>JARQOC010000001.1:284528304-284654969 GCA_033576535.1 Allobates femoralis
GCGGCACCCATTGGCACTTCCGGGAAACGCAAATACCTTCTGTGGAGCACTTTGTGGCGGCGTGTATATGCGGCATCAGGGATCGTTAGGCACCATTGCAAACGCGCGCGTGCACGTGTGGTGCCTGCCTGTTGCTGCCCTCTGTGGCGGCGTGTAAAGGTACCATAAGAGATAAAGATAAGATGATGAATGCATTTATGGCAAAATGGAGGATATTTATTGAGAAGCAGTTATCAGATGCTGAAATTGGAGATATTATGCGCCCATTTACCCAAACTACTTGGTACCTTCTGGAATCTATAGATGGGTCGTTAGGTAAGCTAGGCATATGATAGTGCACTTACTTGAAACAATTAATGGGTAAACGAATGATAAAAGATCTGGGGAGATGTATTGACTTATAGTATGGGGAAGATGCTAGAGGCTCACTTATGGCGAATTAGATTGAAACTCATAAGTTATTGGCAGAAGGCGGGGGCAGGGGGTGATTTAATTTTTTCTGTATTTCATGGTTTGTACACTGTTATGTATGATATGTCCATGACTCAAAATTTCTTTCTCTTGTTTTGATTATTCATTGTTTCTTTTTTTTAACATGATGATAAATACCAATAAACATGATGTTAAAAAAAAAAAACATTACCATGAGGAGCGCGGCCACCATAGAATTGGATTACCTCCTATTGAAACTTTATGCTTGTAGGAATCCGTGGCTGGACCCAACACAGGATCAATTGAAGGCAAACAGCAGACCCGGATAAATATCCAAAGCGTGAGGAGGCTTTGGAAAAACCATATGCTTGAAGTTTTATGGCAAGAGGTGAGTGCATAAAACTTCATTAAAGGGGCACCAGAGAGTTACATTGGTAACGCGCTTAGATTGGCGCCGCATGTTTGTTTTTTTATATATACCCTACATGGAATCACCTTACTTCATATTTCCCTTTTCGTTTTGGAGAAAACGATCCAGTTTCATTGTGTGTTATTGTGAATTATTCTTGAAACAGTAGATTTTCCAATACCAACGGTGGAAGCGATTTCTCTTAGTCAGACTTGTATGTTCATTAAGAGTAATAATTCTAGACCTCTTCCGTGGAGTAACATCCATTTTTACAGGCACGAATCACACAGAGAAAAAGTACACTAAACCACTCCTCACAGAAACAAGCTCTAAACTGAAGCTGAGGGGGCAGCTAGCTGTTATTTTCTGACTAAAACCAGTCAAACCAAATTTTGTTACTCAAGGTTGTACACTCACACCTGTTCAAAGCAGTTAAAACTGGTTGGAATCACTGACTGGTAACCCCAACGTAAGATTTTACTTAAAAAAAATGCTTTGTCCCAATTAATTTGCACAGCCCTGTAAATGTCTTTTATGACTGCAAGAAAAGAACAGGTAGTGTTAAGAAATGCTTACATTTTCCGAGCATTCAGGAACTGTTGGAATACAGCCTCCTGCTTCAGACCAGAGAGTGACATTGAATATGCATATTTAGTCTGATTTGTATATAGTGTACAGCAAATTTGTTGTTCCCAAAACTACTTCTAAATCTCTCCCAGTGTGCAAAGTAAAGTTGAAAAATACGATGTAAGAATGACAAAATGTTGATCTATTGTATTTGCTCTAGTGACCAATGTGAAAAAGACAGATTTTATTATTACACGATAGTCACATAATAAACAATAATATATCTCTGAAAAGTCTCTTGTTAGCCTTACTATAACTGTAATGTTTTAATGTTAATACTACTTTATAAGCCTCATTTGAACACCATCTTGTTATGTAACATTCTGTATATCCATTTCTTGGTCAACATATTATTTTTATATTATTAACTTAAAAAAGTTAATAAAAACTTGTAAAACAGAATAATAAAAAGAGAGAAAAGAATAAAGTAATGAAAAAATTAAAATATTTTTAACAAATTATGGGGGAAAAATAGGGGTCCCAAACCAATTTTAGGAAAAGTTAAGAGTATACAACAGCATAATGAGGTGGGCCTGCCAATGCCGTTACCTATTTCACCTAAATGGGCGTCCGCAAGCATACATTTAGCTGAAATGTATGGTGGCAAAGGGACTCGCTAGCTCACTGCACTGCAATACAAGCGGGCAGCTAAATAGAGGCTTTCAACTGATGTCGGTCCACCCGTCAATGTTGGTGCATGGCAGTGACATCATGTGTCATGGTGGGCATGCTGAGGTCAGAAGCGATCTCCTACACCAACTATAGAAGAGGACATATTGTGGGAGCGGGGGCATGATCACAAGAATTTTTTTTTAATCTGCTGCAGAAGAGCAGAATGGCGAACATAATTGCAGAAAAGGACCCAGAATGACGGGGATTACACAACGAAGGGGCCTAGGGTAGGCAACATTATACTAGCACGGTGCCCAAAATAAGGACATTATTACAGAAATGCACCAGGAGGGGGTAATCATTACATGGAGTAAACATATGTTTTTATAGGATCTATAATGCTAAAAGGGCCCATACATCTGACCACAAGCAGATAGAGGCCCAAGTACAAGTTTTCAACTGGGGCCAATTGGGATCTACCAACACCACTGAGAGTAGGGATATCTGTATGTCATCTAATACTTGCCTTAGACACATTTTTACAGCAGCTAATTTATTTTGACCCTTGCTTTACAAATGTTTCCATAATTATCACAGTCTGAAAAAAAGTTGCCTGTAATGGTACAGAATTGTCTTTCCTTTCTCATTAGGATATGGAGAGCAGAGAGCAGGGGAACTTCTGTAAATTGTGTATTCATATAAGAACATCAATAAATTCTGCATTCATTTAACTTACTGAGTGACCACAAAAATCCAAGTAAAGGGTTTCATTTTATATGAGACCAAATTTGCCATCTATTTTGTTAAAAAAGTGCCTCAATCATCTTTTTCCTTGACCTGTCTATATGTAATTTAGTGTAGGCATGTACATATATTTAACAATCCAACATTGTTCATTTTCTAGAATTCTAGTTCTTAAGACTTAAAGGGAATTTGTCAAGTCATTTTTCAGTATGATACTAATATTACCCTTGAATAGGGCCTGGGCAGACCTTTTAAAAACATGTAAAATCATTATTGTACCATTTGCTGTTTTCTTGCAATAAGCATTTTCAGATCCTGCAGGGAGTTTGTACAGTAGTCCTCTCCATTACATTTACAGAGGATTAGACTGGCTGCTGTATAAGTGTTATTTAAGTGTTTGGTCCTGCACTGTGTGCACTGTGTAAGAGATTTCTATTATAAGAACATTGGTTTTTCTGCATACATGTAATGTGTGTGTCTGCTCAGCAAATAATCAAATGTTCTTATAATCACATAGAAATATCTCAGACTGCACACACAACACAAATGTGTCATACACTCAATGACAGTTAAGCACATACTTCCTCCCCCCTCCTTTCTGCTCTGTCTGCAGACTCTGCAATGATGAGTCACACAACAGACAGTTCAGAGAGGAGGGCAGGGCTGTGTAATGATGCATGAATATTCATTCCTTGGTGAGTGGGCAGCAGAAAGCTCATTTTGATTGACAGATGGAATTAATCTTTTAATTTGAAGTTTACAGAGGATTGGAGAGAACATAAATAATAAAAATACATGAATAGAGAGAGTTTAGACATATCTAATATCAGTTACATGTGGATGTTAGACATGACTGATTCCCTTTAAATTCTGATCCGCGTGCTAAGTCAGGGGTTTATGTGTGAATTGGATGTCATTATTACAATATATGTCCAAAATATCTTGTTCTCAGGCTCCATTGCCTTACATTGAGAATGTAGCACTGCCTAGCAAAACGGTCTCTGTCTCTCTGTGTAAGAAGGCAAAGAAGAACAATGCTCATTTGACCAAGAAGAGGGCCGTTTCATGTTAGATGGTGTATTCTGGATAAAGTTGAGAGTAATGATGAGGAACAGGAGACATATTAGATTTAATCTGTAAAATTGGCTAGTCCTAAAGGACAGTATATGATATAATAACTAGTTTGACAGTTCTAGAGCACCACTCTAGAGCACCACTTTTTTTTTCAGTGCTGGAGTGGTGCTTTCTGATTCTCATACCAGTTATTATGCAATACTATATGCAAATATCCAGCAAGGAAATGAGCCTGCACTTCGAGCTCCTCATACAATTTCCATTTATTTTGAATTAGGTTAAAAACAGGCCTAATCATGATGTACTGACGTGTATGATTTTACTTGCAATGGAAATCTGTTTCTAACTTGATTCAAAGTAAATTGGAAATTTTATGAGGAGCTCAAAGTGCAGGCTCATTTCCTTGCTGGATATTTGGATATAGTTTGAATACAGTAGCAAGCCCGTTGGAATACGTGCGCAGGATCAAGGAGCATCGGAGAGGGGGAACAGGTTAGCAGACTTCTACTTTTCTATTACATGAAAGTTATTATTCTATACTCTCCTCTTTGTATTATCAGCTGGCCCTAAGCCGGAAATTCATGGGGCCACGCCAATATTAGACATGACCGCCATGTCTAATAGTGAATTGTTTAAAAAATACACAACACAGAAAAAAATCTTTTTATTAGAAATAAAAAAAAAATACACTTAAAGACTCCATCTTTTATAAAAAATTCCTCTTCCGTCCTACGTAGTCCCAAAATGCAATGTCAGCACTGTTACATCGCTCTGCATACACACACACGTCTATGCAGAGCGAGAGCAGGCTGACAACTGATTGTGAAAGTCAGGGTTCACCCCAGGTCATAGCTCAGGCTATGACCGCGGGTGAACCCTGCTGGCACAGCCCAAACACTGCCGACGCCAGCGAAGATTGGTGAGCGCCAGGCAGTGCAGTGAATAATACAAGAAGTTAATGACTTCCGGTTTATTCACTGCTCTGTCAGCGCTCGGCAATCTCCGCCGGCGTCGGCAGAGTTCAGGCTGTGCCGGCAGGGTTCACCCGTGGTCATAGCCCGAGCTAAGACTTGGGTAAACCCTGACTGTCAAAGTCAGTTGTCAGCCTGCTCTTGCTCTGCATAGACGTGTGTGTGTATGCAGAGCGATGTAGCAGTGCTGACATTGTGTTTTTGGACTACGTTGGATGGAAGAGGAATTTTTTAATAAAGTTGGAGTCTCTAAGTGTATTTTTTGTTTTATTTCTAATAAAATATTTTTTTCTGTGTGCTGTCTTTTTTAAAAAAAATTCACTAGAAATTCATGGCGATTATGTCTAAATTTGGCGTGACCCCTTGAATTTCGGGCTTAGGGACGGCTTAAAATACAAAGCTGGCCCTAACCCCTTTATTACCCAGTGAGCCACTGCACCAGGGCCCAGGATGAGTTGAGTACAGTGCCAGAAGATGGCGCTTCTATGAACGCGCCATCTTCTGGGGTGGCTGCGAATTGCAGTTCCGTGCGGAGGAGACCAGAAAGTTTGGGCCTCCCTGCGCTGAGGATTCCAGTCCCCAGCTGCTTAGTTGTACCTGACTGGACACAATAATAGCTCGAAGCCCCACGTATTTTTTTTTAATTATTCCATGAAATTCATGAAATAATAAAAAAATACGGGATTCCCTATATTGTTGTGTCCGTCCAGGTACAAATAGGCAGCTGGGGCTTGGGGGCAGCCCATTCCTGCCTGCTGTACCTGGCTGGCATACAAAAATATGGCGAAGCCCATGTCAACATCTTTGTGAAAAATTAATTGAAAAGTAAAAAATATATAATAATTTAGGGACTGCATCTTTATTAACCCCCTCAAGTGGAGGGTTTAAAAAAGATGCAGTCCATAAATGTTTAGTTTTTAATTTTTTAATGAATTTTTCAAAAAAATTTTGATGTGGGCTTCGCTGGAAACAAAAATACAGGAGTTTCATGAAATAATTAAAAAAAAATTGATCTGGGGCTTTGTGCTATTTTTTTGTCCAGCCAGGTACAACTAGGCAGCTGGGGCTGGAATCTGCAGCGCAGGGAGATCCAAGCTTTTTGCCCCATCCCCCCCGCTGCAAATTGCCGTCCACAGCCGCCCCAGAAAAAGGCACGTTCATTGAAGCGCCATTTTCTGGTGCTGTATCCAACTCATCCAGGCCCCTGGTGCGGTGGCTCACTGGGTAATAAAGGGGTTAGGGCCAGCTTTGTATTATCAACTGGCCCTAAGCCCGAAATTCATGGGGTTACACCAATATTAGACAAGACCACCATGAATTTCTAGTAAATTGTTTAAAAAAAAACACAACACAGAGAAAATTTTTTTTTATTAGAAATAAAACAAAAAATACACATAGAGACTCCATCTTTATTAAAAGAGTCCTCTTTGGTCCGACGTAGTCCAATGGAGTCTTTTTCTTTAGCTCAGCTACATCTCTAGTAGAGAAGCTCTACGAGATGGAGCTGAGCTGTGCAGCCATGGGAGAGTTCATGTGAGTTCATGAAGTCAAGCATGAATTCACATGAACCCTCTGAGGGCACTGGCTGCTATTTCAATTGAACCGCTGATCAGCATCAGCTGATACCTCAGCTGTTCATTTGAACTTACCGGTGGGAAAGCCGGTTGTGAGAAGACTTCACCGCCAGCTTTCCCTGTCGGTGCTGCGCTCCCCGCTCCCTGATGCCCCCCTCCTTGCCGGATCCTAAGTTGGGACCGGGCATGAAGCGAAGCACCAGGGAGTGGGCATTAGGGAGCAGGGAGTGCAGCACAGACCAGGAAAGCCAGCAGTAAAGTCTTTTCACTGCTGGCTTCCCCGTCCGGGTCCTGCGCTCCCCGCCCACTAGTGCTGCATTTCCCGCCCGGTCCTAACTTAGGATTGGGATGGGAGGTGGCGGGGGGAGCAGAAGATTGGGATGGGAGGCTGTGGGAAAGTGGAGGATGAGCTGAGTGATTGTTTAAAAGCCGGCGTCTTTTTACTGTCGGATTTAAAACAATCAGGCACCCATTTCAGCCTTTTCCTCAGCCCTCCAGACCCATTTATAGGGTCCATCAGAGTTAGTACTCGCATTTCCCATTGACTTACATTGGACTCGCTACTTGTAACGAGCACCCGAGTATCGGGACCTGCTCGTTACAAGTATAGCGAGTCCGATTATTTCACTACTCGCTCATCCCTAGTGCTAACCATGAAAAATACAACTCTCATTTAAGAAAAACGTACATCTGAATGACTCTCAACAAGTAAAATATAGTAAAAAAAACCACATGTGATGTTTTATTATTGCTAGTGATGGGCAAACCCCCCGATGCTCGAGATCAGTGGATTCGCCTGGACTTTTTGTAAAGTCTGAGTTTGGGGCTGGACATAACTCAAACTTGTTTCCGAATCTCGAGCTTGGACTTTACAGTTATGGTATGGGGCAGAGGGGCTGTAAAAGAAAAAATATTGTTAACTAGATGGCGGCCCGATTCTAAAGAATCGGGTATTCTAGCTTATGGTTAGCAGGGTATACAGGGGCTCAGTGGTTAGCAGACTATACAGCGGCTCAGTGGTTAGCAGAATATATAGAGGCTCAGTGGCTCCTAGTCTGCTTCAGGGCAGAGTGGAGTGGTGAGGGGCAGAGTGGAGTGGTCAGTGGCAGAGTGCAGTGGTCAGGGGCAGAGTGCAGTGGTCAGGGGCAGATTGCAGTGGTCAGGGGCAGAGTGCAGTGGTCAGGGGCAGAGTGCAGTGGTCAGGGGCAGAGTGCAGTGGTCAGGGGCAGAGTACAGTGGTCGGCGCAGAGTGCAGTGGTCGGGGCAGAGTGCAGTGGTCGGGGCAGAGTGCAGTGGTCAGGGCAGAGTGCAGTCATCGGGGTAGAGTGCAGTGGTCGGGGTAGAGTGCAGTGGTTGGGGTAGAGTGCAGTGGTCGGGGGCAGAGTGCAGTGGTCAGGGGCCCGATGCAATTGCATCGGGAGCGCGGTGAAATGAATTGTGTGTATACAGGTGGGTCAGTAGGTAGCAGAGTATACAGGGGGCTCTGAGGGTAGCAGATTATATAGGCAGCTCTGTGGGTAGCAGAGTATACAGGCGGCTCTGTGGGTAGCAGAGTATAGAGGCGGCTCCGTGGATAGCAGAGTATAGAGGTGGTTCTGTGGCTAGCAGAATATACAGGCGGCTCTGTGGGTAGCAAAGTATAGAGGTGGCTCTGTGGATAGCAAAGTATGATGTGGCGGGAGGCTGGAGGGGTGAGGAGAGGTGGCACTGGAGGGGTGAGGAGAGGTGAGGAAGGAGGGGTGAGGAGAGATGCAACTGGAGGAGTGAGGAGAGGTGCGGCTGGAGGGGTGAGGAGAGGTTTGGATGGAGGGGTGAGGAGAGGTGCGGTTGGAGGGGTGAGTAGAGAGGAGGCTAGAGCGGTGACATCACCATTCGGCACACCTCTCCTCCTCCAGGCTGCACACCTCTCTCCCTCCCTCTAGGCTGCACACCAGCTGGCTCCGTATCCCCGGGGCCTCTTGGCCTCCAGCTCGGCGTCTGGCACAGGGCTGAACCCCGGAGTCTCGGCCCAGTCCAGGAGCAGAGGCCTGTTCGTGCGGCCGCCATTCCGCTGAGAGACGTCAGCAGCCCCGGGCGCCGGTAGTGAGGGGGAGGAGGCTGCACCTGTGAAAGCGGCTGGAGCGAGCGCGAGGCACCCGGGAGACGACCAGCATTAGCACGTCATCTCCCGAAGTGGTGTGTGGCGGGCGGGAGACGACCAGCTAACGCCAGTCGTCTTCCGCCCGTGATGTGTGTTTTAGGCAGTGAAGGGCCGGCCGTAAGCGTGGTGGGGTTGCCTGAGTCCCGCTCCGCTTAGGGCCGGCATGTTGGTCCACCCTGGACGGGTGTAGCGCTGTGGTGACGTCACTTTGGCGATGACAAAGTGATGGACGTGCTGGCTAAAGTGACGGAAGTGAGCCTTGGGGTGTTATATATTAGATATAGCACCGCTATGGTATATGGCGGTACAGTATAGCACATGTATAACAGCACTATAGTATATGGCAATATATTACAGTATATGTACAGGTGCACTATAGTATATGGTGGTATTTTATAGCACATGTATAGCAGCGCTATGGTATATGGCGGTACATTACAGTACATGTATAGCAGCGCTATAGTATATGGCGATACATTACAGCACATGTATAGCAGCATTATAGTATATGGCAGTATATTACAGTATATGTAGAGTTGCACTATAGTATATGGTGGAATTTTATAGCACATGTATAGCAGCACTATAGTATATGGCGATACATTAGAGTACATGTATAGCAGCACTATGGTATATGGCAATACTCAGCTCCCCCCCGCTCCTCCCTGCAAAAAATTAAAAAATCCTCAGTGAGGATACTCACCTGTCCGCCGGCTCGCTCCACCTCCGTCTTCTAGGTCCTACAGGCCTTTAGGACCCGTCATTGCCTGGGAAACCGATCAGCTGATCGGTCACATGACCGCTAACTGCCAAGAGGCAGGATGGATCAGGGGGCAGGATGGTCACGGGGGGTGGAGTGGTGGCAGGATGGAGCGAGCGGGGCAGGATGGAGCGGGGGGAGGGGGGGCAGGATGGACCCGGGGGGGGGCAAGATGGAGCCGGAGGAGCAGGATGGTGGCGGAGGTGAGTGCAGGATGGAGCCAGCGGGGCAGGATGGAGGCGGCAGGGCAGGATGGAGCGAGTGGGGCGGGATAGTGGTGGGGGGCAGGATGGAGCGAGCAGGGGGGCAGGAGTGGAGCCGACGGATAGGGCGGGCAGGATGGAGAGGGGTGGGGACAGGATGAGGGTGGGGGGGCAGGATGGACGGGGCAGGGAGGACGGATGAGCGGGGCGGGATGGGGGGGAGGATGGGCGGGGGGGGGCAGGATGGAGTCGGTGGGGGCAGGATGGGGCGGGGGGCGGCAGGAGGAGGGGGCAGGATGGAGCGGGGGGGGGATGGGGGGGGGGCAGGATGGAGCCGGCGGGGGGGGTAGGATGGAGCCGGCGGGGGGCAGGATGGAGGTAGGGGGTGGCAGGATGCAGGCGGTGGAGGGGGGCAGGATGGAGGCGGCAGGGCAGGATGGAGCGAGCGGGGCGGGATGGTGGCGGGGGGAAGGATGGAGCGAGCGGGGCAGGTTGGAGCCGGCGGGGGGGTGCAGGATGGAGCTGGCGAGGAGGTGGAGCAGGATGGAGCTGGTGTGTGGGGGGGCAGGATGGAGTGGGCAGGGGGGCAGGATGGAGCGCGCGGGCGGGGGGCAGGATGGAGTCGGCGGGGGGGCAGGATGGAGCCGACAGGGGGGCAGGATGGAGCTGGTGTGGGGGGGCAGGATGGAGGCGGTGGGGAGGCAAGATGGAGCCGGCGGGGAGCAGGATGGAGCTGGTGTGGGGGGGGCAGGATGGAGCCGTGGGGCAGCATGTAGCTGGTGTGGGGGGGGGCAGGATGGAAGCGGCGGGGGGGTAGGATGGATAGGATGGAGCGGGCGGGGTGCAGGATGGAGGCGGCGGGGGGCAGGACGGAGTCAGCGGGGGCGGGGGCAGGATGGAACTAGTGTGGGGGGTAGGATGGAGCCGGCGGGGGGCAGGATGGAGCCGGGGGGGGGTGGCAGGATGCAGGCGGTGGGGGGGCAGAATGGAGGCGGCAGGGCAGGATGGAGCGAGCGGGGCGAGATGGTGGTGGGGGGCAGGATGGAGCGAGCGGGGCAAGATGGAGCCGGCAAGGGGGGAACAGGATGGAGCTGCAGGGGGGGCAGGATGGAGGCGGCGGGGGGGCAGGATGGAGGCGGCAGGGGGCAGGATGAAGCTGGTGTGTGGGGGGGGGCAGGATGGAGCAGGCGGGAAGTAGGATGGAGCGGGCGGGGGGCAGGAAAAGCGGCGGGGTGGCCGCAGGAACGGGCGAGCTGCGGGGGGGCAGGAAAAGGCGAGCCGCTCCTGCTGCCGTTTTGACAGCGGCTCGCGGTGGGCGCTAAAGCGCCACCGCTTGCCACCATCTTGGTTCACCCTGAGCGGGTGTACTGCCGAAGCCACTTCCGTCGTGTGACGTCATTTTTGTGCCTTGAAGACGGAAGTAACTTCGGCTTTTATATCTATTATATAATCACGAATGGGTTTTTTGCCCCTTCTGAGTCCACACGCGCTGCGAGTCAGCGTGGTCATGTGGATACGCCCGAAGCATTGGCCGCGCAGCGGCCATTGCGAGCAGTTCTAAGGCGACTCGCTCTTCTAGAATCCCGATGCATGTGCATCGGGCACCCAGCTAGTAATAGATAATAAATATTGTCATTATACTTCTTGGGTCCCACAATGTGTCCTGCCGCTTCTGCTTCCAGGGCCTCTCATTAACTTCATTAAATTCAGTGCACTGCTCGGCACTTGACAATTTTTGACCGGTGTCGGCAGTGTTAGTGTTGACGTCTGGGTTCAGCCGAGTTTATAGCTCAACTATGCATTTGATTGAACTCTAACTGTCACTGTCAGTGTCAGCATGCTTGTCTCTCTGTACAGATGCTTGTCTGTACAGAGCGATGAAGCAGAGCTGACATTGCTCTTCCTGTAGACTATGTCAGACTGAGGTTTTATTTCTTACAAAGATGGAGTCTCTAAATGTGACTTTGTTTTATTTCTAATAAATGAAATTTTTTTCTGTGTTGTTTTTTTTCTTACTGTTTACTAAAAACTCACGGTGGCCGTATCTAATTTGGTGTGACATCATGAATTTCGGGCGTAGTATCAGCTGAAAATACAAAGCTGATATTAACTCCATTATTACCCAGTGTGCCAACCCCCACCAGGGCCACTGGAAGAGCCGGGTAAAGTGCCTAAAATGGAGCTAAGATGAATGCACCATTTCCAGGTGTGGCTCAGGGTTGTGGTTTTCAGCGTGGGGGGCCCAGAATGCTTGGGCCTTACCATGCTGAGCATCCCAGCCCCAACTGCTTGGTTTTACTTGGTTGGCAATCAAAATACAACGGGAGCCCACACTTTTTTTTAAATTATTTTTTAAAATAATTAATAAAAAAATTAATATGTTTCCCTGTATTTTGATTGCCAGCCAAGGTGAAGCCAGGCAACTGGGGGTGGCAGCCCGTAGCTGTCAGCTTTATCTGCACTGAAAATCAAAAATTCATGGAGGGCTATGTCATTTTTTAAAATTATTTATTTATTTTTACACTACTATATGTGTGAGGGACCTAACAGCCGATCTCAGACACTGTATCACAGAATGGGCATCTGTAATTGGCTGCTGGAGTAACCTGAAACCAGCCAATGCATTCTACACTATAAAATGTATGGGCAGATTCCAAGTTACTCTAACAGCCAATAACAGACGTCCAGGCTGCGTGACAGCATCTGTGATTGGCTGTTGGGTCTCTCACACATGTAGTAGTTAGGGATGGGGGAGTCTACTCGCTAGGACTCGTTACTCGGCGAGTAGTAAGGGACTCGCAGGACTCGGTACTCTGCGAGTTTCCCAGAGATTACTCGCACAGTAACGAGTCCAATGCAAGTCAATGGCAATCCTAGTTTTGTCAGAGTTTACTTTTTCTCACTCGCTAGACTCGCTATATCACATCGCTATGTAGCTTGAATCTCTCCAAATCGTTTAAAGAATCGCACCGCTTCACGGATACCCGCTGTCAGCAGCGAGTCTGAGCGAGTCTGAGCGAGTCTTAGCGATTCTGAGTGAGTCTACGAATCCGAGTCCTGTATTCTGTATTCGGGGCGCAGTACGGGGCTTGAAGCTCTAACAGCGGTGCGGGTGTAAATACGTCACCCAGCGCCGGAAATGACGCGAATCGCGTCATACAGCCCCCACACTGAAGCCCGGACGGAATGGGAGAGTGGGGAGGCGTGCAGGGAGGTGCGCATTTGAATCTTTGATGAAGATCACGCCTATTCAGGCGTGATATGATGAAGAGGGGCAGCCTGGCTGAGTGACTATGAATACCATAGTCACTCATTATCATCAGTAATGAGGTACTTTTAAAACGTTTATATTTAGTTTGACTATATGCATTTATGAGCTAAAAGGAGTGTAGGGTAAGTGTTAATATGCTCTAGGGACAGCTTTTAATAGCTTAGGAGGTGTTTTGGGGGTGACAGGATCCCTTTAAGGATGCCACATCTGTACCAAATATGGTTATCTGTAACATCTGCCATGCAAGGCTAAGCAGAGGCCTGGGAAAAGGAAACATGAGCACCAGCAGTATGCGTAAGCATATGTCTGTTAAGCACCCAATTCAGTGGTCGGCCCATCAGGGTTCACAATCAGTGCCTTCTGATCCCAACACTTCCAGGCCACCTCAGATCCATCCTTCACCAGCTAGTGTTCAGGCATCAGCTCCTGCTCAAACGTTCTCCTCCCAAGCTGCGGTACAAGAGAGACATGACAGTAGTCAAGCCACTGGTTAGTGTGCGCCAAACGTCCAGTTGTCTGTGCCACAGCTGTATGAAAGGCAGCTGAAGTACCAATCGACACACCCATTTTCCCAAAAAGTGACTGCGAAAATTGCAAAGTTGTTAGCTGTGGAAATGCTGCCGTTTAGGCTTGTGGGTACAGAGTCTTTTCGGGAGTTGTTGGCTGTGGCAGCACCACGATACTCTGTACCCAGCCGCTACTTTTTCTCACGTAGTGCCGTCCCCGCGTTACACCAGCACGTTGTTAACAACTTAAAGCGTGCACTAACAAATGCTGTAACCGTCAAAGTCCACCTAACAACGGACACATGGACAAGTAGTTGTGGACAGGGCAGATACATCTCAGTAACGGCTCACTGGATCAACCTGGTGGACAGTGTCCCAACTTCGCAAAGTGGACCATCTGAGATACTACCAACTCCACGAATAGCGGGCACAACATCATTCCGGGTGGCTGCCTCATCATATATGTCCAGTACACAATCTGCTTCTGCAACTTCCTTGTCCACTGCTGAGCTGCCCGAACCATCACGTCCAAGTTGGGAGCTTTGCAGTAGTGCTTCAGCAAGGCGACAACAGGCTCTTCTGAAGCTTATCTGTCTAGGTGACACACCTCACACTGCAACTGAGCTGTGGAAGGGTCTTAAGCAACAGACTGATGAGTGGCTGGCCCCACTGCAACTACAACCAGGTCTTGTTGTCAGCGATAATGGACGAAACCTTGTTCACGTGCCTTGCCTGGCTCACGTGCTGAACCTAATAATTCAGAAATTCCTGAAAATATACCCCGAGTTATCTGACCTACTCGAGAAGGTGAGGCGAATTTGCGCCCATTTTAGACATTCGTGCACAGCAGTTGCCAGTCTTTCAGCCCTTCAAAACAAATTAAATTTGCCTAAACACCGGCTAATTTGCGACATGCCGACGAGATGGAACTCAACATTCCATATGTTGGCAAGGTTTAATGAGCAGCAGAGGGCAATAGCGGAATATATGCAACATGCCCGTTACCACGGAAGTCAGACCAGACACATTAGTACTTTCGAGTGGGTCTGGATCGCTGATCTTTGCGAGTTGCTGGAGAACTTTGAATACTGCACCAAACTTGTCAGCGGTGATCAGTCCATTATCAGTCTCACCATCCCCATGCTCTGTTTGCTTAAAGAATTGCTCCTGAATCTGAAAACAGAATCTTTGAGGGCCCAGCGGATGGCTATGGAGCCAGAATTTAACATCGCTGATTCTAGCCAGCCAAGCCAATATCAGCAGGCTACATTGGGTCTGGAAGAAGAAGGTGATGAGGGTGATGATGAAGAAGATTCATTTTTCTGTGGTACTGATGTGAACCCTGATGGTACTACCAACCCTACGTTTATGTCGGTACAGCATGGGTGGGCTGAAGAGGAGGCGGAGACCTATGTAGAGGCCATGATGCGTAGTGATCCTCATTCTGTTGTAAGCGAGGAGATGAGTCTTTGCAGCTTAGCACACATGGCTGACGTAATGTCTCAATGTCTCTCCCAAGATCCACGCGTCATTCACATATATGCCAGCAACCTCTACTGGTTGTCAACCTTTTTGGACCCCAGATACAAAGACAAATTTCCGTCGCTGCTGTTGCAGTCACCTAGAGGCTTAACGATGGATTTTTTCAAGAGTTTTGTTGTTGACCATTTGCTGTCCATATCACCGTCTGACTCCGCTATACCCGAAGAACCAGCTCTTTGCAACAGCAGCCTTTGGTTGGGACACAAACATCATCAATGTCAAGAAGAGGTGGGGGTAAGATGTCCACCAACTGGGCGATGTTCAACAGACCTTCCGATCAACAACGGATCATGCCTACGGTCAACTTGTCAATGACAGTACCAGCTTCCTAACCGACCCTTCTGTACCCTTTAATTACTGGGTTTACAAGCTTCACACTTGGACAGAGCTCGCTTTGTATGCCTTGGAGGTGCTGGCCTGCCCAGCTGCTAGTGTGACATCAGAGCGTGTTTTCAGTGCCGCTGGGGGAATTGTCACTGATAGAAGGTCACGGCTTACTACAGAAAATGCCGACAGGCTGACTCTCATTAAGTTTAACAAGGACTGGATATCATCAAAGTTCTTAACTCCTCCAGACGACAGTACCCAAACCTAGAGGGACATAATCAAATTTGATATGTTTGGCTGACTGCGGTTTAAATATTATGTCCTTTTCTGACACGAAGGATAAACAATGTGCCTCTGCTAAGAAGCTTTGACAACTCATGTTCCTGCTACACTTGCTGCATGACAACAAAACTACACAATCAGTTTCAGTAATGTTACTTTACTACTGCATGCACTTGTGATGATTTTTGAATGTTGTTTTTTGTCAGACAATACAATACAGTCTCTTGGCTGAATTTTTCAAGGCAACAAGCCTATGCCTGCATAGTGGGCATTTCTCCAACTGCAATAAAATATATTGTATGGCTCAAGCGCCTTGCATTAATTTTAAAAATTTTGATCCCGCCCCTTGGGCTAATTTTTGGAGGCAAGAAGCCTATGCTTGCATAGTGGGCATTTATCCAACTGCAAGAAAATATATTGTATGGCTCTAGTGCCTAGCATTAATTATAAAAATATTGATCCCGCCCCTTGGGCTAATTTTTTGAGGCAACAAGCCTATGCCTGCTTCGTGGGCGTTGCTTGTACTATGCTCGTAGGACAAGCAAGTATATACTAGGGGCCACGCGCCCTCCTCTATTTCAAAAAAGACTTTATTAAGCCCTTAGAGCTAATTTTTTGAGGCAACAAGCCTATGCCTGCATCGTGGACGTTGCTTGTACTATGCTCTCAGGACAAGCAAGAATATAGTATGGGCCACGCGCCCTGCTCTATTTCTAAAAAGAGTTTATAAAGCCCTTTGAGCTAATTTTTTGAGGCAACAAGCCTATGCCTGCATCGTGGACGTTGCTTGTACTATGCTCTCAGGACAAGCAAGAATATAGTTTGGGCCACGCGCCCTCCTCTATTTCTAAAAAGAGTTTATAAAGCCCTTTGAGCTAATTTGTTGAGGCAACAAGCCTATGCCTGCATCGTGGACATTGCTTGTACTATGCTCGCAGGACAAGCAAGAATATAGTATGTGCTACGCGCCCTCCTCTATTTCTAAAAAGAGTTTATTAAGCCCTTTGAGCTAATTTTTTGAGGCAACAAGCCTATGCCTGCATCGAAGACGTTGCTTGTACTATGATCCTGCTGGAGCCTGGCGAAGGGTCCCACTGTACGCTACGGACATAACACGTGGACGCGCTGTGTTGCAAATAGACGTCCCAGCCTCTCGCATATGTGTTCCTAGTGTTGTTGCCATACCGAGTCATTCAGTAACCCCCCCAAACACAGGCACTATTTATTTGTCAGCAACATTTGTATGTGCAGTCATGATTTTACACATACTAACCAAGGTGCCTTCATGCGCCATGCGGGCCGTAAAGTACTTGCTAATGATGATGACTTTAAGCCCACCCACAAAACAACCTACACATCCATTCCCTGAAAAAAGACAGACACAAAGCAGTTTTTTAAAAATGTGTATTATTACGCCTTAATGGCAAAGATGTCAGATTCTTTTTTTTTTTCTTTTTTTTAACTTTCTAAAAGCTAACAAATAAAACAGAAAAAAACAAAAAAAAATTGTGCAATGCACTTTTTGCATAACAAAACAAACAAACAAACAAACAAAAAAAAAGTGGGCCCTACAGCTGGTGGTAGGTTGGCTCATTGCGTGGGGTAGCCTCTACCGGGCCACCATCACCCTGGTCATGGAGGAGGTCCAGGGCCCCATAAATAGCCTCCCCCAATGTTTGTAACCCTGTAGGGTGGGTCATCTAGGCCGGTTGGCCTTGTGTTGGTAGGTCCATGTTTGGTGGACACCACCTCTGGGTCGCCACGTAGCTGTCCCGGGGTGTGGACCTGTCCAGTCTGTTGGAGCTAGACTGCTGCCACCCCTCCAAATAAGAAATACCTGGCCAGGGTGGTTTGGGGGCCGACAGGCATCAAGGACAATGTGGATTGCTGACCTTACCCGCAGTCGTCTCTCCAATGGAATGAGAGCCAAGAAAGGTATGAGGCTGCGGGCAAAGTCAGCATCACATTGTCCAAGGTGGTTATTTGGTGCCCCCGGGATCAGAGCATGGCTGCTGGGTGAGGTGACTCCCCACACTGCTGGCAGTCGGCAGTGGAGGAAACTGGATGGCCAGAGGTTGGTTTTGGTGGGGAGACGGTTGTGGTGGCCCTTCAACCTCCTCTTCTTCCTGTGGTCGGCCATGCCCCAAAGGTGGTGGTGGTGGTGGCACTCCTTCTTCCTCCTGCACTCCAAGTGGTGGTGGTTCAGGGGCCTCCCTCGCCTCTTCAGGCAGCTGTGCTGGCGGGTTACCACGCCGCCTCTGGTAGTGAGCAGCTCTGTGGGTAAATATAAAAAAAATTTGGTGAATGGGTTGCGTTTGGAAACAAAACCATAGGCCAAACATAAAATGTGCACGCTTTTTTGACTCAGTGTATCTGTGTATTATCTGTCTTTTCATTGTTGGCCTTAAGATGGAATTGCAGCAAATAAATTAAGGACATTTTGGCTCATGCCTCAACCAATATTCTATGTGTGGGTAGTGTTGGTCCACGATTTTTTGCCATTACATTAGAAATTTAAAAATTTGTCTGCACTATTACACTGTGCCCTGCCTTAGGCAGGATAGCTATTTAGGCACTTGAAGACATATTAGTGGCCACAACTATTGCTTTGACTTTTTGTGGAAACTTTATGTGGACAAAGCTATAGCCTGACACTGTGAGGCAAACACATTCTTCAGGGTTGTTTGCCATCAGATGGACACAAAAAGACACAGTGTGGGCGGCCTTGGTCTCAATGCACATAACCCAGATCTATACGGCAGATGAGCAAGACAGGAAATGGAGTCCTGCAGCATAGGTGACACATGAGCATTCGGCGTTAGTGGCCTACACTCCTTTTTGCTGCCATGTATGCTAATCAGGAATGTCTTGGTAAATAAAACACACCAAACAGATGGCTTGGCTTTTGAAACGACTGTAATGGACATAGAGTATGGGGTTGTTTTTGAGCAGCAGGTCACACATCGTTGGTGCCAAACAAGGTGGTATGCACAGATGGCCAGTTTTACAGTTATTCCAACGGGGCCGAACAAAAAACCGGGAGCAGCAAGGGCAAACCTCGGGTTTCCTAAAGGACCTTGGACATAAAAACCTGTTGCACTTAAAATATGGCCACCTTTAGTTTGATTTTATACAGCATTAATACACTATGTTTTCCAGTGGATTCGTAATGTGGCCATGAGTTAACGACAAAAAAATAAAATTCACATGTGGGCCCTAATATCTACACCATCACCTTGCAGCCCCAAATATACCCATAGGAAAACTGACCCACACGTATTTGTAGTGATACAGGATATGTCCTGAAATGTGTGTGACTGTGTCAACAATCTGGGATGGTGTACAAACAGTTTAGTGCAAAAGGGGTATATCCTTGCAACGTTATTTAGCCGAAAAAAACACCCACAACTAAATGTGTAGGGATGTATGTGGCCCTTATGAAAGTCGAGGCCATTTGGAACTGATACAAATGAGGCTTATGACAGGCAAACCAGACAAGGCCACACACCTTAGAGGCCATTGCAGGGAAGAACATGGCTTTGTTCCACAAACATGCCAACAATAATAACTAATTGTGAGGTCACGGAACATTGTGTCTGACCACCCTGCAGAACATTGCTTATTTGTCCCAACATCACAATGTGACTATAAATGTGTATGTCCTGGATAATTGCCAAAGGTAATAGAATTCTGTTGCACCATGGTAGAAACAAACCCCAGTGTGGGTATGTAAACCACCACACTCATTATAGAGCTTCATACGTAGACTGTGTGCCCTCGTGGACAGGGTCCTCTCCTCTTGTACCTGTATGACCTGATTGTCTTGATGTACTGTTTTTTGTCGTTAACCCTTATCCTCATGTAAAGTGCCATGGAACCTAATGGCGCTATATAAATAAATAATAATAACAATAATAGTACACAACAGTGCAGCAGACACATACCTTGGCATACGGACCACCGGTTCAAGGAAGGACAACCGGTCGTAGTGGCGATATATCGGCCCTGGATCAGCTTCTGGTCCCCCCTCCAAGATCTTGCGGTGTTGCCTTTTGTGTTGATCCCGACAGCTCCTCCACCGTTTGATAATCAGGTCAACTGTGAAATGATGTCAAACCGGGTTTAGACCTCTGTAACATTTGAAACACTAAAAGTATGTGTACAAATCAACAATAACATGTTATTCATGTTGTGTGTGTAATGTGTATACAAGGCACAGTGACACGACAGTGTGGAGCATCATCAACAGCATTACGGACATTGAGCTCACGTGGCCACAATCACAAATGCGGGCACCAGACTCCGCTCATTAGTGGTATTTATATACACCCAACCCCCTGGCCTTCAGAGCAAGGAGGACCAGCCCTTAAACTAAGTGTACTATTGTGACCCCATCCAAATATAGGCAACTATGCGACGGCGCATGATAACACATTGAGGGCCCTGTATACCCTACTATGGGGGCCCTGTATACCCACGGGGGCCCTGTATACCCACTGGAGGCCCTGTATACCCACTGCTGTGGGGCCTGTATACCCACGGGGGCCCTGTATACCCACTGCTGGGGGGCCTGTATACCCACTGCTGGGGGCCCTGTATACCCACTGGGGGCCCTGTATACCGACTGGGGACCCTGTATACCCACTGCTGGGGGGCCTGTATACCCACTGCTGGGGGCCCTGTATACCCACTGGGGGCCCTGTATACCCACTGGGGGCCCTGTATACCCACTGCTGGGGGGCCTGTATACCCACTGCTGGGGGCCCTGTATACCCACTTGGGGCCCTGTATACCCACTGGGGGCCCTGTATACCCACTGCTGGGGGGCCTGTATTCCCACGGGGGGCTGTATACCCACTGCTGGGGGCCCTGTATACCCACTGCTGGGGGCCTGTATACCCACAGGGGGGGGCTGTATACCCTACTATGGGGGCCCTGTATACCCACTGGGGGCCCTGTATACCCACTGCTGGGGGGCCTGTATACCCACGGGGGGGCTGTATACCCTAATATCGGGGGCATGTATACCCACTAGGGGGCCTGTATACTCTGCAGGTGGAGCTGTATACTCTGCTGGGGGCTGTCTACCAGTGATAGCCGCTGTATACCAGGATGGCGGTCAATATGTTTTCCCAGTTTTTTGGGGCAAAAGTAGGGGGGTCAGCTTATACACGACTATATACGGTAAATGCAATATAACGTGTGAACACATTTAACTCACCCATATTGCTCTGTGCATCCTGGCCACTGCGATGGAATGCAGGGAACACGACTTGAGCGACCTCCCTCCAGGCTGTAGTCCGCTGGACGTTATCCCCATAGGCAGGGTCAGTGGGCAGCCAAAGCAGGGGCCGAGCCTCCACCAGGTCAATCAACTGCAGGGTGTTGACATGGGCCATGCTTGGTCTGTGTGTGTGCGCGTCTGGCAGCTCGAGTTGGCTTATTTCCTGTTTGCTAAAAGCATGGGGTTTGCTGGAGAAAATCACTTGCCTCGCCTCATCGGCGCCAAATAAGACAAACACATGCGAGTTTGGCCTCGGAGACAGCAGCAAAATACAGTTGCGAGTGGGGTTTCCAACACGGCAATGCGAGCGCTTTCCCAGACACATCTGCGATTTTTAAATCGCACATTACTCGCTATTACTCGCTTCCCCATTCATTAACATTGGGATCGCTAGACTCGCAACGAGTAGCGAGTCACGGGCTCGGACTCGCTAGAGTCAAGCGACTCGGAGTAATTTAGGACTCGCCCATCACTAGTAGTAGTATGAAATAAATAACTAAAAAATGACCTAGCACTCTGCTTATTTTTGATTCTCAGCGCAGATAAAGTGGACAGCTACGGGCTGCAACCCCCAGATGCCTGTCAATCAAAAGACAGGGAAGCCCATTAATTTTGTTTTAATTATTTAAAAAAATTATTTAAAAAAATGTGTGGGCTCTCGCTATACTTTGATCACCAGACAGGTTAAACCTGGCAGCTGGGGGCTGGGATTCTCAGGATGGTAAGGCCCAAGTGTTCTGGGCCCCCCATGCTGCTGCCTGGAGCCACCCCTGGAAATGGCACATTCATCGTAGCGCCATTTCCAGGTGCTTTACCCAGCTTTTCCAGTGGCCCTGGTTGGGGGGTGGCATGCTGGGTAGTAATGAGGTTAATACCAGCTTTGTATTCTCAGCTGGTACTAAGCCCAAAATTGATGGTGTCACGACAAATTAGACATGCCCACCATGAATTTCTAGTAAACAGTTAAAAAAAACACAACACAGAGATTTTTTTATTTGAAATAAAACAAAAAACACATTTAGAGACTCCATCTTTATTAGAAAAAAAATCCTCAGTCCAACATAGTCCACAGAGAGAGCAATGTAAGTTTCATCACTCTGTACAGACAAGTGTCTGTACAGACTAACAAGCAAGCAGACACTGACAGTGACAGTCAGAGTTCAATCGAGTTCATAATTGAGTCATAGACTCAGGTGAACTCTGACGTCACCACAAAAACTGCCGACACCAGCTGAAAATTGTCGAGTGCCGAGCAGTGCAGTGAATACTGCCATAAGTTAATGAGCGGTCCCAAAAGCAGGAGCAGCCGGGAGAGAGCGAGATGGCAGGACGCGCACCGCGGGATCTGGTAAGTGTATTTATAATGTTTATTAATAATGTGCTTTCTTTTACAGTTTTTACGGACCCAAACTTTAACACGGGTTTCCCAGAGAAACCCATGTTCGGGATCTGTGCAGGAACGCTAGGTGTTCAATATGGATTCCGAACTTTACAGTTTCGGTTCGCCCATCACTAATTATTACGCAAAGATGTAGATAGATTACTGACTGTCTTGGAATACTATTTGCAAAACATTATTTTAAAAAAACAAGCTATTTATGGAAATCTGTCAGCGGGATGTAGAATAAGAGACTCTGATTGTAGCGATGTATCACTTAGGGTACTTTTACACGCGGCTACATTTTTAGGGTGGCTACAGGTAACTTACTGGTTGCAGTGAAATCATGGAGACAAGGTTCTATCTTGTTGCTGTGTACAAATGGGATAATCTCTCCATGATTTCACTGCAACCAGTAAGTTACCTGTAGCCACCCTAGAAATGTAGCCGCGTGTAAAGGTACCCTTAGTTTACTAGGTGCAGCAGTTGTGATACAATCAGAGTTTTTAAATGCAGTATGAAGCAGAGCTCCAAAAGTTAAACATGCTTACAACAGCTCTCAAGGCTCAATTTGAGGGTTCGATCCGTTAACCTCTTTTTTCATGGTGGATATGCCAGTCTGTTGAGCTATGGTCCTTTTTTTGGGTCCTAATTGTAATCACTACTATTAACTTTATTTTCTAGGTTTTATCTCCTGCAGGTGTTTTCCATTGTCCCATTTTAGATTTCTTTTTTAGCTATAATTTTAAATGAATTTATTTTAGGATCAGGAGTATGAAGTTGAGTGAATTCTTGGGGTCAGATGGGTCAGGTGCCGTCTTAAGTATCCAGTAGAAACATTATGGCCCTGAAGATAACTCCTGAGTTGATTCACAGGATTTTCATGGGAAGACGTCCTGTGGACTGGAGCAGTGTAAGGCTCGTCACAGGACAGAGACTAGCCAGCGTGAGGGACCAATAGGAGAGGGTCTAAGGAGGGAGAGAAGAAGGCCCGTGGAGAGGAGTCAGAGATCTGTCTCACCCCAGTGCAGAGCATCAGCAGCGGACACCGGAGTCCGAGGTTGTGAGGGATTCTAAACCTAGCAGCCAAATCTGGAGGATGAGAGATTCCAAGTCTCCCGGCCGCAGCACCTGGTGACACAGCCGCACCACAGAGTTCATGGCTAATGCCAGAGGAGTGGAGCCCAAGAAGAGCTCAAGCTGCCTGACATATAGGTGAAAGACTTAACAGCACAGAAAGAGGGTCGCAGGTTAGCTACAAGCAGCCAGGACCAGCACAAAAACGCACAACCGGGAGGCATCAGAACTCACCGGGTGAGGAGATCCTGAGCTTGTTTCCAGGCCAACCTGATTCTTAACATCTCCTGTGGACAGTACCCTGGTCTGGACCTGCTAACACCAGTAAATGTACAGGAGACTACAACTGTGTGTCTGTCCTGCACCCCAGCGACCTATCATCACCATAGACTTTACCGGTTGACCTGGGGAGCCACTCCACCCATGGAGAGCGATATCACTGTAGCTGCAATCCCATCATACCCAGGGGTTTCACAAAGCAGTGTCAGCCCCAATAGAAGAACACCACTGGTGGCGTCACGACCAGAATTCCCGAACTTTAAAGTTGATACCCAGTGTCACAGAGTCGGGTCTCACCTCCTGTGACTCCCCAAAAACATCAAAGTCCGGTTCCGAGTACCCCTTGGCCCTCAGATACTCATGCACTGAAAACAATGTTTCAGTTTCTTTTTACTTTCATCCCAAAACTACTTTATTTTTTACTAACTCCTCTAATCCCTCCACCTAATAATGCAAACTAGTCATGTCTCCTTCCATCATCCCCACCTGTCTCACCTCCAGCATCTGTATCGTGTAAGGCTACTTTCACACTACGATTTTTTTAAATCCGATGCTGTCCGATATAAATCGGACAGCATTGGATTCTTCTGATGCCTGGAATCGGATGCCAAATAGGCATCCGATTCCGGCATTTTATCTGATGCCTGCCCTCACCTTCCTCCTGACAGCTGTCATCAGCTGTCTCTCCCCCGATGCTCCAATATGTTCCCCGGTCCTCCCCTCTTCTCCTGCGGTCCCCCATTGCGCTCCCCCTCTTGTCCCCCTCCTCTCCTCTCCTCTTGTCCCCCTCCTCTCCTCTTGTCCCCCTTCTCCTCTCCTCTTGTCGTCCTCCTCCTCTCCTCTTGTCCTCCTCCTCCTCTCCTCTTGTCCTCCTCCTCCTCTCCTCTTGTCCTCCTCCTCCACTTGTCCTCCTCCTCTCCTTTCTCACCTGTCCACGACTCCTGCACGGTCCCGCGCGTCTCCCGGTATCTTGCTGTTCTGTCTTCTGTGCTGCCAGGACCTCTCGTGATGTCACAATCACATGACTGCCGGCTATTGGTTACTGGCAGTCATGTGATTGTGACATCACGGCAGGTCTTGTCAGCACAGACGGCAAGATACCTGGAGACACCGGAGACGCCGGGAGACGCCGTGGGCCTCGTGGACAGGTGAGCATAGATTTTATTTTTTTAATTAACCCATTCATTCACTTTTGGGCGATTTTAGTGTACTGAGCATGCTCAGTACACTAAATTCGGGTCCGAGGAGACATCAGATGTTTCCTCGGACTCTGCTCCATAGGGCCCCATGTCAAATTGATCAGGTCAGACCGGATGTGCACTAAATGCCATCCCATTTGGTCCGATCCGAATCTGTCAGATTTTATTTTCGGTGCTAAAATCGGAGCAGGCCCCGATTTTTGCACCGATAATAAAATTGGACAGATTCGGATCGGACCAAATCGGATGGCATTTAGTGCACATCCGATTTGGTCCGATGCCCATAGGGCTGCATGGGGCCGAATTCGGATCCGATGCTGTCCGATTTTGATCGGACAGCATCGGATCTGAAAAATCGTAATGTGAAACCAGCCTAAGGAAGCTATGTCTGTGAGTGAGAGAAGGGACTCAGAGAGTGAATGTAAATCAAGGTGTTTCAGATTTCTATGAGGATAAGTGAGTTTGTGGAGTGGGGGTTACATACTAGGGCATATGGAGGAAAAGAATGTAAGTAGGTTTTGGTCAGAGAGGGTGAGAGGTGAGTTTGAGAGGTTAGATAGATAGGAAACAGATACAGGTGAAGATAAGTTCCAACATGTGACCATCTTTGTGAGTGGCTGAGTTGGACTATTGATGGACAGATCTCAAGCTGTGTTTTTCAGTTGTATGACTAGGGATTTTCTTATCATTACAGGGTCCAGTATGGCATGGGTGTGGTTTCTCTGTGTTGTAGGCTTTACTGCTTCTGTTACCCATGTGAGGCAAACGCTTAACATGTTTATTTTAATGATGTATCCTTTAGTTTACTGGGTTCAATTGTTGTGACACTATCAGAGTTTTTAAATATAGCCCATCGAAGAGATCAGAAATTTAACATATCTACACAATAGCATTCTGTTTACATACTATATTGACAATAACCTGCCATTTAGTGCTGGTATAATGGTTGGACCAAGCCTCATTCGAACCATGCCCGGGCAGTGATAATCTTGTGCTGGTAAAACACTCATTGTATTAAAACAAAATACTTATGCTGTCCTTAGATTACATTGCAAAATCCTGTTGACAGATTAATTTTAATAAAATATGAAATGTATAAGGACTTTAATATATCTTCAGTAAATCTAATGGTACAAACATTACAAGAATTATGTCATCCTTATCTAAAGTTTTATACAAAAACAGGATATTTACTATTACAGATATGATTACAAACTGTGATTTCATTAATCACAATGAAATATGAAACCCATTCCAGACAATACCTCACATTTGTTTCTGTAAATGTGAGCATAGACCTTGTGATTTAATTTATCTCAATTTAATAACTCTTTCGAATTACAAAAGACATGACATTCTTTTCAGCTCCATTAAAGCAAATACCTGCTAAGATATTTAATTATTGTAGTTAGTTAAATGTCCTTTAGCCACTAGACCTTGTTGTGCAGTAGAGTTTACAATGGAAAATTTTAAAAAAGTAGATACATAATGTTTAGGATATAATTATCTTTACTCACTTTTTGGTATCACCTTTAAAATAAAATTTACAAAATCAAGGTTCTGAATTTTTACACCCCTAAAATACAAAAAATTGAGTTTAATATTTCCATAAGTGAACTCACCTGGAGAATCATACTGTTATGTCTTTATTTCCACACAATGAAATAAAGAAATATTAAAAAAAAAATGGCAAAACATATGGGAGGAACAATGAAAGCACAAAAATGCAAAATGTCCAAGTCCTTAAAGGGAACCTGTCACCCCAAATAACCCTTATAACCTATTAATACCTGTCCCTGCAGCCTTACAATACATTCTAACACATCCCTGTCTCACCTTTTGTAGTAATCTACAAGTACAATAATGTAGCTTGCAAACTTACGAAAATCTTGTCAGAGGGGCGCTCCTCCAAGGTATTTTGACTGGTAGGCGGGTCCCCTGTGCCGCGCTACCTCTGCCTCATTGCTCTAATACGCCCTAATGGGCGTCATTGTACAAATGCAGAGCTCAGGCACGATTTCAATATCGCACCGGCAATGTTACCGCTGGGACGCGGTCATGTGATGCCGGGGATGCGTCACTTCCAGTCTTGGGTCTCACAGGCAGACTTCGTGCATGCGCAGATTGCATGCTGAAGTCTGCCTGTGTGCGACCGGAAGTGACGCGGTATAATATAATAGGTTATAAGGGTTATTTGGGGTGACAGGTCCCCTTTAAAGCGTTAAATAAGATCTTGTAACTTTCTCTGAAAAAGCTTTAAAATACTTAAAATAAGAAACAGACCAAGTAAACACCCTGTCTGGGTCCAGCACCTACTCCCTGCTGTTAATCAGGTCCCAGTATTTTGACTGCAGCGGTCGCAGCACATGTCTTTAACCATAGCACAGCCATGCAGAGCTCAGTGATTAGTTTAGATTGTTATGAACACTGTTAATGTAAAAGCAGCAGTGTTGCCAATGTTAAACCATTGAGACCTGAGCAGCAAAGTGTAGTCAACAAAGGAATCAGGAAGACTATCATCTAAATTAGTTATTTTTGTTTTTTACAAGTACTTTCCAAAACATTATTGGTAAAATAGAGCAAAATATTTTCAGTAACCTGCTCCAATGAGCATATTGGTAAGCCCATGCCTGCTAGAATATAGCCTCCTAGTTCCTACACATTTAGGTTGTGTGCTGACAATCAGCAATTGCAATGTTTTGGATGCAGTGTATTGCGGCTGCATCCAAAATGCTGTGTTGTACTGTACAAGCATAATAGATGGAATTTCAAGAAATCCCATGCTCACTATGCTTCTCACGACTGTAGCGTGTTTTTATCTGCGGTGTGGGTCGCCGAATTTCTTAATCTCGGCAGCATGTTAATTTCATCAGAAGCAGTCAGAAGCAATCACCATTGGGTGAATGCAGGGAGAAGCTGCCCTGCACCCACCACAGGTCATGAGTACAGGGCAGCTGCAATCTCCCTGTGTGCACCAGCGGGTTCTGCAGGTCCAGAGGCATTAGTTGTTGGTCGCAGTCTTGCTGAGTAATAGGCCTTATGACATCATTACATTGTGGCATAATTTAAGCATAATATCACAAATATGGCGCCCCTGTGGTCAGGGTGGCCACAGGTAGGAACTGCAGCCAGGCAGATAGTGACAGGTTTTACACAAAACACCTTTAAACATACACCCACTGACACAAGACCCAACCCAGAGCCCGGGACTCTAGGCGGGCAAGGGGTGGTAGTGCCAGTCACAAGTGGGTGGGACGTAGTCAAGGTAACAGACCGGGTACATAAGGGGAAAACAGGAAGTAGTTAGTCAGTAGGCCGGAGTAGGCTGAGCAGCAAAGACCGAGTAGGCCAGTGGGTGCCGAGCAGCCAAGACAAGTAGAAAATGACACTTCCCTGAAGGTTTTGGGCTCCCTGGAGGTGCAGAATCCTGCGAGACACAGTTCCCTGGAGAGAAAGCCCGCTCCACAGCCTGTAGCCTAAAGGAAGGGAAAGACTGAGACTGGACCAGTGCAACTGGGTCCGAGGACGGCGACAAAGGACGACTGGCGGGAAGGATCCCCTGAAGCACATGATAATTACACGAGTAGGAAAGGGCCCTGTGATCCCCCACTAAATAGGGACACCTAAGGCTAGGCTGAGACCAGAGAGTCGGCTCTGAGGGGACCGAAGCTATACGACGGATACACACACCGACGGGGGACTCTAATTCCAGGTCAGAGTTCCTAACACACAGGCTGGAGGAACAGCAGCACATAGGACCCAGGCTTGCTACCCATACAATGGGAGAAGCCAGACAAGGGACCGAGTTGCCCCCATACAGTCCACAGAGAGAAAAGTATAGAGAAGAGCTGGAAAGGTATCAGATGGAGAGAAGGGTCTCAGAAGGAAACCTGGCTTCAGAGGGTTAAGTGACTGTCTGGAGTTACCTCTGTAAAAGAACTGTACCGTGAACTGTTTGTACTGAGAAAGAACTGCTAGTACCCGGTGAACCCTGCTTCAGTCTCCCATGTGTGATTCCCTGCATGCAGAACTGTTATATCCATATTACACCCTGTCAGGAGCAGCCCTGACCCACTGCGGGCTCATCCATCTAGCTGCAGCACCATCCATCCATCCTCCTGGCAGAAGTAAGCAGCAGCGGTGGTCCCCTCACTGACCACAACCTGTTGGTGGCGTCACGACTATATCCCTTGTAAATAACGTCCAAATCCATCACTTGTGGGCCCGGGACATGGTCCGGACCAAGAGTGCCGTGAATTCCCTGTGATACCCCAGTCCGGTACCTAGTAACCCGTCCCAGTGGGCTCCACACATGGACCTACTGTCACTGTTCCACTGTGCAGTGCATCTCAGACTCAATAAGGGTATGTGATCACCATCCGAAGGTGCTGCATCCGGAGGTGCTGCATCTTGGATGCAATGCCTCCAGACCTTCAGGAACTTGCGGGTGCATGCAGGGAGTCTGCAGCTGCCATGTATTTAAGATCTGTGGTGGGTGCAGGGCGGATTATCCCTGTGTGCAGCCGATGGGGACCGCTTCCGAGATTCAGAAGTCCAAAAGACTGCACCACAGCTGAAATAATGCTGGGGTCAGGAGAAGCATAACGAGCATGGGACTTCATATCCAATCCAATATGCTGCTACTGTGCAACACAGCATTTTGGACTCAGCGGCAACACGCTGCATCCAAAATGCTGCATTCCCTCATCATGAGTATGCACCCCAAGAGTTACTGCTGTGTTTGTATCTAGTGTGCTGTGCTGTCAATTGCTGATTGACAGCACAGGCTTCCATTCTGGTTCTGGGAGGTGCTGGGTTGCTCAGGTGTTTCATCTGCTCTGTTACTGATCTGCTATTCTACTGAGCAACCTCCCCGAGAATTCTTCCAGTCATACATTTTAGGTGAAGTGCTGTTTGGAATGCACTCCTGTTTTGTTCCAATCTTTTTTATCTGACCCTGGACTTGTTGTGATCTCTTCATATTTTGATTCCCAGACCATGACCTCTTTGTGCTCTTCTGGATGCCTGAATACTATTGTACATACCCACATGGAACTTGACCCTGGATTACCTGACCGCCCTGCTTTCTTTACTGACTGTAAAAAGTAACTGTATAACACCCTAGCTATTAGTAGTGACTAGTGTTACACCTCCTAATGAGAATAAGCACCCAGAATGACAAAGGTAGTAGTAGATTCTTGTTACTCTGGAATGGTGATTACTGTCTACCAATGTGACTGAAGATGTAAGATCCTGCACACCACTCTGGAATTTTATTCAGCTACACATTCTAAAAGCCATAACATTTTATATTTCTGACAATATAATTGTATGGCAATTTATTTTATTTAGGGCAAATATTTTTAGGGCTATCACTTTCATGTACGTATTTGATAACAATTTTTTGGTGGGTGAAGATAAAGCCACTGCACTATAATTTTGCAAGTTTTGTTTTTTTTGAACATTTAGTACTCTGCAAATGACATGTTCAATTCATTCTGTTGCTCAGTTTGATTATGGAATTGAAAATTCCCTTTATGTCTTTGTGTAAGGTATTTACTGTGGTGCTTGAAAGTTGTTGAACTTTTTGGAATTTTCCATATTTATGTATAAATTTGACATAGAACTATATCAAATTTTCACATACGGTAAGTCCTAAAAGTAGATAAAGAGAACTTAATAAATTAGTCAAAATAAAGACGAGAGGATCATTTGAACTTCCAATTCATTAGCTTTGGTGAATTTTTTCCCACAAATGAGATTTGTGGCAGATGAATGTGTGGCAAACCTGAGATCCACAATGTCTTTAAATTGCATGGAAGGCTCTGAAGCCTCATAGGTGTATATTGCATCCATTTTGAGATTTTAAACATAAGCAAACCCTTATTAATGTCCAAGTATCTTCAACCTATCTGGCTAAAGAAAACCAGATGGTAACTGGTAATCACAAACAGCATAGTTTACAATGTACTGCAATATTAGACTTTTTGAATTATAATAATGGTCATTTTTGGGGTAAATGCCTGCCTTGTTGATGCTTACACACAGTTGATGCAAGCAAAAAAGCAATGGCCTTTTCACACAGATAGTGGGGTGGTTCCAAAAAGTATCCCTGTTCATGGAGTATCTTTGTTGTTTTCTAAATGAGAAAGCGATATCTCTTCACAAGCCATCCAAAAATTATCCATTTATTTAGGGAATAATAACAGGTTAGTTGCTTTGAAAGTGAGGAAGTAATGGCTTCCCAACCAGGAGTTTAAGAATTATGCCTTCGGCTAGGGCTACACTTAACAGGTCACCCATGTTAGCCAGATGACGTTACTGCAGAGCCCAACCTTCTGTAATGCAACCGCTAACGTCAGGTGCTTCGTGTGAACACTGCTCCATAGTAACCCGCTGTTTACTATGGATACAGCTTCACAGGAAGCCGCAGGCAGTGCGCTTTTGCAGAGCGCACAGGGAAACGGCTATCTGGCTAACGTGGGTGACCTGTTAAGTGTGGCCCTATCCTTAGGCTGCATTCATTACATGGCGGCGTAAATGCCGCATATTCCTGCATTTTTGCGGCGCTTTTGAGCGCTCGCGTAAATGTAGTGCAAAACAAAGCTAGATACGCCTTCCAGCAAACACTATGGCTTTTGCAGAAAGGTGTGCAGATGCTGCGTTTAACCGTGTATTTTTGCGTGCGCGCTTTCACTGCAAAAGCACATGTGCAAAAAGAATTGACATGGCAATTTTTTGTGCTTTTTTCAGCGCAGCGTCTGCACGCAGAGGAGCTTTTTTATGCAAAAACGCGCCACTGTCAAATACGTGGCAAAATATTACAAAAAACTACTAGAAAAAGCAGCATCAAAAAACCTTACAGGATGCAGTCAGAGCCCATATGTGAAGCAAGCCCAGGTGCAGGCTAATAAATCCTCTCAACCAGCAAGGTGTGGGAGGCGACTTGCCATGCATACAATGGGCCTGCATAGAACACCATTCACACTGATACATATGATGCAGAGTGTCTGAAAGCTACCCAACCGCTCTGCTGCCTGAGCATTGGGCCGCACAGTACAATACTTCTGCACCACTAGATGAATGGCGCCCCTAGGGGCCCAACTGCACCCTGGATAGATAAAAAAGTACAAAAAGTTTTTTATATGATAAACAAAAAACCTTTATAAATGGGATATTGGTTCATGTATTGGCCAAGACATTTAAGCTGATAATCCACGTCACGGCTTCCCATGCTCATCAGTCCTATCAAAATTGCACAAAAATCTGCTAGAAAAAGCAGCATCAAAAAACCTTACCATCTATGCCAAAAACAGAAACCAAGTGCACTTACAGGATGCAGTCAGAGCCCATATGTGAAGCAAGCCCAGATGCAGGCTAATAAATCATCGTCAACCAGCAAGGTGTGGGAGGCGACTTGCCATGCATACAATGGGCCTGCATAGAACACCATTCACACTGATACATATGATGCAGAGTGTCTGAAAGCTACCCAACCGCTCTGCTGCCTGAGCATTGGGCCGCACAGTACAATACTTCTGCACCACTAGATGAATGGCACCCCTAGGGCCCAACTGCAACCTGGATAGATAAAAAAGTGCAAAAAGTTTTTCATATGATAAACAAAAAACCTTTATAAATGGGATATTGGTTCATGCAATGGCCAAGACATTTAAGCTGAGGATCCACGTCACGGCTTCCCATGCTCATCAGTCCTACCAAAATTGTACAAAAAACTACTAGAAAAAGTATCAGTGTGAATGGTGTTCTATGCAGGCCCATTGTATGCATGGCAAGTCGCCTCCCACACCTTGCTGGTTGAAGGTGATTTATTAGCCTGCACCTGGGCTTGCTTCACATATGGGCTCTGACTGCATCCTGTAAGTGCACTTGGTTTCTGTTTTTGGCATAGATAGTAACGTGGCAAAATATGCTGCATCTGAGCGTAATCTAATTTGGGATCCACAACAGATTTGCTATTATATGAACAGTCAACTACAAAGGCTTTTAATTAAGCTGTTCAGAATTATTCCTTTTTATAGGAAGCAGGAATGCTCTTTTTGTTTTCAAAGTGAAAATGCAATGGCTTCACCATGCAATAAAAAGTTTGTGTATGATGAAATTATTGCACTTTCTAGCAGAAGCACATTACAGTTAAATTACACAATGGGCATCCAGGAGATGTGTGTCTGATATGGCTTTTGTAATTGCATTGGCAGCAGCTACAGGGTAGACAAATATGATGGGCAACAATAGCAGTGCTATACTAAAAATGACATGATACACAGCAAGAACATTATGAGCATGGGCCATCAGCACTGTCAGTATTCAGAATTTTTTAATTGAACATTTTTTGAACAACATACAAGGAATAGGGTACAAGGGGGAAGGGGAGGAGGGGGAAAACAACAACAGATAATGTAAAGAATAACAAGCAAGAAGTGATCTCAAGGTCAGTTAGTCTACTTATAAGTTTTCTCAATTTATAGCCAAAGATGTTTCAAGACTGGACAATTTCAAAAGATATGTAGATTACCCACAGAAGCACAATTCCTCCAATATAGGGAGGATTGGGAAGGGTTGATAATGTTAAGCTTATAGGGAGTCAGGTACCACCTGGACAAGAGTTTAATAAGACTCTTGTAGAGAAACACAGTATTGGTACCTTTACACGCCGCCACAACAGGATGGATACAACCCGCTACAGGCTACAAATGTAGCTTGTCGCGCCAATATCGCCCGTAGTAGCGGCGTCTGAAGACGGGACGACACAGCCGGCTACAGATACCTCTGTATCCGTGCACTGCCCATAAACAGATGGCAACATCGCCGATTGTAGCGAGCTGTATCGGCGTGTAAAGAAGGAACAGAAGGGAACTCTGGACACCCTGCGCTGTAGCTGGAATGTAGCTAAGGCGTGACCCAGGCTCCGGGATACCACGCCCCTTCAGCGATCATTGGAGGAAGCTCCTTCGTTGCGATTGGTTGTCGCTGCACAGGGCGGCATATTTAAGAAGCTGACCAGTCACACTACGCAATTGCTCGAGCGTCATGTATTAATCAGCCTCCTGCGCTGGCTGGCCAATCATGGTATTATTGCTTTGTCCTATCAGCGTACGGACGTCTCGTAATCCACAATTGTGGCACGCCTATGTGCTGTCCCTCCTGCCCCAGGTCCGCCCATATTAGCTTGTTATTGCGGTGTGTAAATGAGGTACGCTGAGCTACAGACGGCTACTTGCGACACCCGGCGATGTAGCTAGCTGTAGATGTAGCGTAGCGTAGCGCACCTTGTGGCGGCGTGTAAAGAGGGTGCGGTTCCCGTTGGTAACCGTTCGCCCGTGCTCGTGCACGTGAAGTTGCCGTTGGTATCCATCCTGTTGTGGCGGCGTGTAAAGGTACCATATGTGTTTGTAGAGGTGACATTTAAAGCCCGAAAAAGTTGTTTAGGACCTATGTCCATTTGTAATTCTTTTTCCTAAGAACAAATAAAAATCCCCTTCTGCAGTTTCGCTGTCTTTGTTAAAGATCTGATAAAAATAACTAGTTTTCTATAATGCTAAGTTGTTGCATTAAACAAAAGGTTTACTATATTTTGGGTGGATTTGAAAAGAGTTTTCTTGGTCTTTATATAATTACTAGAAAAAGGCCCGATGCTATTGCATCGGGAGTGCGGTGAAATTAATTGTGTGTATCCTTAGTTGTGCTAACAGGAGCAGTAAACGTGTGTGACATTATTTGCGCTTTTGAAAAAACCTGTTGTATGTGATGTGTTTGAATTTGAGTATTCTATATGTAGCTTGATTTGAGTAATTTCAAACATGTGCATTGTCTTTTGTTAGTTTTGTGCTGTATTTAGGTAAGTAGTGTGGTGTTTGTTGGCCGATGTGTATTATGTATTGTATCTTGTGTTTGCAGTGTGTGTGTCTTTACATGACGTTGTTGATTGGCGTGGGTGGTGTCAAGTCTGTAAAGTTGTGCATATGGATGGAGTGTGCCAGTCCAATGATAGATCTGGCCTTGAATGCGAAAGCAGTAAGGGCCATAACCTGGAGGTGGTGAAACAGTAGCTCCCATTGAGGCAAAACCAAAAGCACCGTTGAATATTGTCCATGAAATTTTTTGAGTATTCATGTTGTCCTGTCATCAACATGGTCAAGACATGGGGATATTTTATAGGTGTTAGGAGTACTCTTCCTTTGTGACAGCATTGGGTAAATTATTTATCCTGAGGCATTTCATTTGGGAAATGCAAAGCTAGGCATTGTTGACATATGTGGTCCATGGCTTGGCAGGTGTATTCTTGACTGGTTTGTTCATCGTGTGTAACATGTGGTGGTTGTGGTAGTAGCAGTGGTGGAGCAGTAGAAGAGTGAAAGGGTGTGGTTGGTCGGGAAATGAGATGAATCGTGTGTTTTCAAGTGGTAGTAGTGTGAGCGTTTGTTGTTGAGAGTAGGGTTGAGTATTATGTAAGAGTAAGATGGAAGTAGGGGTTGGAGCTGTAGAAATTGTAGTGTTGTGTACAGATGGGTATGTGTGAGCCTCAGGTAGTGGTGTTGAGGTAGCTTGTGTAAGTGGAGTGTTTGAGGGTTGTTGTTGGGGAAGATCCAATGTATTGGTGTTGGTGCTAAGAGACTGGAGAGCAAGGCGGCGTAGTCTAAGCCTTATCTTTGTCTATGAGCAGGACTCTCATTGGCACGGCGTTGTCTGTAATGAAGTGCGCGTGCATTGTTTCTGTCGTGCTTATTTTGGTAGATTTTAGGAGGAGCCATGGTACGCCTGGTGCGTAAGGTAAGTTGTAGTGAAAAGGCGTGCAAATTAGTAAGAGACTGTTAAAAGGTAGCAGAGTAGGGTGTTGGTTATGGGGCAGGTATGATGGAGAGCAGTGTTAAAGTATGTAAGGGGAAAGGATGTATTGAGAGTAGAATTATTAAAAGGGTGTGATAAGGCGAAAGAGTATTGTGTAGGCAAGGAAAAAGAGGTTGTGTAGAGGGTGACAAAGATGTGAAAAGGCATGTAATAAGGTATAGTTAGAGTGATAGGTAAAAAGGTAAGTAAGGTTTATGGTTGAGGGTGTTGGTATGATGGTCGGGGCTGATGGTGGGTTTCAGCGGCCGAATGGAGCAGAGTGGCGTTGAAGACGTAGAATGGTAGCAGATGATACAGGCGGCTCTGTGGTTAGCAGATTATACAGGTGGGTGCGTGGGTAGGAGAGTACACAGGCGGCTGCGTGGGTAGCAGAGGATAGAGGGGGCTCCGTGGGTAGCAGAATATACAGGTGGCTCTGTGGGTAGCAGAGTATACAGGCGTCTCTGTGGGTAACAGAGTATACAGGCGGCTATATGGGTAGCAGAGTATACAGGAGGTGCAGTGGTGGCACAGTATACAGGAGTCTCTGTGGGTAGCAGAGTATACAGGAGGTTCAGTGGTGGCACAGTATACAGGAGTCTCTGTGGGTAGCAGAGTATGCAGGAGGTTCAGTGGTGGCACAGTATACAGGAGTCTCTGTGGGTAGCAGAGTATACAGGAGGTTCAGTGGTGGCACAGTATACAGGAGTCTCTGTGGGTAGCAGAGTGGAGAGCTGATTTGTGTGGTTTATATGGACCATAAGGGGCATGCCGGTGGGTGGTGACTTACTGTGACGTTATTCCCGTCACCACTGAGGCCTGCGTCGCAGTGCAGTGGAGCTGAGAGGGGTTGGAGTCTCCATGAGGTAAATCTCGATGGCGGGGATACTGGGTATGCTTGGAGACGGGTGCGTCTTGCGCAAGCGTGAGAGTGGCTTGGCCATGGCTTCCTGTGCATGCGTGCGCACTGGGAGGCAGTGGCTGGTCGCTCATCGGTAATGCGACGATCGCGATGGCGCATGCGCGCCATCGCTCGCGACCAGTGTGCACGAGGCGCCGGTCATGCATCGCTTGTGTCGCCGGTAATAACGGCTAGGCGCTGGCCGGTAATTGCAGCTCGCGATGGCATCCGGCCGCGGTGCATGCCGGAATAGCGGCACAGTGGCCGGATGCCAGAAATTGGCAATTATTATATAGGATTAATTAGGATCCATATGTCCCTATCTTTAACAATGAAGTTATATTTGGTTTTAAGGACATTAAAGGGAAGAAGATGATCTTTCTCCAAGATATCCATCAGGTTAACTATTATTTTATCAATCCATGAGGATATAGACAATTTAGGATTGAGGAAATCAAATACGTCCATTGGAATTATAGGTAATTTCATGGGGGAGTATAGTTTATGGGATTTAAATAATAGTTGTTATTTTATCTTTGAATAAAGGTGCAATAACAGCCTGGAGGTTTTAAAGGTTTTAAACTATCCATGAAACAAGCTATAATGAAAAGAATTTGAGGTTTATTTTTGTTAAAACATTTTTTTAGCGTAATCCAGGGAGAGATGTCAGTGTCCGTTAACCATTTTTGGCTAGATTAAATTAGTAAAGCCAAATGATAATTGAATAGCTTATGAACTCCCAGACCTCCTTTCTTTTTGTGGTTTGTTAAAATTTTAGAAACTACTCTGGGATTTTTTTTGTCCCAAATGAATCTATTGAGTTGATTATGGAATTTCCAAAACCAACTTTTAGGAAAATTTAGAGGGATTGATCGAGCTACATATAGAAATTTAGGGAGGATGAACATTTTGGATGCTATAGTTCTTCCAAGCCAAGAAAGTTCAGTTTTAGTCAGATTTGATGAATCCAGCTGAAGGTTTTTAAGGAGAGATGACAAGTTTACTTGAACAATACACTTTAGAGGTTAACTTTTTTCTAAAAGCAGAGGTTATACATTGAAAGCACCTGTCCCTTGTCCATAAGTCTCACAACTTCTATTACGGTACTTCCTGGTATCAGTTGCCTACAGAGGAAGATTTGATTAAGATATATTCAGAAAACAATGGTTAGGACGCAATTATGAGATACGCCTCAACGTGGTAACTGGGTGGATTATTGATATGGCCATTTCTATAATGCTAAGTACCGTATTTTTTGTGCTATAAGACGCACCTGATTATAAAACGCACCTCCGAATTTGGTAAAGGAAAAGAGAAAAAAAATATTTTTAATGTCAAATGGGGTTCGCCTTATAATGTCAGTGTTTGTCTTACAAATCATATAGGGTATATATCCCTCATAGCCGCCTCATCCTGGTACATGGTCCCTCATCCTGGTTATGGCTGGCACACATCCCCCAGTGATGGCACACATCCCCCAGTGATGGCAAATGGCCCCCTGTGATGGCACACATCTCGTAGTGATAGCACACATCCCCCAGTGATGGCACACATCTCCCCGTGCTGGCACATGTCCCCCAGTGCTGGCACACATCCCCCAGTGATGGCTCACGTCCCCCAGTTATGGCACATGTCCCCCAGTGATGGCACACATCCCCCTGTGCTAACTCATGGCCCGCAGTGATGGCACATGTCCCCCAGTGATAGCACACGTCCCCCTATGCTGAATCATGGCATATGTCCCCAAGTGATGGCTCACATTCCCCAGTGATGGCACATGTCCCCCTGTGCTGAATCATGACCCTCAATGATGGCACATGTCTCCCAGTGCTGGCACACGTCCCCCAGTGCTGGCACATGTCCCCTAGTGATGGCACACATCCCCCAGTGATGGCACACATCCCCCAGTGCTGGCATACATCCCCCAGTGATGACACATGTCTCCCTGTGCTGGATATGGCCCCCAGTGATGACACATGCCCTCCCCTTTCCAGCGGTGTCCTCCTTGTCTCCCTCCTTGGCGCTGTGCCCGCACTTCCTGATTCTTCTCTGGGAGCCGATCATGTGATCGGGGGTACAGAGATTATGTCACTCTGCGGTGCTGATCACATGACCAGCTTTACAGAGAGGAACCAGAAAGTGCGGGTGCAGTGACAAGGAAGGAGGACACCGCTGGAAAGGGTAAGTAACATGGTTGTTATTCTATTATGGGTAGCAGCATGGGGGGCCATATCCAGCATGGGGTGACATGTGTCATCACAGGGGGGCGCAGGCAAAGTAATATGCACCGCTCCCCCAGTCCATCACCGTGGTGAAGTTTCAGCACCGTAGTGATGAACAGCAGGTGTAGTGCATATTAAATGAGCAGGAGCACGTGACCTACTGCTGCGTCCTGCAGCCAACCTGCCCCAGCCCCTGGACACGCTCAAGAGCTGCCACCATCCTCCCCTGCAGTATATAATCCATACATTCGGATTATAAAATGCACCCCCCACTTTCCATTTTCCCCAAAGTTTAAGGAACAAAAGTGTGTATTATAATCCGAAAAATATGGTATCTCAATTTTTTCTAAATTCCAATATCTCTATAAATTAATGCAGAGTGCCGCTTACAGCTTTTTAAATGTAATTTGTGTTTAAGCAGGCACCTGCCTTGACAGGATTGAGTGCCGCATATTTATTTTGTATATTATGATATGGGTTCACACCCTTGTGCAGGCACCTTCCCCATTCCAGTTGACTAATGTTGCTATTGCTCTCTTGTGTCAGCTTCTAACTTAAAGCCTAAGAGGTTAACTTTTTTCCAAGGGCAGAGATTATACATTGAAAGCACCTGTCCCTTGTCCATAAGACATGGCTTCCATAGTATATATATAGTAGGGAGTACCCTGGTATCAGTTGCCTACAGAGGAAGATTTGATTAAGATAGAGGCAGAAAACAACGGTTAGGACCCAGTTATGAGAAGCGACTCAACGTGGCAGCTGGGTGGATTATTGATATGGCCATTTCCATAATGCTAAGTATCTCAATTTTTTCAAAATTCCAATATCTCTATAAATTAATGCAGAGTGCCGCTTACATCTTTTTAAATGTAATTCGTGTTTAGGCAGGCACCTGCATTGACAGGATTAAGTCCCGCATATTCATTTTGTATACATTTAAGTTTGTGGCATAACATGAACAAATATGCTTTTTAAAGTAGTGTAGGTCAAACGAATAAGTTTAATTTTAATTCTGTATTAGAGTCAATGCAAAAGTTACATATAGGACATAGTCTCCACATGAATACAGTATTTTTCGCCATACAGCTGTCATTCTTTATGGATGCTATTGTGTGTATCAATCTGTCTTTTAGCGATGAGTGAGTACATAATGTTCGTAATCGCTATAATCATTATGAGTACTTTCTAAAAATCGCATATTCATTCCAAACAGCAAGTACAATGTAAGTCAATGGGAAACCCGAGTAATCTTCTGCTGGACCCTACAAAGGGGTCTGAGAGCCTAAGGAAAAGGCTGAAATGGGTGGGAAAGTTATGAAACAGAATGGGAAGAGCCTTGAGAATATGCCTGCATGCATTTTTGACTTACATAAGGTTTGTAGGAATAGCTTTGTCGCAGGATTACGCCACTGTTACAGATACACAAAAACAACTACCAAACCTAACCTAAATCACATTTAACAGGCCACAACAGTTCAGAAACAGTTTTTCATGATTAATCACTTGTATACAATTCCAAATCAACCAGAGCAAGAAAAAAAAAATCACTTTTAGCATTTGTTCACACATACTGGTGTAGCTTTTTTTTCACCTTATACAATTGGGAGGGCCCTGACTTATACATTTTGTAGGTCCCTCTGTCATACATCATTTTTAGCTAGCTATTTCCTAGAACTTTACAAAGCCAGTAGGTATGTTGATCTTTGACATCAGAGGCCTGATGTGGTCCCTTAACATACGTTTTGAAGGGACCACTCTTACTTCAACATTTGGGCGGTCCCTCCCAAATTGAGAATATATATTCCAGAGCAGTTTACAATGTGCCTATTGTAGCATTGGGCAAAACCCTCCTCCTCCTCCACCTCCACTGCCATGTGATTCAGCGGCTCTACATTCAAATGTACAGAGGGCCTGCAGTAGACAAGAAACCTGAGTTTAGCGAGAGCCCTCATCTGGCCCTGTAACATACATTTTGAAGTGTCCTCTCTAGACATTTTGGAGGCCCCTCTTGTGTACATTTGAGAGTGCTGTAACGTATTCATATTGTAGGGCTCTCGCTTTATTATTACATTCATTAACCCCTTCATGACCCAGCCAATTTTGACCCTAATGACCAGGCCATTTTTGGCAATTCTGACCAGTGTCCCTTTATGAGGTAATATCTCTGGAACACTTCAACGGATCCTAGCGATTCTGAGATTGTTTTTTTGTGACATATTGGGCTTCATGTTAGTATTAAATTTAGGTTGGTAATTTTTGCATTTATTTGTGAAAAAATAAAAAATTTTGCAAAAATTGTAAAAATGTCGCAATTTTCACATTTTTAATTTTCATTCTGTTAAAGCAGTTATGTGACTCAAAATAGTTAATAAATAACATTTCCCACATGTCTACTTTACATCAGCACAATTTTGGAAAAAAAACATTTTTTTTTGGTAGGAAGTTATAAAGGTTCAAAGTTCATCAGCAATTTTTCATTTTTCCAGCAAAATTTACAAAACCATTTTTTTAGTGACCACATCACATGTGAAGTCCCTATGAGGGGCATACATGACAGAAAACACCCAAAAGTGACACCATTCCAAAAACTTCACCCCTCAAGCTACTCAAAACTACATTCAAGAAAATTATTAACCTTTCAGGTGCTTCACAGGAACTAAAGCAACATGAAAGTTAAAAATGGACATTTTAATTTTTCCAACAAAAATGTTCTTTAATCCTCAATTCTTTCATTTTCACATGGGCATTAGGATAAAATAGATCCTAAAATTTGTTGGGCTCCAGGGCATAGGGGTGTGGGGCTGCAGGGCACAGCGGTGCAGGGGTGCAGGCTACAGGGGTGCAGGTATGCAGGGACGCAGGCTGCGGGCTGCAGGGCACAGGGGTGTGGGGCTGCAGGACACAGGGACGCAGGCTACAGGGGTGCAGGGCTGCAGGGTGTGGGCTGCAGGTCACAGGGGTGTGGGGCTGCAGGGCACAGGGGCACAGGCTACGGGCTGCAGAGCACAGGAGTGCGGGGTGCAGGGCTGCAGGCAGAGGGGTGCAGGGACGCACGGCACAGGGGTGCGGGGCTGCAGGGCACGGCAGGGATACAAGGATGCAGGGCTTCGGGGTGTGGGCTGCAGAGCACAGGGGTGCGGAGTGCAGGGCTGCATGGCACAGGGGTGTGGGGCATAGGGGTGCAGGGACGCACTGCACAAGGGTGCAGGGCTGTGGGAGCAGGCTACAGGGCTGCAGGGCTGCGGGGTGTGGGCTGCAGGGGACAGGGCTGTGGGGTGCAGGGCTGCAGGGCACAGGGGTGCGGGGTGCAAGGGTGCCGAGCTGTGGGGCACAGGTCTACAGGGGTGTGGGGCATAGAGGTCCGGGGCGCAAGGGCGCGGGGCACAGGGGTGCTGGGTTGCAGGGCACAGGGGGTTCAGGACTGAAGGGGTACAGACCGGAGGTAGTGTGGAGCAGTATAGCCCCCTCCAGTGATGATGGGAGCGATCTGAGAGTAATCTAATGGGATTGATCACTCCCATCATCGCCGCTCCACACTGCGCTCACTGCTGTCTCCTCCGGTCCTCCCACTCACAGAGGAGAGCTGCCACAGCAGGGCATAGGAGCGGAGGACTGGAGGAGAATGGGCAAGTGCGGAGGACCGGGGAGAGCGGGCACAGGAGCGGGAGGTCCGGTGGCCGCAGAGAGCAGGCACTGTGGGGAGCGGGCACAGCGGTGATGATAGGAGTGATATGGGAGTGATCAATCCCGTCAGATCACTCTCAGATCACTCACATCATCACTGGAGGGGGAAATATCCGCCCCCTCCAGCACTCCATGCTATGGAAGGGGCGGTGCCAGCCCCTTCCATAGCTGACTGTCACAATTACTGGGATTGGCTGTTGTAAGTTCCAACAGCCAATCACAGTGAACGCAGATGAGGGTGGCAAGCCACCCCCCTGACGTCACCCTAAGGTCCCTGGCTTCCTGTAGCCCCGTTGAAATTTTGCCGACGCCGCTCATGTGGGCTACAAGAAGGGGATCCCGCAATGACGTTGTGGGACGTCACAGGTCGGGAAGGCACTGACTTCTATGACATCCCACAACGTCATAGGTCGGAAAGGGGTAAAAGGGCAGAAACTACATGGGAATAGAGTAATAGAAGGTAGCAGGGAGTGTGGCCTGCGAACCTCAGGTTTGCCTGAACTCTGTGAACCGGAAATATAAAGCTGCACTAGTCAACTGGATGATGAGCTCAAATATATCTCTTGCCCAAGTCAATAGAAAAAGGATATATGGTGCTCCCCTCCAGGAAGGGTATGAGAAGTTTGCTCAATTGCCTCAGAGATTGTGATTGACAATATTCCCCAGATTATACAGGAAGAGAAAACTTCTTGATACTGTACTACTTGGTCCACTTCAGAATGTGCATCGTACTTCTGAAAATGACTCCTGCGGGCTGTGTCATAGGTGCAGGAAGATACCATGACAAGGGTCTCCCTTGACAAACATTATCTACGATAGACTACTGTAATAGTTGTGGTCCTCAATTCAAGTTTTCAGAAGGCTATCAGTCGGTCACCAACAGTCAGTGAAAATTTTGATTGAATATGTTTCCTCTATCTCAGTCACAATATGGCACAAGTAAAAGACAGGAAGGGGCACCAAACCAATATTTATCATTGGAGGCCCTTGTCACAACTTGTGTTACGTTGTAACTGAGAAAGGGGATAGTTAATTGAAATCTACTATCACTCACCCTTTTTGGCAGAAAAACATGCCTGTCTTCTGCCATATTGTGCAAGAATACAATGTGGCGGTCTTTTAGGAGCGCTGAGGCAATGGGCACAGATTAATGTTCCAGACCAGGAAATTTTTTCAGGAACATAGTGGATGCATGCCTTTGCTGACCTGACACAGACTCAGTGCCTTCTCGCACACCACTGACACCACCACATCCACGTCCTCGTCCCTCTCCTTTAACAACAGCCTTTTTGGACATTTTGGGTTTTGTTGACAGATTTTCAGGTGTGGATGGCATAAGCCAACCTATCTGGCACTGCCAAAATAGTGGGTTAAATGACCTGGTGCGAGGTTTGTAACAGGCAGTTGGAAACTTTGAAGTACTGTCGCTTTGCGTTAGGCCGGCTTCACACCACGGGTTATCTGATCCGGGGCTGTCCGGTGTAAACCAGACAGCCCCGGATCAGATTTTGGCCCCATAGTATTCCGGATGGAGCCGGATGGCAGCTATTTGCCAATCTAGTTTCCATCTGTCCAGGAGCATCCGGGAGAATTTGGATTTTTCTCCCGGACACAAAAACGCAGCTTGCAGCATTTTTGTTTCCGGGGCAAAATCAGCACAAAGTGGATTCTTCCGGATCCTCCAGGATCCGGCACAATCTGGCACCCCCTAACATGGGAATCTAAGGCGCCGGATCCAACAAAAAATTGGATGCGGCTCCCGGACGCCATCTGCTGAAGTTTATCAGCGAGTGCTGCTAAACGTTAGCACCTAAAGCTGTCCCCTGCAGAGATTTTAGGACCACGGTTAGCGGGGAGTGGGGATCTTGAAATTTCAGCAGCAGCAGCTGTGATCTGCTGATTCTGGCAGAAACAGGACTCGAGTGCAGGACCGGGGCAGTCAGGTTCTGTCCGGTATTTCCTGCAAAGCACCGGACAGAACCTGATACACCATAACTGTGGTGTGAAGATAGCCTAAGGCAAACCACCTTTTTGTAATGTAAAAACCAGTACCAGTGGGTTAAATGGCCTGGTGCAAGGTTTGTAGCAGGCAGTTAGACATTTTGGAGTACTGCTGCTTTGCGTTGGGCAAACTGCCTTTTTGTAATGTCGACACAAGCACCAGCATGTTACATGGTCTGGTGCGAGGTTTACAGCAGGCAGTAGGAAATTTCGGAGTACTACTGCTTTGCATTGGGCAAGTCACCTTTTTGTAATGTGGACAGAAGCACAAGTGGGTTAAATGGCCTGGTGCTAGGTTTGTAGCAGGTAGTAAGAAATTTTTCAGTACTACTGCTTTACACTGACCTTGCTGGACACTGAACCTGCTGGGGTAACTTTCCCTCCCTGTAGTCAAACTGTGTACTGTGTCTCTTCAGCTCTCAAAAGAGCTATTGTTTTGGTGGTATTATGCAGCTGCTGAACGGATCCTTTCAACTGTCCCTTCTCCAGTATCTCTCCCTTGCTAATCTACACCGAGGTAGTATACACTAGAAGTAACCCTATAAAGTGTTTTTGTGTTTTAAAGAGGCCTAACACTCTGCCTAGCAGTTCAGTGTTCTCTCCTTATGCTTCACCAACGCTGGCTCGGGATAAAATGCAGACAAAATGGTGGTGGCAGGGCTTAAATAGACTCTATGACCCTGGGCGGCCAGCCAATCACAGTAATACCACAACCAAGATGTCTACGGTATTACCGTGATTAGTTAAGAAGCCCAGCATATTTAGTGGCAGCAAAGTAGGCGCCAAAACTGCAGGATGTGACATCCGAATATAATGAAGCGAGTACACAAAAACTCGCAGAATAACGAGATATAATGCGAATACCGTACTATATGTGTGAATAGCAAATAGTGACGAATACACTCGCTTATCACTAGTAACCTTATATATATATATATATAAATATAAGGACACAATAATGTTCTCTGTTTGTATTTAAGGTTCTTGGGATAAGAATAAAATCTTCAAAAATATCTGACTTCAATTTCATATGGTCATTATCACAATAATACATTTTTCATCCATAAATTGTGACACACAGCTAATGATTAGAAAAGATTTTCTACAGCTTTAGGAATTACATAAATTGCATTTATTCTTTATTGGAAATGTCTTTAAGTGACAAACCTTTCATAAATCAATAGGAAAAAGTACCGTATATACTCGTGTATAAGCCGACCCGTGTATAAGCCGACCCCCCTACTTTGGCCCCCAAAATCTGGGAAAAACTATTGACTCGTGTATAAGCCGAGGGTGGACCCCAGCACAGGTATACAGCCCTCAGCAGTGTGGTATACAGCAGCCCCTGAGGTATACAGCAGCAGCCCCAGTGGTATATACAGCAGCAGCCCCAGTAGTTAGTATACAGCAGCCCCAGAGGTATATACAGCAGCCCCAGTGGTAGTATACAGCAGCCCCAGAGGTATATACAGCAGCAGCCTCAGTGGTATAAACAGCAGCAGCCCCCAGGGTATATACAGCAGCAGCCCCAGGGTATATACAGCAGCAGCCCCAGGGTATATACAGCAGCAGCCCCATGGTATACACAGCAGCATCAGCCCCATGGTATACACAGCAGCAGCCCCATGTTATACACAGCAGCAGTCCCATGTTATATACAGCAGCCCCATGTTATACACAGCAGCAGCCCCATGTTATACACAGCAGCAGCCCCATGTTATACACAGCAGCAGCCCCATGTTATACACAGCAGCAGCCCCATTTTATATACAGCAGCAGCCCCATTTTATATACAGCAGCAGCCCCATTTTATATACAGCAGCAGCCCCATTTTATATACAGCAGCAGCCCCATGTTATACAGCAGCAGCCCCATGTTATACAGCAGTAGCCCCATGTTATACAGCAGCAGCCCCATTTTATATACAGCAGCCCCATGTTATACAGCAGCAGCCCCATTTTATATACAGCAGCAGCCCCATGTTATACAGCAGCAGCCCCATTTTATATACAGCAGCCCCATGTTATACAGCAGCAGCCCCATGTTATACAGCAGCAGCCCCATTTTATATACAGCAGCCCCATGTTATACAGCAGCAGCCCCATGTTATACAGCAGCAGCCCCATTTTATATACAGCAGCCCCATGTTATACAGCAGCCCCATGTTATATGCAGCAGCAGCCCGAGGTATACAGCCCCCCCCCCCCAGAGGTATACAGGCCCCCCCGTGCTCCTTAAACCTGTAAAGGAAGATGATTATACTTATCGCTGTCCGGCTGCCGTCCCCGCTCTCCATCGCGCTCCTCCATCTGCATCGCGCTCCTCCATCTTCCGGCTTCCGACTTCCTGTGTTCTGCGCCGACAATGACGTCATTGTCGGTGCCGACAGGAAGCCGGAAGATGGAGGAGCGCGATGCAGATGGAGGAGCGCGATGGAGAGCGGGGACGGCAGCCGGACAGCGATAAGTATAATCCTCTTCCTTTACAGGTTTAAGGAGCACGGGGGGGCCTGTATACCTCTGGGGGGGGGGGGGCGCCCGTATAGTGACTCGCGTATAAGCCGAGGGGGTAACTTTTCAGCCCAATTTTTGGGCTGAAAAACTCGGCTTATACGCGAGTATATACGGTAGTTAAAAAAATAGATGAGATGAACAAAGAAATGAACATTATTGTTATCATTGCTTATTTTACTGTCAGTGAGTGCATAGTGATTGAGTACGGGAATAGTTCAAATACTTACAGTTTAAACTCTTACCACCATGTAGAGCAGGGGTCTCAAACACGCGGCCCCCGGGCCGCATGCGGCCCGCCAGGCTTCCCACTGCGGCCCGGGGCACCTTGAAGAAATAACATGCCACAGGCCATTATGAAGGGAGCCGCCACAGTACCCGCTTTATAGTGACTCCCGGGTACCGCTGAAACAACAAGTGCCATCGCACCTGTACATTCAAGCAAGCAGGCGGCCGGCGGACCAATCAGAAGCCTCTTGTGACAGGAGGCTTCTGATTGGTCCGCCGGCCGCCTCCTATGACAGGAGGCTTCTGATTGGTCCGCCGGACGCCTGCTTGCATGAATGAACAGGCGCGATGGCACTTGTTTCAGCGGTACCCAGAAGTCACTATAAAGCGGGTACCGCGACAGCTCCATGGCCCGGGGCATCATTAAGGTGTGTGTGAGAGTTAGAGAGAGTGAGAGTGTGTGTATATGTGAGTGTATTTGTGTGTATATGTGAGTGAGTGTGTGTATGTGTATATGTGTGAGTGTATTTGTGTGTATATGTGTGTGTGTATTTGTGTGTATATGTGTGTGTATTTGTGTGTATATGTGAGTGTGTGTATGTGTATATGTGTGAGTGTATTTGTGTGTATATGTGAGTGTGTATATGTGTGAGTGTGTGTGTGTGAATATTTCTGAGTGAGTGTGTATATGTGTGAGAGTGTGTATATGTGTATGTGTGTGAGTGTATGTGTATTCCTGGGGCACATCGCCGGTGGCTGGTGCTGGTGAACCGCCTGGTGCCGCCTAATGCTGGGTGCTGGCAGCTGCCACCTGGTGCTGGCGGCTGGTGCCTTGTGCTGGCGGCTGCCACCTGGTGCCTGGTACCTGGTGCTGGCGGCTGCCGACTGGTGCCTGGTGCTGGCGGCTACCGGGTGCTAGAGGCCGCTGGGTGCTGGCGGCTGCCGCCTGGTGCTGGCGGCTGCCAGGTGCCAGCGGCCACTGGGCGCTGGCGGCTGCCGCCTGGTGCTGGCGGCTGCCAGGTGCCAGCGGCCACTGGGCGCTGGCGGCTGCCGCCTGGTGCTGGCAGTTGCCAGGTGCCGCTTAATGCCGGGTGCTGGCAGCTGTCAGCTGCCACCTGGTGCTGGCAGCTGCCGGGTGTTAGCCGCCACTGGGTGCTGCTGGGTGCCGCCTAATGCCGGGTGATGGCAGCTGCCGGATGCCACCTGGTGCCGCCTCCCAGGTGCTGCCGGGTGCCGCCTAGTGCTGGCGGCTACCGCCGGGTGCTGGCAGCTGCAGGGTGCCACCTGGTGCCGCCTCCTGGGTGCTGGCGGCTGCCGAGTGCCACCTAATGCTGGGTGCTGGCAGCTGCTGGGTGGGCAAGTGGGAGACCGGGAGCCACAAAGGAAGAAGCTGCCGAGATGAGAAGAGTGGAGTCAGGTAAGGCGCTGTTACAGCCGAAGATAGCAGCCTGGGGGGTGGGGGAACGTGACCGCTGAAAGTGCCTAGGGCGGCAGGAACTCCAAATATTGCCCTATGTAAGCGTGTCAATGTGTGAGTGTGTGTGTTTGTGTGAATATGTCTGAGGATGTATGTGTGAGTGTGTGTGAGTGTGTATGTGTGAGTGTGCGGGTGTGTATATGTGTGAGTGTGAGCGAGAGAAAAAAAAGAACAGAGACCAGGTTGTGGGGACATCTCTACAAAAAGGTGTTGGGATGCGGGACATTACTACAAGATGACAAGGGAGGGAACATTACTAAAAGATGGGGACATTACTACAAAATGAGGACCAGAATGGGAGACATTAATATAGGATGGGGACCAGGATGGGGCATTACTACACATATGGACCAGGGAGGAGCATTTCTACAAGATGGAGACCAGGGCAGGGGCATTACTACAAGACGAGGACCAGGATGGGGGCCATTAATATAGGATGGGAACATTACTACACGTAGGGACCAGGGAGGAACATTACTTTAAAAAGGGGACCAGGATGGGGACATTACTGCAAGACGGGGACCAGTTTGGGGGACATTAATATACAATGGGGACCAGTATGGGGACATTACTACATAAAGGAGATTAGAGTGGGGACATTCCTACAAGATCAGGATTTGTACTTTACTAGATTGAGCAAAAAATTCTGGTATTGCTAAAATGTCACTAAGGGTACCGCTACACGTCGCAACATTGCATGCAGTTTCCCAGGCAATTTGCTGGTTGCAGTGAAATCATGGACACATTGTTACATTTGTACACGGCCACAAAATATAACAATGTGTCCATGATTTCACTGCAACCAGCAAATTTCCAGTGAAATTGCATGCAAGGTTGCGATGTGTAACGGTACCCTTAGTCCTACAAGCAATGCGGCCCCCCAATATCAATTTTTTTCTACGTGCGGCCCACCAACACAGCCGAGTTTGAGACCCCTGATGTAGAGTATTGGAATATCATAGGCTGACTCCCAGCCTTTAATTAGGCTCAGGAGCTGAGCTCGCATCTTTGCTGGCAGAGGATAGCTGTAATATTTAGGCATTATTTGCATGTCACAGCTTTGAATTGTGCTGTGTTCCTCCGGTAGCTATTAACCTGTTAGATGCCACAACTCATGTGTCATAATCAGCCGCAATCAGAAATGGTGAGAAACGCCACAGAAGGAAAGTTGTCCTGCAAAGAAGTCAGCCTAAGGCCCACACACACAGATATCTGTGAAGAAATTGTTCACAGATCTCTGGTTGCAGTGAAATTATGGACACAGTAATCCATTTATATACAGCCACAAAATGGAACAATGTGTCCATGATTTCACTACAACCAGAGATCTGTGAACTATATCTGCACAAATATCTGTGTGTGTGATGTGGGCCTTAAGGCCACTTCACACACACAGATATCTGAGTCCAATATCTGAACAGATCTCTGGTTGCAGTGAAATCATGGATACATTGCTCCATTTTGTGGATGTGTACAACATGGAGCAATGTATCCATGATTTCACTGCAACCAGAGATCTGTTCAGATATTGGACTCAGATATCTGTGTGTGTGAAGTGGCCCTATTATGTGCAACTAGCTGTGAGCCCGATTCTGAAGAATCGGGAGTCTAGAATCTGGAGAGAGAGAGGGAGACGGAGACGGAGAGGGAGAGGGAGAGGGAGAGGGAGAGAGGGAGAGAGATAGATAGATAGATAGATAGATAGATAGATAGATAGATAGATAGATAGATAAATAGATAGAGATAGATAGATAGATAGATAGATAGATAGATAGATAGATAGATAGATAGATAGATAGAGATAGATAGATAGATAGATAGATAGATAGATAGATAGATAGATAGATAGATAGATAAATAGATAGAGATAGATATATAAAATCAAAAAAATGGACAGCAGCACATTCTTTTCAATCACTTATGTGGATTTATTCCTGGACTGCGACGTTTCGGCTATGTCAGCCTTCCTCAAGCAGTACAGTCTAAGTGAAATAGTGCACATATATAAGGCCCACACAGGGGCAATTACAATCAATAGTGATTACATAATTTAGATAAAAACTGTCATTGTACAGTAATTAATAGTGAAGAAAAAGTACCCTTTATACAATAAAGTGCTTTTAAATAGTGCCCAAGTGAAATCATACTTAAAAAGTTCCTGTTAGAAAGTTAAAATATGTTATGTTCCAATAATTGGTACTAATCTATTCATTTCCCACACATGTATGCAAGATCGCGATGATTACACTCAAATTGTAGCCTGTATACAGCTCACCCATACCATCTCGATGTACATATCGCAGCTCCATGTGGAACGCTCGCGCATGCCCAGTTGCGCTGTCGTTCACTTCTCGCTCATGCGCAATACCTCGCTAACGGGAATCCCGTGCTCCCAGCTTGCACGAACTCCCGCGCGTGGGCGATGCCAGATGCGAGAATCTCGGCAGCCATTTTCTCACCATAGTAACGCTGTCAACAACAAGATTTTCTATATATATGAATAACGGAGCACTTTCTTCATTCAAAGTTATACTTAAATGCGGTCTATCTATTCAATATAAAATAACAGGAGTCCACGGAGCACTTGAATCTTATTATTCATGATAAACGCAGTGTATATTGTCTACATATATTCCCCTCACCCAGGTCGGGATCTACGGGGCATTCCTCCAATCAAGGCAAGATTGTAATATACACTCTAGTTTAGTACTCCTCACCCTATTAAATTAGACCACACAGTATATTGGTAATTAAATGTGCTCTTTATTTTAAGAAAATAATATAATATAATGGCCACTTGTCAGTACATATCGATAGGCATGGCAGAGTCTATATCACATAGCCTCAAAAGACTGTAAACCATCGTCAAATCTGCAAAAATAGGAAACAAAAGAAAAATTAAATTCAATCATCCAAATCAAATTAATCAAAACAATTTAATAAATACAAATTTATATTAAAATAGATACCTCTACTTATCAATCAGACTGTATTACACCTCTAGATATCTAAGGTCTCACATCCTAATAACAAGACAATTTATATATCATATCTCACCAAGGATTGCTATCAACTTTATGTTGCCTGAGTCAACCTATATTCAACATTAAGTCCTTGGGGCTTTAATGTCCCCAAACGGTGGATCCACTCCAATTCACGTTTTTTCAGGAGACGGATCCTATCGCCCCCCCCTTCTTAGTACTGGGATAAAGTCTATAATTCTAAACCTCAATTGATGTTCATTATGGCCCCGTTCAAAAAAATGTTTAGAGACTGGGAGATCTTTGCGTTCTTTTCTTATGGTATGCCTATGATGATTGATTCTTGTTTTAAAATCCCGTGTAGTTTCTCCCACGTACCATAAGGGACATGGGCACTCTAATAGGTATACCACAAATTCCGACGAGCAAGTTAAATAATGCTTAATCTCAAAGACTTCACTAGTTTTAGGGTGTTTAAAAGAAGAGCCCTAAATCATAAGTCTGCAATTTATGCAAGAAAGAGGGGTAACACCCTTTTCTTTTGTTACCCGTCACATATCTTTGTTTATCTTTCTTAAGAGAACCTAGATCTGAATGTATTAATTTGTCACCCAAATTACGACTTCTCTTATATGCCAAGAGCGGGGGCAACTTAAAGGCCTCTACTTGTGGTAGACATTTGGTCAACATCCCCCAATGTTTTTTAATAATTTTGGCTATTAGTCACAAAAAGTTACAAAAAGAGGTCACAAAGGGTATACGTATAGATTCTTTTTTATTTGTACTCCTACCTAGAGCACACTCTCTATCTACCAGATCTACTCTCATTTTTTGTTTTTTAAGTAGTTTCATTGGATATTGCCTCAAGTTAAATCTTGTAATCATTTCGGACAAGGATTCTTCCTGTACTTTAAGATCACTCACTATCCGCTTTACCCTCAACATTTGACTATAAGGGATAGCATCTCGAGTGTTTTTCGGATGATGGCTATCATAGGTCAAAAGGTCATTCTTATCAGTCTTTTTCCTGAACAGTTCTGTACTCAAAGTATTATCATTCTATTTCACTAAGACATCCAAAAATTGAATTTCATTTTTTGAATAGACAAGGGTAAATTTGATGGTTTCATCCAACATATTCAGGTGCTCATGAAATTTTAACAGAGAGTCTTCCGTACCTGTCCATATGAGGAAGACGTCATCTATATACCTCCACCAAACAGCCACCTGTTCAAATAATTCGGCACTATAGATGACGTCTTCCTCAAGAACCCTCATTACAATATTGGCATAAGCGGGTGCCATATTGGCACCCATTGCCGTACCTCGGCATTGCAAATAAAAATCATCACCAAAAAGAAAATAGTTATTTCTTAGAACCAATTCCAATAGTTGTAATATTAGTTGATTCTCCTCTTTCGTAAACCTTGTATCCACCAATTTTCTCTCAACAGCTTTAAGACCTCTCTCATGGTTAATAGACGTGTACAACGATACAACGTCAAACGACGCCAAGTACACCTCACCATAAACTCACCATAAACTGACAGCTCTTGTACTTTGCATATAAAATCCGTGGTATCTTGTATATAAGATTCCGCTTCCTTAGCCACAGGAACTCCAAAAACTCTATTTATCTATGTATCTATCTATCTATTTCTATCTATTTATCTATGTATCTATTTCTTTCTATCTATCTATCTATCTATCTATCTATCTATCTATCTATGTATCTATTTCTATCTATCTATGTATCTATTTCTATCTATCTATCTATGTATCTATTTCTATCTATCTATTTCTATCTATGTATCTATCTATCTATTTCTATCTATCTATCTATCTATCTATCTATCTATCTATATATCTATTTCTATCTATCTATCTATCTATCTATCTATCTATTTCTATCTATCTATTTCGATCTATCTATCTATGTATTTATCTATGTATCTATATCTATCTATCTATCTATCTATCTATCAGATAGATAGATAGATAGATAGATATAAATAGATAGATAGATAGAAATAGATACATAGATAGATAGAAATAGATGGATAGAAATAGATAGATAGAAATAGATAGATAGATAGAAATAGATAGATAGATAGATAGATAGATAGATAGATACATAGATAGATAGATAGAAATAGATGCATAGATAGATAGATAGATAGATAGATAGATAGATAGAAATAGATAGATAGATAGATAGATAGATAAATAGAGATAGATGGATAGATAAATAGAGATAGATAGATAGATAGATAGATAGATAGATAAATAGAGATAGATAAATAGATAGATAGATAGATAGATACAAATAGATAGATAGATAGATAGATAGATAGAAATAGATAGATAGAAATAGATGCATAGATAGATAGATAGATAGATAGATAGAAATAGATACATAGATAGATAGCCGACGAAGGCCGAGACCCGTGGCCGAAAATAGAACCAAGGGCCCGGCTATAGTTCGCTTGAAACACCGCTATTATTCTCTATGGGAAGTGAGGCGCTATTCTGATTGGTCACCGGCAGCACACAGCGAGCAATCAGAATAGCGCCTCACTTCCCATAGAGAATAATAGCGGTGTTTCAAGCGAACTATAGCCGGGCCCTTGGTTCCATTTTCGGCCACGGGTCTCGGCTTTCGTCGGTCGTCGCCGGGGCGGGAGACTCGCAATCGCTGCGACTCGAGTCTCGAAGTCGAGTCGACTCGAGACTCGCAATCGCTTCGCGGCCATTGCGAGTCTCCCGCCCCGGCGACGACCGACGAAAGCCGAGACCCGTGGCCGAAAATAGAACCAAGGGCCCGGCTATACTTCGCTTGAAAAACCGCTATTATTCTCTATGGTAAGTGAGGCGCTATTCTGATTGGTCGCTGTGTGCTGCCGGCGACCAATCAGAATAGCGCCTCACTTCCCATAGAGATAGAATGGACGATTTTTCGTCCATTCTATCTCTATGGGAAGTGAGGCACTATTCTGATTGGTCGCCGGCAGCACACAGCGACCAATCAGAATAGCGCCTCACTTACCATAGAGATAGAATGGACGACTTTTGGTTTCAAATTTACCGCTGAAAGTGAGGCGCGATTCTGATTGGTCGCCGGCAGCACACAGCGACCAATCAGAGTAGCGCCTCACTTGCCATAGAGATATAATGGACGACTTTGAGTTTCAAATTTCGCGCTTAAGTGAGGCGCTATGCTGATTGGTCGCTGTGTGCTGCGCCGACCAAACAGCATAGCGCCTCACTTCCCATAGAGATACATTAGCGGTGTTTGGCCGAATTTATGGCCGGGCCCCTGGTTCGATTTTCGGCCACGGGGCTCAGCTGTGGTCGGTGGTTGGACGGGGCCGGAGACTCGCAATGGCCGCTTAGCGGCCATTGCTCGTGCTCTGGCCGGGCCCCTGGTTCAATTTTTGGCCACGGGGTTCGGCTGTGGTCAGTGGTTGGACGGGGCCGGCCAATGCTTAGTGTGTAGCGTGGCTGCCTTGTGGCAGCCACATCCACGACGACGGAAGTAGCGTCGAAAATGACGGCAGTGCGCTACGGCAATTATATATTAGATAGTGATGGTGAGAAATGCTGCCCCTAGTCAATTGATTCATCTTACATAGAATGCATAAAATAAGGGCTGACATTCAGCAAGGATAAAGTATGACACATATAGTCGTATCATGACTGTATTTTATTGTCGTTTGTCTTCTGGAGGCATTGTCCCCATGTGCAAAAAGTATTCAATGAATAATGATGTATATTGCACTTTAAATTTCTGAATTCAGAATTTAAAAGTTGGATAAGGATAGTGAATATGGTCATGTCGTCTAAGCTGGATTCTAAAATATAGGATTCCTTCCTGCCTACATAAATGTTGGTATATTTATATGCAGTGTAGCTGTAATGTTCTCCTTGAAGAATAGTTATGGTAATGAGTGTAAATCTGTTTGAAAAATTTTGAAAATTTTATAACATTGAAAAAAAAAAAAAAAATAAAACACTTTTCTTCCATAAAAATATTATTTTAGCCTCATTTTTTTAATTTTCACAATGGCAACAGGAGAATATGGATCCCAAATTTTGTTGTGCAACTTCTCCTGAGTACGCTGATATGGTGAAAAACGCTGTGCACGACAGGGCTCTTAGGGCCACTTTACACACACCAACTAATCTGTCCAACTTCTGAACAGATCTCTGGTTGAGGTGAAATCATGGACACATTGTTCCATTTGTACACAACCACAAAATGGAGCAATGTGTCCATGATTTCACTGCAACCAGTAAGTTGGTCAGAAGTTGGACAGATAAGTTGTGTGTGTAAAGCGGCCCTTAAGGAAGTAGGGCCATTTGAAATTTTAGACAGAAAATTATCTGGAATTGTTAGTAGACCTCCTGATGTACCTAAACAGTGAAACTGCACCATAACTGACAGTATTTTGGAAACTAGACCTCTGAAAAATTTTATTTAGATGTGTGGTGAGCACTTTGAACCTCCAGGTGCTTTACAGAATTTTATAACATGGAGCCGTGAAAACAAAAAGGCAATTTTTTTCCCACAAAAATGTTCTTTTAGTGCCAATTTTTTCTTTTTGCAAGAACAACGAGAGATAATGGACCCCAAAATGTTGCTGTGCAATTTCTGTGGTGGAAAATCCCTATTTGGGTGCACAGCAGACTTTGGAAAATAAGCAACGTTTTGGAGAGCAGATTTTGATGGAATGGTCTGCAGGTGTTATGTTGTGTTTGGTTAGCTCTAGATGTACTTAAAGGGAACCAACCACCCCAAATGACCCCCCCCCGGACTAATAATATCGTTCCCTACTTGCAGCACATACATGTGCTGCAATGCTTTTTGCTAAAAAAACTGCTTTTTAAAACTTAAGATAATGCTTTAGAAACTTTACACCGAAGTGACGGTTGGGCGTTACTTACATGGGGCTAAAGCCGGGTTGCAGCTGCCACTCATTCTCCTCTCTGGCTCGCAGCAGTAACGGCCAGCCCTTTTTGCAGCGTCACAGCCTGGTGCACGGGCTCGCATGCCCGTGCACACGTCATCAGCTACAGCCGGGTCGCGAGCGCGCGCTCTGACTTCCACAGCCGAGCGCAGGAAGTCAGAGCGCGCGCTCGCTACCCGCTGTAGCTGATGACGTGTGCACGGGCATGCGAGCCCGTGCACCAGGCTGTGACGCTGCAAAAAGGGCTGGCCGTTACTGCTGCGAGCCAGAGAGGAGAATGAGTGGCAGCTGCAACCCGGCTTTAGCCCCATGTAAGTAACGCCCAACCGTCGCTTCGGTATAAAGTTTCTAAAGCATTATCTTAAGTTTTAAAAAGCAGTTTTTTTAGCAAAAAGCATTGCAGCACATGTATGTGCTGCAAGTAGGGAACGATATTATTAGTCCGGGGGGTCATTTGGGGTGGTTGGTTCCCTTTAAGGCTACCTTTAGGGCCGCTTTACACACACCAACTTCTGTGTCCAACTTCTGAACAGATCTCAAGTTGCAGTGAAATCATGGACACATTGTTACATCTGTACACAGCCACAAAATGGAGCAATGTGTCCATGATTTCACTGCAACCAGAGATCTGTTTAGAAGTTGGACACAGAAGTTGGTGTGTGTAAAGCGGCCCTTACATGTCGCAACATTGCATGCAATTTCACTTGCAACTCACTTGCAGTGAAATCATAGAAACATTGTTCTATTTGTACACAGCAACAAAATAGAACAATGTGTCCATGATTTCACTGCAACCAGAGATCTGTTTAGAAGTTGGACACAGAAGTTGGTGTGTGTAAAGCGGCCCTTACATGTCGCAACATTGCATGCAATTTCACTTGCAACTCACTTGCAGTGAAATCATAGAAACATTGTTCTATTTGTACACAGCAACAAAATAGAACAATGTGTCCATGATTTCACTGCAACCAATAAGTTGCAAGTGAAATTGCATGCAATGTTGCGACATGTAAAGATATCCTAACAGTGAAATCCTCTCACAACCCACAAGTGACCCCATTCTGAAAACCAGACCCCCCAAGGAATTTATGTAGATGTATGGTGAGCACCGTGAACTTCACCAAATTCTACATGTAGAAATGTAAAAATTAAATTTTCATTTTTTATCCCCATAAAAGTTGTTTTCACACGAAATATTTTCATTTTCACAAGGATAACAGAAGAAATTGAACTATAAAATTTGTTGTGCACTTGCTATTGAGTACGCAGAAACCCCATTTGTAGTGGAAAATCGCTGTTCGAGTACACCGCAGGGCTTGGGAGGAAAAGAGAGTCATTTCAATCTTGGAGTACAGATTTTCATAAAATTGTTTGCAGACTCCATTTGCAAAGCCCCTAAATGCCAGAACGCAACCACCGCATCCCCCCAAAAAGTGACGACATTTTGGAAATTACAACCATCTGGGAGTTCATCTATGGGTGTAGTGATGATTTTATCTGTGGAAAACATCCATAGAGTCAATTAATAAAGGCATCAGATTTAACTGGGTACTCTGTTTGCCCTCTATTCAGCTTTGTCTTCTTTTTCAAAGGTGCAAAAACTGTTGTTGAACGTACTTTTGTGCACGCCTAAAAATATGCGTAAACACATTCAAAACACATAAAAACTCTATTGTGTATAGCCAGGCCATTACATACAATCGGATATTTTCCAACCCTAGAGATAGAGACAATCACCTTGAGGACCTCAGAAAGACCTTTTTGAACCAGGGCTACTATCCAAGAACAATCGAGAGCTAGATTTCAAGAGCCACCAGAATATCAAGGAATCATCTCCTACATTACAAAACTAGAGAAGAAAACAACACAGTTCCTCTTATAGTCACCTACAATCAAAGTCTGGAGGTGTTAAGAGGAGCCGCACTGAAACTGCAACCACTCCTACAAATAGATGCCCGACTAAAATCAATATTTCTGCATCCCTTACTCTTGTGTTTTAGACAACCTCCGAATCTAAATCTAAAAAACATCATAGTCAGAAGCGCCCTGTCCTCTCAAGCAGCAGCAACAGGAACCTTTCCCTGCAACAGAACAGGTTTAAAACCTATCCATCTATAATGAAGGACAATGGATAAGGATTCCTGGGACAGATCAGGACTACAAGATCCCAGGTAGCTTCATTGGCACCACTAGCAATGTGGTGTATTTAATCATATGTACCAAATGTCCAACAGATGGCATGTACGTAGGGGAGACAGGGCAAAAAGTCAGGACAAGAATGAATTCTCATCGCCACTCAATAAAAGAAAAGTGTATGGACCTGTAGCAAAACATTTTTCCAGCCCTGCCCACAGTAAAACTGATATGGGGCTGCTCATCTTAAAAAGCGACTTCACATCTCAGAGAGAGAGAAGAATTTGGGAATACAAATGTATAACGACCTTTGACATATTCAAAACAGGATTAAATGTATCACATGGATTCATGGCTTTTTACATAACATGGATGGACATTTGAGGACATCACAGATTCATGCATTTTTATATAAATTGAAAAGACCTTTGGGGATATCACATCTTCCAACAGATGAGGACAATGAACTTTTGACACCTCTTATGTGAACACCCTCGCTTCCTTATATTGTTTTCCCCAACTCATTTAAAGGGGTTGTCTGGGCTTTTGCAATAATTCATATGTGAATCTAGGCTGCAAAATGCTGACAATTTGCAGTATACTTGCTGTCAACATTTTGCAGGGTTTCCTAGATATCACATGTGGCTGGCAGGGAACGTCTAGGGGGCGTGTTTGTGCATGTAAATGGAAACTGGTCATTTCCACCTACTCTACTACAAACACGCCCCTCCCCTATTCCCAGTATGGCCAGCCACACCAAGGATCCTAAGGCCCACCCCCTCTCCCACTCTCACTATGCTCAGCCACCCCCAGTATCCTATAGCCCGCCCCAGCCCTAATGTCACCACCCACCCCCATTGTCCCCACTGAACTCACACACTGTACCGAATCGGCAGCTGTGAAGGTGATTTGATACAGTGTGTCAGCTCAGTGGGGACCGCTACATCTGTGCTCTCACCCTGTGGGCTTGTGCCCTGGAGCCGAGGTCCTCCACACAGGTCCCTGTGCTGTCAATCCGAGGTCTGCACTGTCTCTGTGCTGCTGCCCACTCTGTGGGCTGCAGCCCAGGAGCCTGATGCTTCTCTCCAGTCCTCCATAGAGCCAGCAGCGACTCTGTGTGCTGCAGCCTGATGCTTCTCTCCAGTCCTCCTGGTATCAGAGAGCCGGTGGCGGTATAGTAAACCGCTTCGCCGGCTATGTGCCCACACACTGTATTGAACCGGGAGGATTGGAGAGCAGCATTGGGCTGCAGCACAAAGAGCCGGTGGAGCGGTCCTCATCATACCGCCACCGTCTCTGTGGAGGACTGGAGAGAAACATCGGGCTCCAGGGCTGCAGCACAAAGGGCGGACTGCAGCATAGAGACAGAGTATGGACCTCGGCTTCACAGCACAGGGACCTGTGCGGAGGACCTCAGCTCCAGGGCATAGAGCCCACAGGGTGAGAGCACAGATGCAGTGGTCCCCACTGCGCTGTCACACTGTACCGAATTGCCTTCACAGCTGCCGATTCGGTACAGTGTGTCAGTGCAGTGGGGACTAGGGGGTGGGTGGTGATATTAGGGCTTGGGCAGGCTATAGGATACTGGGGGTGTCTGGGCATAGTGAGAGTTGGAGAGGGGGCGGGCTATAGGATCCTGGGGGTGGCTGGTCATACTGGGAATAGATGAGGGGGTGTATTTGTAGTAGAGTAGGTGGAAACAACTAGTTTCCTATTACATGCACAAGCACGCTCCCTACACATTCCCTGCCAGCCGAAAATATGTGATATCTAGAAAATCCTGCAAAATGTTGATAGCAAGAAAATTGCAAATTGTCAGCATTTTGCAGCCTAGATACACATATATTAATATGCAAAAGCCCGGACAACCCCTTTAAGTTTTTCAGTTCTTCACAGACTACTACCATATAACAATAATACAATTTGTTCCGCTTATGTTAGACTTTTAGTCTCAATTCCCCGGCCCATCTCTTCCTCCCTAGCATGACTCTGCTTTATGTCACCTGTCACATTTACTATAACATCTAAGACTGTTTTTTTCTTCCCCATTTGCTTATGTATATACTAGATGGTGGCCCGATTCTAATGCATCAGGTATTCTAGAATATGTATGTAGCTGACATACTGTGACTGACAGAACTTGTTCAGTCAACGTGAGTGAACTACATATATACAGTGTTGGCCAAAAGTATTGACACCCCTGCAATTCTGTCAGATAAAACTCAGTTTCTTCCTGAAAATGATTGCAATCACAAATTATTTGGTATTATTATCTTCATTTAATTTGTCTTCAATGAAAAAAACGCAAAAAGAATTGTCCTAAAGCCAAATTGGATATAATTCCACACCAAACATAAAAAAGGGGGTGGACAAATGCATTGGCACCCTTAGAAAAATCATGTGATGCTTCTCTAATTTGTGTAATTAACAGCACCCGTAACTTACCTGTGGCACCTAACAGGTGGTGGCAATAACTAAATCACACTTGCAACCAGTTGACATGGATTAAAGCTGACTCAACCTCTGTCCTGTGTCCTTGTGTGCACCAAATTGAGCAAGGGGAAAAGAAAGAAGACCAAAGAACTGTCTGAGGACTTGAGAAACCAAATTGTGAGGAAGCATGATCAATCTCAAGGCTACAAGTCGATCTCCAAAGACCTGAATATCCCTGTGTCTACCGTGCGCAGTGTCATCAAGAAGTTTAAATCCCATGGCACTCGGCTAACTTCCCTAGATGTGGACGGAAAAGAAAAAATTGACAAGAGATGTCAATGCAAGATTGTGCGGATGGTGGATAGAGAACCTCGACTAACATTCCAACAAGTTCAAGCTGCCCTGCAGTGCGAGGGTACAACAGTGTCAACCCGTACTATCCGTCGGCGTCTGAATGAATTGGGACTGTATTGTAGGAGACTCAGAAAGACCCCACTTCTTACCCCGAGACATAAAAAAGCTAGGCTGGAGTTTGCCAAAACTTACCTGAGAAAGCCTAAAACGTTTTGGAAGAATGTTCTCTCTTTTTGGGCAAAGGCATCAACATAGAGTTTACAGGAGAAAAAAAAGGCATTCAAAGAAAAAAACACGTCCCTACAGTCAAACATGGTGGAGGTTCCCTGATGTTTTGGGGTTGCTTTGCTGCCTCTGGCACTGGACTGCTTGACCGTGTGCATGGCATTATGAAGTCTGAAGACTACCAACAAATTTTGCAGCATAATGTAGGGCCCAGTGTGAGAAAGCTCGGTCTCCCTCAGAGGTCATGGGTCTTCCAGCAGGACAATGACCTTTAACACACTTCAAAAAGAACTAGAAAATGGTTTGAGAGAAAGCACTGGAGACTTCTAAGTTGGCCAGCAATAAGTCCAGACCTGAATCCCATAGAACACCTGTGGAGAGATCTAAAATTGGCAGTTTGGAGAAGGCACCCTTCAAATATCAGGGACCTGGAGCAGTTTGCCAAAAGAAGAATGGTCTAAAATTCCAGCAGAGCATTGTAAGAAACTCATTGACGGTTAGCAGAAGTGGTTGATCACAGTTATTTTGACTAAAGGTTGTGCAACCAAGTATTAGGGCTGAGGGTGCCAATACTTTTGTCCGGCCCATTTTTGGAGTTTTGTGTGAAATGATCAATGTTTTGCTTTTTGCTTCATTTGCTTTTGTGTTTTTTCATTGAAGACACATTAAATGAAGATAATAATACCAAAGAATTTGTGATTGTAATCATTTTCAAGAAGAAACTGAGTATTATCTGACAGAATTGCAGGGGTGTCAATACTTTTGGCCAACACTGTGTGTATATACATATATATATACAAATATGTATATAGCTGCGATATGGCATATGGTGGTACATTACAGCACATGTATAGCAGCACTATAGTATATGGCGGTACATTACATTACATGTATAGCAGTGCTATGGTTTATGGTGGTACATTACATTACATGTATAGCAGCGCTATGGTATATGGCGGTACATTACAGTACATGTATAGCAGCGCTATGGTATATGGCGGCACATGTATAGCAGCTCTATGGTATATTGCGGTACATTACAGTACATGTATAGCACCATATACTATAGTACTGTTATACATGTACTGTAATGTTCCGCCACATACTATAGTACTGCGATACATGTACTGTAATGTACCGCCATATACTATAGTGCTGCTATACAGGCCTTTAGGACCCGTCGTTGCCTGGGAAAATGATCAGCTGATCGGTCACATGACCGCTAACTGCCGGGGGGCAGGATGGAGCAGGGGGGCAGGATTGTGTCGGGGGCAGGATGGAGCGAGCGGGGCAGGATGGAGGGGAGAGGCAGGATGGAGACGGGGGGGCAGGATGGAGCCCGATGGGGGGCAGGATGGAGGCCGGGGGGCAGGATGGAGCAAGTGGGGCAGGATGGAGAAAGCGGGCAGGATGGAGCGAGCGGGGCAGGATTGAGCGAGCGGGGCACAAAGGAGCGAGCGGGGCAGGAAGGAGCCGGAGGAAACAGGATGGTGCGGGGGGGGGCTGGATGGTGGGGAGGCGGGGCAGGATGGTGGCTGAGGGGCAGGATGAAGCGAGCGGGGCAGGATGGAGCTAGCAGGGCAGGATGGAGTGAGCCGGGCAGGATAGAGTGAGCGGGGCAGGATGGAGGCGAAGGGGCAGGATGGAGCAAGAGGAGCAGGTTGGAGCTAGAGGAGCAGGATGGAGCGAGCGGGGCAGGATGGAGGCGGGGGTGCAGGATAAAGCCGGGAGAGCAAGAACAATGCGGGGCAGGATGGTGTGAGCGGGCCAGGATGGAGGGAGCGGGGCAGGATGGAGCGAACGGGGCAGAATGGAGCGAACGGGGCAGGATGGAGCCGGAAGAGCTGGATGGTGACGGGGGGGCAGGATGGTGGAGGGGTGGGGCAGGATGGTGGCGGGGGGGCAGAATGGAGCAACGGGGCAGGATGGAGCCAGCGAGGCATTATGGAGCCGGCGGGGCAGGATGGTGGAAGCGGGACAGTATGGATTGAGCGGGGCAAGATGGAGCAAGCGGGGCAGGATGGAGCCAGAGGGGCAGGTGGAGGGCAGGTGGAGCCAGAGGGGCAGGATGGAGCCGGAGGAGCAGGATGGAGCCGGAGGAGCAGGAAGGGGGGGGCCAGGATGGTGGTGAGCAGGGCAGGATGGAGTGAGCGGGGCAGGATGGATTGCGCGGGGTAGGATGGTGGCGGGGGGGCAGAATGGAGCGAGCGGAGCAGGATAAAGCGAGCAAGGCAGGATGGAGCCGGAGGAGCAGGATGGAGCCAGAGGAGCAGGATGGAGCTGGAGGAGCAGGATGGTGGCGGGGGGGTGCAGGATGGTGGCGGCAGGGCAGGATGGTGGTGGGGGCAGGATGGCGGCGCTCCTCCTGCCCCCTCCGCTGCTCCTGCCCCTCCTCCGCTCCCCGCGGGCCTCCCCGCTCCCCCTCTGCTCCACCTCTTTCTTGTAGCTCCCAGGATAGGACCTGTTGTTGCCGGGGAAACTGATCAGCTGATCGGTTTCCCAGGCAACGACAGGTCCTGTAGAAGCTAGAAGATGGAGGTGGAGCGAGCAGGCGGATGGGTGAGTATCCTCACTGAGGATTTTATTATTTTTATTTTCACTGCGGGGAGCGGGGGGGCAGGGGGAGCGAGGGGCTGCAGGGAACGGGGGGGGCAGGGGGTCCACGGGAACGAGGGGGGCAATAGGAGCAGAGGGGTGCAGGAGGAGCAGAGGGGGGCAGGAAGAGTGGGGGTGCCATGGGGAGCTGGGGCCACAGGGAGTGCGGGAAGGAGGAGAGGGGGGCTGCGAGGAGAGCCGCTGTAGCCGGGCTGCGAATTGGCACGGCAGGCACCAATGAGCGGCCTCTGTCTGGCACGTGATTTCTGTGACCGACAGACGCCTTAGACAATTATATAGTAGATGTTTGTTTCTTCAGAATGTGTGTCATTATCTCCCTGACGAAGAGGCCATAGTGTCTCGAAAGCTTGCTATGTTTACCATCTTTTCAGTTAGCCATTAAAAGGTATCAACCACTGAGGACTCTCAGATTACAATATTTATCTACTGGCTAACACAGTACAAACATATTTTACCTGCATAAAAATATTAACACTGCCGGATCACAGGTCAGTGACTCCTACTGCCTCGTTACAGTGAATTTTTCATTAGGAATTTTGTCTGAATCAAGATTTTTAGAGATATGCAATACGGATTTGAACACTCAGCATAGAGCACAGGATAAAATGTGAGCTGCGCCTTGTGATATTTGGGAGGCAGAATACACAAATCAGCACCAGTTGAAGAATTGGCTTTATAACTATTTTTACACCATTCAACTTGCAGATTAGCTGATTAGGCAGCTATATTCATCAGATTTACATAGCTGTTTCCTTAGGTTTGCCTACTATCATACTAAATATGCTTTTTAATAGAATAAACTTTTTTGCAACAACTTTTTTTATTTTTCTGCAGACAAAGTCATGTGAGGGCTTGTTTTTTGCAGCATGAGTCAGAGTTTTGCACCATTTGGGGTGACATAATACTTTTTGATCGCTTTCCATTGCGCTTTATTGTGAGGAGGAAACAAGAACAAACAGCAATTCAGGAATTGTTTTTATAATGCCATTCACCATGTCTTAAAAGTAATAACACAGCTTTATTCTCCAGGTCGGTACTATTACAGTGATATTACATTTATATAGTTTTTTTTTTGGTTTTTTTTATGCTTTTACACCATAAATACTATTTTGTAGAGAAAATAAATGTTTGCATTGCAATATCCTGAGAGCTGTAGGTATTATATTTTTTTGCTGATGAAGCTGTATAGTAGCCTATTTTTTGCCGGACAAGGTGACATTTTTATTGGTTACATTTTTATTTATATATGACATTTTATTACATTTTATTCCACTTGTTTATGTCAGCTTCATGATGAAAATACATTGTTTGCTACATTTTTTAATTACTTTCTATAGGGTGTTCACTGATGCTGTAATTATTGTGATAATTTTATAGAGTTGGTTGTTACGTACGTGGCAATACTAAATATGTGTAGTTTTTTTTTATATAATATAATTTTTTTTAAGTATTTTTTAATTTTTTTTGTTCTTTATTTTCTGGTTTTTTTTTTAAAGTTTTTTCTTTTTTATACTTTTTTACTTAATCCCTTTATGAAACCTTACTTTTTACAGCTTTGATCTCTGCTGCACTGTATTGCAATGCTCAATCATTGCCATAGAGTGCAGCTGTCAGAGGTTCTCTGTCACAAGCCCCAGTGTTCATGGTGCAGGCATGATCCCTGAGGCTTGCCATAGTCAGGTGACCCAGAAGTCATGATGGTGACGTTTGGTCATCATGGTGAAGATCGAACCCTCTCAATTACATTGTGGGGCACAAATCGGAGGTGCAATTCCTGTCCCAATCCCTTAAATGCTGTGATTGATATAGATCTCAGTATTTAGGGGATTAAACTTCCTGCAGTGGCATGGGCACCAGCCGGAGGACCAGAAGTGACCACGCTGATGGAGTTATTGTGCCACAAAATTGCCAGGACTTACCTATACATCCAATGTTAAGTACCACCGAACTAAGATATACTGTATAGGTGCATCCAAAGTCATGAAAGGGTTAAATTTGGAGTTATTCAGTTTGGAGACATACTGGTAAGGAATTTAGTTTGTAAGCTTCAATGGGGACAGTGCTGTTGATGTTCGTAAAATGCTGTGGAATTAATGGCTCTATATAAGTGAGTAAATATTATTATTATTATTATTATTATTATTATTATTAATATTATATCATGTCCAATTTGCTTTTTTTCTATTTTCATGGGTTGTTCCATTACATACAAAAAATAAGCATGTGTGTAATAAAACATATTTAATTGCAATAATTTTCAGACAGAAATATTTCATTTTCTGGAACAATTTCAAGGGTGCCAACAGTTTCAGCCATGATTGTATAGCTGTAAAAGTCACTATTTACCTGGTGATTCCAGGGGTAAACTGTTTATTGGGCCCACGCACATCACTGTGTGTTAGGTCAAGTGAATTTGATGCTCTAGTTTGACTTTATTTAGGAAATGCTGCCTTTTTATTCTTGCATTTAATGGAGAATTCACACCTTACAGTCTTACAGTACAGTATTTGGATATTAGGAGACAATGTACAATCTTGTTTTGGATTCCATTTTTTGGAGCTCTTTACAGCTTTTATGTTATATTTAGCCCATGTGTATATGTCACGTCTGGATTCAGTCATTATGTCCATGTGTGACAAGTGTTAGCATTCACATTAGTGTATTGAGATGATGTATCCAAATTGGCATTAGCTAACAGCATTCTATCCAGGATAACATACTTGTCACCTTGGAGGTACCAGAGTCTTTTAGTTGTCATATCCTTTCAGAATAGTAGTCTTCCACAGAGACATGGAACATGCAACACGTCTTTTATTGGTATGTCTTAGGTCTGTAAATTTTCCCAGTGGAAAATGAGGACACTATGTTCTTTCCTTCTGTATTATTCTGATTCTATAAGCAAGATGCATTGTTTCTTTGTTATTTAAAGAGTAACAGTAATTTTTTTTAATAAATCAATATTAGACATAAAAATAAGCAACTTTGTAATATATCTTATGAGACCAATCTGCTTCTCTCCCTCTGTCAAAATTGATCAGTCATCAAAATTTTCAATGTAGAGGTAAAATCAGTAAAGACTTTTCTATTAATGACATAGGAGATGACAGTTGTTACTGATGAGATTCTATGATAACAGGAAGAGCTAGGGGCAGAAGGAGGAGCTAGATGCAGGAGGAGGGGCTGGAGGCAGAACTCCATCCCTTTCTCCCTCTTCCACACACATGGTCAAAATTGCTGGTACCCCTCGTTTAATGAAAGAAAAACGCACAATGGTCACATGGCATGGAATCTACCATAGATAATTATGGAGGCTACGGCCAAATCACCATCATCACTCACTGTGCCGGCCAGATATTGGAGCACCCCTAAATCCACGTCTCGCCTTTGTTGACTCGTGCACAAATGTCGCCTAGGCCAACATGGTAAAATTGGTGACAGCAGGGACCTAGACATTGGCACACTTTGAAGAACATCACCCAAGTCCGTAGGCGGTTGTTGGCTTGGCCCAGGCAAAGGGTCCTCATCGGTTGACAGTATCCCGGGTAATGTTGCTGATGAGGACACCCCATTATCCTCTTGAGAGACTGATGCAAAACCGCCCTCGTCTTCAGACTCAGCAGTACGGTCACTGGAGTACTTTGTTTTGAAGGCAGATGGGTGGTGCATGTTGCTCTCGGTGCTACCAAAAAACAAGACTCATGTAAATTGCAACTTATGTCACATACAGCAATTATTTAGCTACATGACAAATAAGGCCAAAACATACATACGGCTCTAGGTCCAGCCCAGGAGCCAAGAAATTCAACTGGGAAAAGTAAATGTATGGGCGTTTTCAGGGAGCCGCAGACCCACTGGATGGCATATTCCACTTCTCCTGCCTGTACTGGTCCCGGCAACTATGCCATCTCTTTGTGACCATATCCACTGTGTTGTAAAATTACATCACAAAAAATGAGTTGCACAAATAACACTGACATGACAATATGCATAAAAAGCAATTTGGAAAGTTGAAGTATCATAATATGCTACCCAGATTAATCTGGACATCACTGGAGCTGTCGTCATAGCAGGGGAATATTTGGCGAGTGATGTACCCCCATGAGGCATCTTTTTATGGTGGTCCTCATAGGAGGCATCTCAGGGTCCCACAACTCGGGCCTCTCCTGGACCAACAACAGCAGCATCTCTACATTGATGGTTGGGGCCATGTTGTTCAGCTCTGTGGAGGTATGCTTCCAGCAGAAGTGAGGGTACAGCACCCTTCTACTTCCTAGTTTGCCATGTGACGGAGGCTTTTCAAGCTTAATTCATGTGTTCAAACTCCTTCATCTGTGAAAAAATCGCATTGCACACAGATGGAAGCATTTCATGTTGCTTTGATGCATCAAGTGAGTCATTATAAGTTCATGGCAAAGGTCCTTCAAGAATAGGCGTCTCCTGTTCTTCCTCATAGCATGGAAATCAGGATGAGTTTCAGTATAAATAATCAAGAGGTGATACATCAAGCATATTTGAAAAAATGACTACAGGCCTCCATTTTGTTTACCTCTTGCATGACTATTTTAAACACTTTTATCCATCTTGTTCACACCTCCTTTAATTTTATTATAGTTCAGGATGATTTCTGGTTTCTGTTTCCTCTCGCTGTCAATACTCAATTATGATGGATGGTACTGAGTTATGTAACAGATGTTTCCTTCTTCACTTTGTAAGTCACTATTGTTGCTTTGTTGCTGAAACCAAAGACACTATCATAAAGTGCTCGCTTTGGAATGTGCTTTCTCATTGGAGGAATATCGCGTTGATTTGGCTTCATAGTACCAGCAACTTTAAGATCTTTTTCAAGCAAAACATTGCCCAGTTCAACATTGGTAAAGTAATTGTCCATTGTGATGTTTCTACCAGAATTGTAAATTGGTATAGCAAGTTATTTTACAATGTCAGAACCTAGATCTTTCTGAACTGTAGCATCAACGCTTTGCCAGAGTAGATAAGCCCATCCATTTCTTAATAATTTGCAGAATCACACATCCAGAATATTTTTATTCCATACTTGACTGGTTTACTAGGCATATATTGAATGAACTTTCAACATCCTCTGAAGGCTACAAGTTGCTAATCCACTGGTATATTAGCAATAGGATTGTAGAGCCTGACACAATTCTTGATGAAAATATTCCAGACATAACTAATAGGTGCTAATTGGTCCATTTGCAACTTCGCAGGACGAGTTCGCGTGCCATCAAATCGAAGGCTTCTCCAAATTTCCTCATATCTATCAACTGACATTGCTGCTTTGCAGTGTAAATCAGAAGTGGGTCCAAAAATAATTCTCAGATAGGAATATCATAATATTTTTTACACCCTGCCAGAAGTGTTAGTCCAATTTAAGCATATAATTCCTCTTTTGAGATATTTTTTTTCCCAGAAGCAATACGTCTTCCTTCTAGGTTTGTACATAAAAGCACCTCATCTGCAATATCTTCAATAAAAAAAAGTACAGAAAACATCTTTACGGGACAAGTATTGGGGACTTGCCACAGCTCCTTGAGCTTCTCTCACAATATTATGTATTGGGCTATGTCCAAGTACTGAGAGACTACTGTCCCAAAATACATTAGTTTTTGATGTTCTATATCAATTCATCTGGATCCACTTCTTCATCATCAGAAGAAGCCCTGGATGAGGAAGCAGAGTGATTAGCTGGTAGTAGGTACTCTTCATCAGAGAAAGAAGGTTCACTTTCATCATCACTTTCAAACATGATTGCTTTAATCTCTTGGTCAATCAAACTCTTGGAAGAAGACTGTGCTATTGTTGACTTAGATGTGAGCAAACTAAAAGGAAAAACAATGAATACAATCATGACTACTGTTTCCTAGTGTGTCACATAAGGGTAAAGTTCTTCCAACCCCCCTACTCTCACCCTCAGCAGCTTTTACCTGTTAGACTTTCTTCTAGGTGATGTTCATTATTCTGGATTTTTGTGGCTCACAAGGTATACACTTTGCAAGGTTCTTCTGGAAACAAGAGGCTGAGAAAGAGGATGAATCTTTCCTCCCAACATCACATGGCATCATCATAGGTCCTTCACCAATTAGTTCACGGTGTATTCTGTCTTCCTGATGCTCATTACTGTGCTCAGAAGGACCTGTGATGATGTCATGGCTTTATAATGTTGGGAAGAAGTAGTCAGTCTCCCTCTCAAGATCACACGGCCATTACCTCATCATAGGTTTTGAAACACACAGCCATAATCCACCCCCCTCCTCAGCAACCCTGACCATAATAACACAGTAAATTGAAACACAAACACTGATGAGTACATAATAAACATAGTATGGGCCTAAAAGGCCAAAGTTCTGTAAATATTTGGTTTCCCCAAAAAAGCATTGTTATGCCAAAATGCCTATCACATAAAATTATATAAACAACTGGATATTACCAACAATGACATACTCGAGGATTTCCTAGAGTTTCAAAATTCTAACTAAAGTGATTTTGAAGAAAATAGGAAAAAATTAAGCTACCGGGCCTAAAAGGCAAAGGTTATGCATTCTACAGTTAATGTAAGTAAGTTTATACTTTTAATAACTTTTTTTAAAGGGGTGGAGGGGTGTAAATGATTTATGCAATTGATGTTTTGACTTTTGTGTACTTACCACATATTATAAATACAATGATAACATGACAAAACAGTAGTTTTGCCATCAGAAAGGAGCTTTAGACATCTTGAAATATTCTATTGTTATTATAGAAACATTTGTCTCCTTGTTCACTGGTATTAAGATTAATAAATAATATCAATGGTGCTCCTCGGATATGTGATTTGAAAAAAAGACAAAATACATTTTTTATTTCAAAATTTGAAGCAGGATATATAGAAAGAAATGACAATATTTGAAGACTTTGCATGATGAAAACCGTAAGGTTGAAACGTTGTATCACATGGCTTGAGTAAAGCTGCTTTTTCACAACTGTGACTTGGAGTGCTGCCTGTCTTTTTGGATTCTTTGTCTTGCTGCAGATTGAGCCCTGCTACAGGAAGTATTGCACCCGATTCTTTGTCTTTTTCTTGTGCTGATTCTATTTTTTGTCTTTTTATTATGAAAGATATAATTAAATTTGACTGGGAATATAGCCCTAAGCACTCACATGATGATGCTGTCATTTATTTATTATTTGTGTTTAATATGTTGAATTATGTATTAGATTAATTGTCAATTAATTTTAACAATACATTAGATACGAAACCAAGACTTTTCTGATTGAGTAAATAACATTTCATTTTTAGCTTACATTATAATATTTTGCCTACAAATGCACGCTTAAATATAATGTTAATCAACGTGATAAATAACAGTGACACAATGTCAAAATAGTTGTAAGATTTTCTGAAGAATAAGAATAAAATTATAAACAGAAAAGCAATTAAGATTATTCTTAATATGAATGACTTCACTTTATGTAATTTTTGTTGATGCTGTATACTTCTGTTGAGCACATCATCACAATGCTTGATATGAGGTTATAAGGCTCCATAATTCACAGGAATAATATTTTTCTTTTACTTTTTTTTAATAATGATATGACGTGTGCTAAAAATAAAATATTGAAATATTTTAGTCTTTTCATGACCTTTGACATGCCCGTATGTAATGGTCTGGAAGAGGTCCTGGCCTATGATGTATGGGTACATCATGGCTATTACACAGGACACAGGATCCAAGCCTGTATGGTCACTGCACGGAGCTCAGCTTAAGTGACAGTCAATCTCTGGCTATCACATTCAGAGATGGGGCTCATCTCGCCCCTGGCTGTTTAACTTCATAAGTGCCGCAATTAATGGTGAGCAAAGCACTTAGGAGGTAGGCAGAGGGAGTGAGTTTCCTCTTCCACCCGATTGGGACCAATCCGTGCCATGGCAACCCAAGGTCAAATATCAACCTCTGGATTTGCTAGTTAAGGTCTGGGAAGCATGGTCTGAGAGGCGATCTGTGCAATGCATTATACCAGAGATCAGACTAATAAAAGTTAATGTCCCGTTAACTGAGTAAAAAAGTAAAAATATTTTTAAAAATCTTCCCTCAAGCAAAATGCAAAAAAATAAGCAGTATATTAATAAAGTTATATATTTATGTAAATACAGCAATAAACAAAAATGTACACATATTTGTAATTGTCGCAACTGGAACGACCTGATCTATAAAACTGTCACACTATATAACCCCTTTAGTGAACACAATTAAAAATTAAAAAACACAGCAAAAACTGATACGTTTTTATCATACTGACCAATAAAAGTAGAACAAAATACAATAAAAAAGTTGCATGTAAACAAAAATGGTGTCACTCAAACTAACATCTTGTCCCACATAAAATCAAGCTGAAACATATTTCTATCAGTGTGGCACCCCAGTTGTCCGATTGCACAGTGACGTTGCCTTCTTCACTGGGGGTGATGTCATGCTTGAAAGCAGAAGCAGATCCCTACGTGAGGTAAACCACAGCATACACCCACAAAACCTGACTCCAGGCCTGAAGAGGGAGCTCTACACCCAACTTCAGAGAAGCTGCCCTGTTTCTGGCACAGAGGAGTGTCTAGTTAGAAAGCCTGAGGAGATGGATAGGAGAAGACGCAAGAGAGAGAGCTCTGGGGAGTGGAGCTGCCGAAAGCTCACCCCAGAGTGGTGCTACAGAGGACGCCAGAGTCCTGGCTTGTGCGGGTACTGAACGTCCCAAAAACCGAATCTGGAGGATGGGAGACTGTACATCTCCAAGCCCCACTACAGAACCAGTGGTACAACATCATAGCGAGAGCCCGGACCTGCCATTAGCACTGCGGTACCCGTGAAAGGCTTCTGCTGTCTGCCATATGAGTGCAAGGGAAAGAAAGCAGGAAGAGGGCTGCAGGATAGCTCACTTGCAGCCAGGGCCCCAAATAGAGAGCGCAGAAGGAAGGCCTCCAAACCCACCTGGCAAGGTGGATCCTCAAATGCTTCCAGGCTGACCAGACCTTTCTTGGACCTGGTAACCAGTGCCTCTAGACTGCACTATGCTTCACCAAGTAAAGGTAAAGAAACTGCACTCCTTTGTGTCCTCCTGTTATTTCCTGCACCCTCCTTGCCAGCTCCTGCACCTTAACTATAACTACTATCAACCCTATAGACTATCACACCAACCCTGTGGGGAGTGATACCATACCAGTTGCTGCACCATCTGCCCCAGAGGTCCAAATCAGCAGTGTCGGCCATCCCTGGCTGAATTCCACAGGTGGCATCACGAAAAGACTCATATCCCCTGTAAATACCCTGTTCACTACATGGCCAGGGCCATGGAGCTGAGCCACAGCCACCGTCACCTCCCAGAACATCAGCCTGCCTGGCTATCGAGTACTCCCTGGCCCTTGCGGCCATTGCATCAGCCTAAAAATTAAAAAGCTACAACTCTCAGAATTCATTAATGTAAAAACTTCGGTGACCTGCTCCTCCTCTGATAACCCGCTCCACTACCTCTTCTCTTCACATCCACAGCCAGGTACCATACATCCAGACTATAAGACACACACCCACTTTCTCCCCAAATTTTGGGAAAGAGGGTGCATCTTATAGTCCATAATAACCCCCTGTTGATATATGATATACATTATGCCATATGTTGGGCCCTTTTTTAAAAAGAACCACTCCAGCATTATTTTATTGCACTGCTGGAGTGGAGCTTTAAATCTAAGTCCCCAACCCCTAATCTTATTCTCATTCTTTGGCGTCTTCATCTTCTATCACTGCTGCTCCTGTTGTTCTCTTGTGATTTGTGACCTGCCGGCAGCTTCAGTGTTTGCTGGAGCACGCCAAAGGTCCCAAATTAATACACCTATATAAGAAGCTCATTCTGGCATGAAAGAATGTTATATAAGTTTTGACTTCCGATCAGTCAACAGTTAGGGTATATTTGCAAGGAAAAAAAGTTGTGCATATTTTCTTCTGTATCAAATCTTTACCTGCAGACAAACGCGCACCAAACACACGGCTGTCTGCATGGTGCATTTTTATCTGCTGCAAATATAATGCTTTTTGCCCTTGACTTTTCTCTGACTTGTATTTGCATGAAGAATTGACATGCTGCAGATATTTATAAAATACACAGAGTATCTGCAGCAGAAAACCATGTGGACAGGACTTCTCAAATCCCATAGACTATGCTTAGAAAACACGCTGTTGCATGTTTAGTGCAGATCTGCTGTCTATATGCAGCAGGTATGCTCCAAAATACGCATCGTGCCAACAGGCCCTTAAAGTCACAAGATGGCGTGGAGTCACTGGAGTGGCGATGAAAAAGCATGTAAAATCACCAGGAGTTAATCCGTTAACAGGGGGCGTAAATTGCCACTCTATTGCTGAAAAAAACAAAATGCTGAAGTGGTGCTTTAATGCAAACTTTGAAAACTAGTCTTCATCAGTGTTAGCAGATAGTGGCAGATGGTGTAAACCATAATCATCAACATTTAGGCCACGCACACATGTTCAGTATTTGCTGAGTTTATTACCTCAGGATTTGTAGACAAAATCAGGAGTGGAACAATCAGAGGAAAAGTCTAATAGAAACACCTGCACCACTTCTGTATTTAATCATCCACTCCTGGTTTTGGCTACAAATCCTGAGGTAAAAGACTCATCAAATACTCAACGTGTGCACGTAGCCTAACAGAAAAAAACACTTGATATAGATCACTCTGTGTAATGACTCTATATAAAGTTTGTGTTTCACTTCATGTATTGAATTACTGAAATAAATTATCTTTTTGATGATGTCAGGGAGGAGAGGAAAGGGAGCACAGAGAGGAGGCTGCATGGGAACAGAGAATGGGAGGCTGAGGGAGCTACCGCAGGTGAGGAGAGGCCAGAGAAGGAGAGGAGAGGAAACCCAGGGAGGAGAGGAAGCCCAGGAGGAGAGGAGGCCCTGGGAGGAGAGGAGCCCAAGGAGGCCAGAGAGGACACGAGGTCAGGGAGGTCAGGAGGCCAGTGAGATCAGGAAAGGGGGTCCAGGGAGGAGATGAGGCCAGGGAGGAATGACCAGGGAGGACAGGAAATGGAGGCTAGGGAGGAGAGGAGGACAGGAAAGGGAGACCAGGGAGGAGAGAAGGCCAGAGATGAGGCCACAGGAGAGGAAAGAGACGCTCAGGGAATGGAGTCCAGAGAGGACAGAAGGAGGAGAGCCCAAGGAGGAGAGGAAAGGGAGGTCAGAAAGGTAGAGGCTAGGGAAGAGAGGATGGAGGCTGATACTGCTGCCGAATGTGAGGAGATGCCAGAAAAGGAGGAGGAGAGGAAATGGAGGCCACGGAAGAGAGGAGGCCACAGGAAAGGAATTAGAGGCTGAGAGAATGGAGGCCAGAGAGGACAGAAGGAGGAGAGACCAGGGAGGAGAAAAAAGGGAGGCCAGAAAGGAGAAGGCCAGGGAAGAGAGGATAGGAGGCTGATGAAGCTGCTGAAGGTGAGGAGAGGAGATGGGAGGAGGAGGAGAGGAAAGGGAGGCCAGGGAGGAGAGGAGAGCAGAAGGGAGGCCACAGGAGAGGAAAGAGTGGCTGAGGGAATGGAGGCCATAGAAGACATGAGGAGGAGAGGCCAGGGAGAAGAGGAGGCCAGAGGGGAGGCCACTGGACAGGAAAGTAGACAGGATGGGACACTGAGGGAGATACCAAACGTGAGGAGATTCCAGAGAAGGAGGAGGAAAAGAAAGGGAGGCCAGGGAGAAGAGGGGGCCAGAGGGGAGGCCACAGGAGAGGAAAGAGAGGCTGAGAGACTGGAGGCCAGAGAGGACAGAAGGAAGAGAGACCAGGGAGGAGAGGAAAGGGAGGCCAGAGAGTAGGAGCCCTGGTAGAGAGGATGGGAAGCTAAGGGAGCTTCCAAAGGGACTAGAGAGCAGAGGAATTGGAGAATGAGGAAACAGAGGCCAGAAGGGAGGCTGAGGAAAGAGAGACCAGAGCAGGAGGGTGAGGAAAGACAGGCCAGAGGAGGAGAATGATAAAAGAGAGGCCACAAGAGGAGAATGAGTAAAGAGAGGCCAGAGAAGGAGAAGCCCTCCTCCATCGGCCGCACAGCCTCCGGCACACACACAGCCTTGCACAAGACCCCGTTCTCCCCGCGACTCCGTCCTCTCTGTGGTCTCCTCACCCCTTCGGTGCCTGTGTGCAGTGACCGGTGCCGGCGGATCCATGTTGCAATCCATCCTGCTGGAACCGTCCCCTGCACATCCTGCCCGACCACAGTCACGGCTTGGAGGAGCTGCTCCTGGACTTCTACCAGCTCAGGTAGCTGCACAAGGTGAGGAGAGCCCAGAGAGGAGAGGAGGCCAGGGATGAGAGGATGCCAGGGATGAGAGGATACCAGGGTAAGAGGAGGCCAGGGAGGAAAGGAGGCCAGGGAGGACAGGAGGCCATGGAAGACAGGAACCCAGAGGGGAGGCCACAGGAGAAGAAAGAGAAGCTGAGGGAATAGAGGCCACAGAGGACAGAAGGAGGAGAGTCCAGGGAGGAGAGCAACGGGAGGCCATAGAGGAGGAGACCAGGGAAGACAGGCTGGGATGCTGAGGGAGCTTCCAAAGGTGAGGAGATTCCAGAGAAATAGGAAGAGAGGAAAGGGAGGCCAGGGAGAAGAGGAGGCCAGAGGGAGGCCACAGGAGAGGAAAGAGTGGCTGAGAGAATGGAATCTAGAGAGGACAGAAGGAGGAGAGGCCAGGGAGGAGAGGAAAGGGAGGCCAGAGAGTAGGAGCCCAGGGAGGAGAGGATGGGAAGCTAAGGGATCTGCCAAAGGGACGAGAGGGCAGAGGAATAGGAGAATGAGGAAACAGAGGCCATAGAAGAGGCTGAGGAAAGAGAGACTAGAACAGGGGGCTGAGGAAAGACAGGCCACAAGAGGAGAATGAGGAAAGAGAGGCCAGAGAAGGAGAAGCCCTCCTCCATCACCCGCACAGCCTCCGGCACCCACACAGCCCCGCACAAGACCCTGTCCTCCCCACCGCTCTGTCCTCTCTGTGGTCTCCTCACCCCTCCGCTGCAATCCATCCTGCTGGAACCGTCCCCTGCACATCCTGCCCGACCACAGCCGCGGCTTGGAAGAGCTGCTCCTGGACTTCTACCAGCTCAGGGAGCTGCACAAAGTGAGGAGAGCCCAGAGAGGAGAGGAGGCCAGGGATGAGAGGAGGCCAGGGATGAGAGGATGCCAGGGATGAGAGGAGGCCAGGGAGGAAAGGAGGCCAGGGAGGAAAGGAGGCCAGGGAGAAGAGGTCAGGGAGGACAGGAGGCCATGGAAGACCGAAGCCCAGAGGGGAGGCCACATGAGAGGAAAGAGAGGCTGAGGGAATAGAAGCCACAGAAGAAAGAAGGAGGAGAGTCCAGGGAGGAGAGCAACGGGAGGCCATAGAGGAGGAGACCAGGGAAAACAGGATGGGATGCTGAGGGAGCTTCCAAAGGTGAGGAGATGCCAGAGAAATAGGAGGAGAGGAAAGGGAGGCCAGCGAGAAGAGGAGGCCAGAGGGGAGGCCACAGGAGAGGAAAGAGTGGCTGAGAGAATGGAGTCCGGAGAGGACAGAAAGAAGAGAGGCCAGGGAGGAGAGGAAAGGAAGGCCAGAGAGTAGGAGACCACAGAAGAGAAGATGGGAGGCTAAGGGAGCTGCCGAAGGGAGGAGAGGCCAGAGGAATAGGAAAAGGAGGAAAGAGAGGCCAGAGTAGGAGGCTGAGGAAAGAGAGGCCAGAGTAGGACGCTGAGGAAAGAAAGGCCAGAAGAGGAGACTGAGAAAAGAGAGGCCAGAGAAGGAGAATGAGGAAACAGAGGCAAGAGAAGGAGGCTGAGGAAAGAGAGACCAGAGGACGAAAATGAGGAAAAAGAGGTACTCACTGAGCCACTGTACAGTGCTAATGACTGAGCCACCATACAGTGCTAACCACTGAGCCACTGTCTCACCACTGAGCCACCATACAGTACTCACCACTGAGCCACTGTACTGTGCTAACCACTGACCCACCATACAGTGCTAACCACTGAGCCACTGTATACAGTGTTAACAACTGACCCACTGTACAGTGCTAACCACTGAGCCACCATACAGTGATAACCACTGAGCTACCCTACAGTACTCACCACTGAGCCACCATACAGTGATAACCAATGAGCCATTATACAGTGCTAACCAATGAGCCACCATACAGTGCTAACCACTGAGTCACTTTACAGTCCTAACCACTGAGTAACCATACAGTGCTCACCAATGAGCCACTGTGGCGCCCCTGCGTCCAGGAGGCCACATAAGGGAACTGCAGCCAGGCAGGTAGGACAATTGTTGCACAGCAACACCCTCACAGCCCACATAACCCACGTGCAGTAGATGGTAGCATCCAGCCCTAAGACTGGATACTCTAGGCAAGCGAGAGGTGGTGGATTTAGAGGAGTGGGTTCCACCCGTGACTTCCCCATTAGCAGACCGGTCCGGTACCGAGTACCCCCGTCCAAGTGGTCCTGACACCACCATACAGGGCTAACCACTGAGCCATCATACAGTGATAACCACTGAACCACCATATACAGTGCTAACCACTGAGCCACCATATACAGTGCTAACCACTGAGCCACCATATACACCATATAAATCCCGCAACAATAGCATATATTTCTGGAGAGAGGACTGTACTATTCAGCGGCAATAGCATCGGGCCTATTTCTAGTAATAATAATAAGAAGAAGAATTGACATGATAAAGCAGTTCCCCATGATCTGGGCAACTGTGAAGTGCAATTATATAGTGCCGGGCAACCCGCCCAATATATTAGTATGGGCATCATTAATGGACTGTAAGCCAGGCACCGTCTACCACATCTTTGTCACTGGCCTGTACTAGGCTTATTCGCATGCATTACTAATACTAGACAACCACCACCTCGATGTATTGGTAGGTGTGGGAGTGCATTAGTTTTGAAACCTGCTTAGAACAAAAAACATATATTTATCAGTTTTGGCACTGCATAATTCAGAAAGTGTTCATCACAAGAAGCATAAACATTTAAAGCACTTAATTTGATCTATAACTGCTGGGGCTATGAGGGGGAAGCAGCATCAAGAGGCAGGAAGGGCACTAATGCTAAAACATGTTCCTGCTGTTTAAGAATAAAAATATGGACTGCTCCCCCTGCCCATAACCTCCAGCCCACATCTCTGCACTGAGGTTGGTGTCAAGAAAAGTGTGGGATTATGGGCAGCAGTACTAATGCATTGTGATTCTCTGCTCTGTCTTCAATAAAATGGAAGCAGACCATACATTCCAGTACCATTTTATTAAATACAGTCTGTAGAATTCTCAGGTCTTTTCCAAAATGGCACTGGCAGCAGCGCATACAAGATTGCATCTTTAAGTCCTGTCTTAGACTCAAAGTGTGATTGCATATGCGCTGCCACTGGTGCCATTACGGGATCCTTCAGACTGTCTTCAATACAATGGTACTGGAAATCATGGCTGCCATTTTATTTAGGATGGGGCTCAAATACCAGAATTGAGAGCATATATACCAGATAAGGTGTTATATATACAGGGATTGGACAAGGATGGAAGACATATAAACCAGAATGGGGGTAATATACCAGGAAGAGGCCCAGGATAGGGGACATTAGTACAGAATTGGGGGACATTACTCCCATATCAGTGTCAGCAGAAATTTAACCACCTATAGCACTGCATCATAACCACATTTTTTGCTTCAGATTTTTTCTATTTTCCACCTCTAAAACCTAAGAGCATATTATGGTATTTCGCATCTTATAGTCCAAAAACTATTGTAGCTATAATTTTAATTCCTGGATTCTCAAACCTTACCACATATACGCGACTATAAGCCGACCCTAATATAATTTTACAAAAAAAATGGGAAAACTAATTAACTAAAATATACGCCTAGGGTGGAAAATGCAGCAGCCCTCCAGCCAGTTTGTTATCCCCATCCTGGTACATAGCCCTCATCCTCCATCCTTGTACATAGTCCTCATTTCCCATCCTGGTACATGGCCCCCTACTATGGTTTATCTGTTACAATCCTAGTATATAGCCCTCTCGTCCTTGTACATGATCCCCCATTCTGGACTATAGACCTTTATGATGGTATATCTGTATCTATCCTGGTATATAGCCCCCTCACCCTGGTACATGGTCCCCCAATCCTGGTATATAGCCTCCTCATCCTGGTATACAGTGGGGGAAAAAAGTATTTAGTCAGCCACCAATTGTGCAAGTTCTCCCACTTAAAAAGATGAGGGCAATGAAGGAGAGGCTTTGTAAGAAGCATGTCAAGGTCCTGGAGTGGCCTAGCCAGTCTCCAGATCTCAACGTTTGGAGGGAGTTTAATGTCTGTGTTGCCTAGCGACATTCCCAAAACATAACTGCCCTAGAGGAGATCTGCATGGAGGAATAGGCCAACATATCAGCAACAGTGTGTGCCAACCTTGTGAAGGCTTGCAGAAAACATTTGACCTCAGTCAATGCCAACAAAGGATATATAACAAAGTATTGAGATGAATAGTGATGAGCGAGCATGCTCGCCACTACTCGGTACTCGCACGAGTATCACTGTACTCGGGCGACTCGCCGAGCACCGAGTAATCTCGCGATACTCGTGCTGTGCTCGTGGTCGTCATCTCTGCATGTTGGCGCTCTTTTGAGAGCCAGCCCACGTGCAGGGATTGGCTGGCAGACCACTGCAATGCCACAGCCCTGTTAGTTGTGGCATAGCAGTGATTGGCCGCCCTGCACAGCGTGACCGTGCCTTTATAAGACCCGGCGCGCTGTGCTCGGCACACAGCCATCCAGACAGTGAGTGTAGGGAGAGTGTCTGCTGCTGCTTAGGGACAGATTTGCGGCCCTCATAGGTAGATCCGGAGCAGGGCTGCAAACTGCTGCTGCTGACCACAACAGTCCTTCTCAGGACTAATCTAGGAGGATATAGGCAGGGTGATCCAGATCGGAGTCCAAGCTTTCCAGTGACCAGAACAGTCCTTCTCAGGACTAATCTAGGAGGATATAGGCAGGGTGATACAGATTGGAATCCAAGCTTTTCTGTGACTATTAGAGTCACCACACTCTTGTACTTACTACCTTAATACAGGATAGGGACTAAAATCCTCTCCTGACACCATTACAGTCACCAGACAGGTGTACGTACTACCTTAATACAGGTTTGGGACTAAAATCCTCTCCTGAAACCATTACAGTAACCAGACAGGTGTACGTACTACCTTAATACAGGTTAGGGACTAAAATCCTCTCCTGAAACCATTACAGTCACCAGACAGGTGTACGTACTACCTTAATACAGGTTAGGGACTAAAATTCTCTCCTGAAACCATTAAAGTCACCAGACAGGTGTACGTACTACCTTAATACAGGTTAGGGACTAAAATCCTCTCCTGACACCATTAAAGTCACCAGACAGGTGTACGTACTTCCTTAATACAGTTTAGGGACTAAAATCCTCTCCTGACACCATTACAGTCACCAGACAGGTGTACATACTACCTTAATACAGGTTAGGGACTAAAATCCTCTTCTGAAACCATTACAGTCACCAGACAGGTGTACGTACTACCTTAATACAGGTTAGGGACTAAAATCCTCTCCTGAAACCAGACAGGTGTACGTACTACCTTAATACAGGTTAGGGACTAAAATCCTCTCCTGACACCATTAAAGTCATCAGACAGGCGTACGTACTACCTTAATACAGGTTAGGGACTAAAATCCTCTCGTGAAACCATTACAGTCACCAGACAGGTGTACGTACTACCTTAATACAGGTTAGGGAACTAAAATCCTAACCTCTTGTGATCTCAACAGTCACCAGACTGGTGTACGTCATACCTTGATACAGGTTAGGGAACTAAAATCCTAACCTCTTGTGATCTCAACAGTCACCACACTGGTGTACGTCATACCTTGATACAGGTTAGGGAACTAAAATCCTAATCTCTTGTGATCTCAACAGTCACCACACTGGTGTACGTCATACCTTGATACAGGTTAGGGAACTAAAATCCTAATCTCTTGTGATCTCAACAGTCACCACACTGGTGTACGTCATACCTTGATACAGGTTAGGGAACTAAAATCCTAATCTCTTGTGATCTCAACAGTCACCACACTGGTGTACGTCATACCTTGATACAGGTTAGGGACTAAAATCCTCTCCTGAAACCATTAAAGTCACCAGACAGGTGTACGTACTACCTTAATACAGGTTAGGGACTAAAATCCTCTCCTGAAACCATTACAGTCACCAGACAGGTGTACGTACTACCTTAATACAGGTTAAGGACTAAAATCCTCTCGCGAAACCATTACAGTCACCAGACAGGTTTACGTACTACCTTAATACAGGTTAGGGAACTAAAATCCTAACCTCTTGTGATCTCAACAGTCACCAGACTGGTGTACGTCATACCTTGATACAGGTTAGGGAACTAAAATCCTAACCTCTTGTGATCTCAACAGTCACCACACTGGTGTACGTCATACCTTGATACAGGTTAGGGAACTAAAATCCTAATCTCTTGTGATCTCAACAGTCACCAGACTGGTGTACGTCATACCTTGATACAGGTTAGGGAACTAAAATCCTAACCTCTTGTGATCTCAACAGTCACCACACTGGTGTACGTCATACCTTGATACAGGTTAGGGAACTAAAATCCTAACCTCTTGTGATCTCAACAGTCACCAGACTGGTGTACGTCATACCTTGATACAGGTTAGGGAACTAAAATCCTAACCTCTTGTGATCTCAACAGTCACCACACTGGTGTACGTCATACCTTGATACAGGTTAGGGAACTAAAATCCTAATCTCTTGTGATCTCAACAGTCACCACACTGGTGTATGTCATACCTTGATACAGGTTAGGGAACTAAAATCCTAATCTCTTGTGATCTCAACAGTCACCACACTGGTGTACATCATACCTTGATACAGGTTAGGGAACTAAAATCCTAATCTCCTGTGACCTCAACAGTCACCAGACAGTTGTCGCTCTATACAGGCAAAATGCGCAAAGGCGTTGGCAAGGGCGTTGGCAAGGAACAAGGAAGTGGACGTGATGGTGGTGCAGGCAGATGCCGAGGTCGTGTGCAAGCACTAATTTCGCAACAACAAAGGGCCACATCTCCTCGCTCGCACGTCCTGTCCCAAATTCTTGGGGCCCGCAGCAGTACACCGCTGTTGAACCAAGCCCAGTGTCAACAGGTTGTTACTTGGATAGCGGATAATGCTTCAAGTCAGATGGGCACCTCCACAAACACCCTGTCTTCCACACAGTCAACTGTCAGTAGCCGTGATACTGCACTGCACATTTCCCAACCTGATCCTCCTTCCTACCTCCTGGCCGAGTACACGTCCACGGACATTACTGATCCCACACTAGGACACTCGGAAGAGCTATTCACGTATCCATTCGCAGAATCTGGCCTGTCGCCACCTCCTCTTGAAGTGGGTGATGAGGAGATGGTATGTACAGATGCCCAAATATTTGAGCAGCCACGTTATGACGAACGGAACGTTGTCAAAGTGTCTCAACAAGGGGTGGACGATGATGAGACACAATTGCCAGGAAGTCAGGAGGAGGATCAGGGTGCGGAAGAGGAAGACGATGTGGTGGATGATCCAGTAGCTGACCCAACATGGCATTAGGATATGCAGAGCGAGGACAGCAGTGCACAGGGGGAGGGAGGCGTAGCATCCCAACAGGCAGTACGAAGCAGGGTTGCGTCCGCAGGCAGAAGGCAGGCAACCGTTCCCCGGAACAACAACACGACTCAAGGTGCCTGTGCAAATGTTCGGTCTTCCCGAGTCTGGGAGTTTTTTAAGTTGGCTCCAGAAGACTCTAGAAAGGCCATTTGCCACACCTGCCATGCCACTATCAGCAGGGGTACGAAAACTAGCAGCCTGACCACCACCAGCATGATCAGGCAGATGTCAGCCAAGCACCCGACTTTGTGGGAAGTACAACAGAGTCGAGGAGCGGTGCTTGCTGATGTCACTGCTACGTCTTCGCCTGTTGTGCATGCGAGCCAATCCCCTGTCCATGCTGGCCGCGAATAAGCCTCCGGCCCTGCACCTGAAGTTGCCCACGCACAAATTACACCACCATCAAGCACGTCCTTGTCCCAGCGCAGCGTTCAATTATCCATTCAGCAAACATTTGAACGCAGGCGCAAATACGCTGCCAACGCCCCACATGCCACAGTCCTGAATGATCACATTTCGCGACTCATAGCGCTAGAAATGTTGCCTTTCCGGCTGGTGGAGACGGATGCATTCCGCGACCTGATGGCGGCTGCTGTCCCACGTTACTCAGTCCCCAGCCGCCACTATTTCTCCAGATGTGCTGTCCCCGCATTGCATAACCACGTGTCCAACAGCATCACACGTGCCCTGAACAATGCTGTTTCAGCCAAAGTCCACCTAACAACAGACACGTGGACAAGTGCTTGTGGACAAGGCCGCTACATCTCCTTGACGGCACACTGGATTAATATTGTGGAGGCTGGGACCCAGTCTGAGCGAGGGACGGAACACGTCCTTCCCACACCAAGGATAGCAGGCCCTACCTCTGTCAGGGTTTCACCGACACTCTACAGCTCTCGAATGTCATGCTCTTCAGCCTCCTCCTCCTGCGCATCCTCATCCACTGTACCCTCCACACCAGTCCCAAGCTGGAAGCACTGCAGCACTGCCTCTGCAAAGCGGCAACAGGCTGTGCTGAAGCTAGTCTGCATAGGTGACAAACCCCACAATGCAGAAGAGGTGTGGACAGCTCTGAAAGAGCAGGCAGATCACTGGCTCACACCTCTGAACCTAAAGCCAGGAAAGGTCGTGTGTGACAATGGCCGGAACCTGGTGGCAGCTTTGAGGCGAGGGCAGCTGACGCATGTTCCATGCGTGGCCCATGTGCTCAACCTGGTGGTTCAGAGGTTTGTGAAGTCATACCCAGAGGTGTCTGACCTGCTGGTAAAAGTTCGGCGTCTGTCTGCACATTTTCGCAAGTCACCTGCTGCTTCAGCCGGCCTTGCCGGCTTTCAGCGCCGTTTGCGTCTTCCGGCCCACAGACTGGTGTGTGATGTCCCCACGCGTTGGAATTCAACTCTGCACATGTTGGTCAGGATATGTGAGCAGAAGAGGGCAGTTGTGGACTACCTGCATCACCTAAGCCGTCGGGAAATGGGTCAAACTCCACACATAACACCTGAGGAGTGGAGATGGTGTCGGACCTATGCACCGTCCTCCAAAACTTTGAGGACTCCACCAAGATGGTGAGCGGCGATCACGCCATTATTAGCGTCACCATACCACTACTCTGCCTTCTAAAACGGTCTCAGCTGAAAATCAAAGAGGATGCATTGCAGGTCGAGCGCGATGACTTTGAGCAAGAAACAGTAGTGGGTGTGGGTGAAAACACACAGCCCAGCCTCATCCCATCACAACGTGCAGTGGAGGACTATGACGAGGAGGAGGAGGATGAAGACATGGAGCAACTCTCTGGCCAAATTGAGGATATGACATGCACACCAGTCATACCCTCGATTCAGCGTGGCTGGCCAGAGGACAGGGGAGATGAGGAGGAGGAGGACAGCATGTTCAGTCATCGTGTTGCTCTGGATACTGAAGTGATGGCTGTTAAGAGTCTGGCGCACATGGCTGACTTTATGGTAAGCTGCCTGTCTCGTGACCCTCGCGTTCAGAACATCTTGCCCGACAATCAGTACTCGTTGGCAACACTGTTAGACCCACGCTACAAGGAGAACTTTATGTCTCTCATTCCTGAGGCGGAGAGGTCAGCCAAAATGCAGCAGTTCTACAGGGCCATAGTCACGGAAGTAGTGAAATCATTCCCCTCACAAAACGCTAGCGGCATAGGTCAGGATTTGGTGGACAACCAAGGCGTACAGCCGAGAGGGGCACAAGTCCAATCCGCCAGAGGCAGGGGAACTGTCTTTATGATGTGGGACAGTTTTCTCAGCCCATCACGTACCACAGCCCCTGAGGTGCGGGGTAGTGCCACCAGAAATGCTAAGTTTGGGCAGATGCTGAAGGAGTACCTTGCAGATCGAACAACTGTACTGCGAGATTCCTCTGTGCCTTTCAATTATTGGGTCTCCAAGCTCGACACGTGGCATGAATTGGCTCTCTACGCCTTGGAAGTCCTGGCCTGCCCTGCCGCTAGCGTTTTATCAGAGCGTGTTTTCAGTGCTGCAGGTGGAATCATCACTGATAAACGCACCCGCCTGTCAACTGAAAATGCGGACAGGCTGACTCTGATCAAGATGAACAAGGGTTGGATTGGGCCAGACTTCACCACACCACCAGCAAATGACAACTGAATTAAAATTTTGTTATTTGAATTTGACATGTACCTCCACTCACCCATGGGTACACACTTCTGGACTTTGGCTAATCGCTGGACTGCTCCTCCTTCTCCTCATGTGACACCATGATGACCGTTGCAATAGTTAGGCTGTTGTTTGAGGTATACCCGCAGTGGTAAATTTTTTCGCCCATTCTTTTAGAATGGGCATAACAACGACAGGAGACCCGCTCCTTTTCAATGGGAAAAATGTTTTGAGGCCCTCCTGCACGTCTCTATCCAGGGACAATGTGGAGCCTCCCAATTTTTGGCTGACCTGACCAAAGGGCTATACTACAATACACCCACTTGAGGGTTACAGGCCCTACTACATGTCTGTATGCATGGCTCATTGTTGAACCTCCCAATTTGTGGCTGCCCTGACCAAAGGGCTATACTACAATACACCCACTTGAGGGTTACAGGCCCTCCTGCACGTCTCTATCCAGGGACAAAGAGGAGCCTCCCAATTTTTGGCTGCCCTGACCAAAGGGCTATACTACAATACACCCACTTGAGGGTTACAGGCCCTACTACATGTCTGTATGCATGGCTCATTGTTGAACCTCCCAATTTTTGCCTGCCCTGGCCAGAGGCCTATACTACAATACACCCAGTTCTTCTTTACAGGCCCTCCTGCACGTCTCTATCCAGGGACAATGTGGAGCCTCCCAATTTTTGGCTGACCTGACCAAAGGGCTATACTACAATACACCCACTTGAGGGTTACAGGCCCCACTACATGTCTGTATGCATGGGTCATTGTTGAACCTCCCAATTTGTGGCTGCCCTGACCAAAGGGCTATACTACAATACACCCACTTGAGGGTTACAGGCCCTACTACACGTCTGTATGCATGGGTCATTGTTGAACCTCCCAATTTTTGGCTGCCCTGACCAAAGGGCTATACTACAATACACCCACTTGAGGGGTACAGGCCCTACTACATGTGTGTATGCATGGCTCATTGTTGAACCTCCCAATTTTTGCCTGCCCTGGCCAAAGGCCTATACTACAATACACCCAGTTCTTCTTTACAGGCCCTCCTGCACGTCTCTATCCAGGGACAATGTGGAGCCTCCCAATTTTTGGCTGCACTGACCAAAGGGCTATACTGCAATACACCCACTTGAGGGTTACAGGCCCTCCCGCACGTCTCTATCCAGGGACAAAGAGGAGCCTCCCAATTTGTGGCTGCCCTGACCAAAGGTCTATACTACAATACACCCACTTGAGGGTTACAGGCCCTCCTGCACGTCTCTATCCAGGGACAAAGAGGAGCCTCCCAATTTTTGGCTGCCCTGACCAAAGGGCTATACTACAATACACCCACTTGAGGGTTACAGGCCCTACTACATGTCTGTATGCATGGCTCATTGTTGAACCTCCCAATTTTTGCCTGCCTGGCCAAAGGCCTATACTACAATGCACGCAGTTCTTCTTTACAGGCCCTCCTGCACGTCTCTATCCAGGGACAATGTGGAGCCTCCCAATTTTTGGCTGCCATGACCAAAGAGCTATACTACAATACACCCACTTGAGGATTACAGGCCCTACTACATGTCTGTATGCATGGGTCATTGTTGAACCTCCCAATTTGTGGCTGCCCTGACCCAAAGGGATATACTACAATACACCCACTTGAGGGTTACAGGCCCTACTACATGTCTGTATGCATGGGTCATTGTTGAACCTCCCAATTTTTGGCTGCCCTGACCAAAGGGCTATACTACAATACACCCACTTGAGGGTTACAGGCCCTACTACATGTCTGTATGCATGGCTCATTGTTGAACCTCCCAATTTTTGTCTGCCCTGGCCAAAGGCCTATACTACAATACACTCAGTTCTTCTTTACAGGCCCTCCTGCACGTCTCTAACCAGGGACAAAGAGGAGCCTCCCAATTTGTGGCTGCCCTGACCAAAGGTCTATACTACAATACACCCACTTGAGGGTTACAGGCCCTCCTGCACGTCTCTATCCAGGGACAAAGAGGAGCCTCCCAATTTTTGGCTGCCCTGACCAAAGGGCTATACTAAAATACACCCACTTGAGGGTTACAGGCACTACTACATGTCTGTATGCATGGCTCATTGTTGAACCTCCCAATTTGTGGCTACCCTGACCAAAGGGCTATACTACAATACACCCACTTGAGGGTTACAGGCCCTCCTGCACGTCTCTATCCAGGGACAAAGAGGAGCCTCCCAATTTGTGGCTGCCCTGACCAAAGGTCTATACTACAATACACCCACTTGAGGGTTACAGGCCCTCCTGCACGTCTCTATCCAGGGACAAAGAGGAGCCTCCCAATTTTTGGCTGCCCTGACCAAAGGGCTATACTACAATACACCCACTTGAGGGTTACAGGCCCTACTACATGTCTGTATGCATGGCTCATTGTTGAACCTCCCAATTTTTGCCTGCCCTGGCCAAAGGCCTATACTATAATGCACCCAGTTCTTCTTTACAGGCCCTCCTGCACGTCTCTATCCAGGGACAATGTGGAGCCTCCCAATTTTTGGCTGCCCTGACCAAAGAGCTATACTACAATACACCCACTTGAGGATTACAGGCCCTACTACATGTATGTATGCATGGGTCATTGTTGAACCTCCCAATTTGTGGCTGCCCTGACCAAAGGGATATACTACAATACACCCACTTGAGGGTTACAGGCCCTACTACATGTCTGTATGCATGGGTCATTGTTGAACCTCCCAATTTTTGGCTGCCCTGACCAAAGGGCTATACTACAATACACCCACTTGAGGGTTACAGGCCCTACTACATGTCTGTATGCATGGCTCATTGTTGAACCTCCCAATTTTTGTCTGCCCTGGCCAAAGGCCTATACTACAATACACCCAGTTCTTCTTTACAGGCCCTCCTGCACGTCTCTAACCAGGGATAATGTGGAGCCTCCCAATTTTTGGCTGCCCTGACCAAAGGGCTATACTACAATACACCCACTTGAGGGTTACAGGCCCTACTACATGTCTTTATGCATGGGTCATTGTTGAACCTCCCAATTTGTGGCTGCCCTGACCAAAGGGCTATACTACAATACACCCACTTGAGGGTTACAGGCCCTCCTGCACGTCTCTATCCAGGGACAAAGAGGAGCCTCCCAATTTTTGGCTGCCCTGACCAAAGGGCTATACTACAATACACCCACTTGAGGGTTACAGGCGCTCCTGCACGTCTCTGTCCAGGGACAAAGAGGAGCCTCCCAATTTTTGGCTGCCCTGACCAAAGGGCTATACTACAATACACCCACTTGAGGGTTACAGGCCCTACTACATGTCTGTATGCATGGCTCATTGTTGAACCTCCCAATTTTTGCCTGCCATGGCCAAAGGACTATACTACAATACACCCAGTTCTTCTTTCCAGGCCCTCCTGCACGTCTCTATCCAGGGACAATGTGGAGCCTCCCAATTTTTGGATGCCCTGGCCAAAGGGCTGTACTACAAAACACCCAGTTCTTGTTTACAGGCCATCCTGCATGTCTGTATCCAGGGACAAAGAGGAGCCTCCCAATATTTGGCTGCCCTGACCAAAGGGCTATACTACAATACATCCACTTGAGGGTTACAGGCCCTACTACATGTCTGTATGCATGGGTCATTGTTGAACCTCCCAATTTTTGGCTGCCCTGACCAAAGGGCTGTAATACAATACACCCACTTGAGGGTTACAGGCCCTACTACATGTCTGTATGCATGGCTCATTGTTGAACCTCCCAATTTTTGCCTGCCCTGGCCAAAGGCCTATACTACAATACACCCAGTTCTTCTTTACAGGCCCTCCTGCACGTCTCTATCCAGGGACAATGTGGAGCCTCCCAATTTTTGGCTGCCCTGACCAAAGGGCTATACTACAATACACCCACTTGAGGGTTACAGGCCCTACTACATGTCTGTATGCATGGGTCATTGTTGAACCTCCCAATTTGTGGCTGCCCTGACCAAAGGGCTATACTACAATACACCCACTTGAGGGTTACAGGCCCTCCTGCACGTCTCTATCCAGGGACAAAGAGGAGCCTCCCAATTTTTGGCTGCCCTGACCAAAGGGCTATACTACAATACACCCACTTGAGGGTTACAGCCCTACTACATGTCTGTATGCATGGCTTATTGTTGAACCTCCCAATTTTTGCCTGCCATGGCCAAAGCCTATACTACAATACACCCAGTTCTTCTTTACAGGCCCTCCTGCACGTCTCTATCCAGGGACAATGTGGAGCCTCCCAATTTTTGGATGCCCTGGCCAAAGGGCTATACTACAATACACCCAGTTCTTGTTTACAGGCCATCCTGCATGTCTGTATCCAGGGACAAAGAGGAGCCTCCCAATTTTTGGCTGCCCTGACCAAAGGGCTATACTACAATACACCCACTTGAGGGTTACAGGCCCTACTACATGTCTGTATGCATGGGTTATTGTTGAACCTCCCAATTTTTGGCTGCCCTGACCAAAGGGCTATACTACAATACACCCACTTGAGGGTTACAGGCCCTACTACATGTCTGTATGCATGGATCATTGTTGAACCTCCCAATTTTTGGCTGCCCTGACCAAAGGGCTATACTACAATACACCCACTTGAGGGTTACAGGCCCTACTACATGTCTGTATGCATGGGTCATTGTTGAACCTCCCAATTTTTGGCTGCCCTGACCAAAGGGCTATACTACAATACACCCACTTGAGGGTTACAGGCCCTACTACATGTCTGTATGCATGGCTCATTGTTGAACCTCCCAATTTTTGCCTGCCCTGGCCAAAGGCCTATACTACAATACACCCAGTTCTTCTTTACAGGCCCTCCTGCACGTCTCTATCCAGGGACAATGTGGAGCCTCCCAATTTTTGGATGCCCTGGCCAAAGGGCTATACTACAATACACCCAGTTCTTGTTTACAGGCCATCCTGCATGTCTGTATCCAGGGGCATTGGTGAACCTCCCAATGTTGGACTGCCCTTGCAAAGGAAGATACTACAATAGACCCAGTTCCTCAAAATGGGCACTTTATTTGTAGACAGGGCTTCATGTACGTCTCTCGTCAGGGTCATCGGAGTGTCGCACAATGTTTTCACGTAAAATCTTTCATGTAATCACAAAAAGTGACATACACCAGCTGTATCTCACTATTGGGTATGTGCCCTTAACATTTCCACCCTAAATATTCATTTTGGTGTCATTTTGGAAGGTTTTCTGGAGACTCCGTAAAATTGGCGTGAAACTCGGACAACATTGTTCACAGCTGTGACTTTTGAGTGAGAAATGCTTCCAGGGGTCTTCCCCATGGTTTTGCCATGTCATTTCAGCACTCTTCTGAGACTTTTGTGACATTTTTAGGGTTTTTCCATGCTGCCGGCAGTCATTTCATAAAAATACTCGTGTCTCCCATAGGATAACATTGGGCTCGTTACTCGGGCCGAGTACACGAGTATCTCGGGATGCTAGGCCCGAGCTTCGAGCACCCGAGCATTTTAGTACTCGCTCATCACTAGAGATGAACTTTTGTAATTGACCAAATACTTATTTTCCACCAAAATTTGAAAAAAAGTATTTCAAATCAGTCAATGTGATTTTCAGGATTTATTTTCTCATTTTGTCTCTTGTAGTTGAGGTCTACCTATGATGTCAAGTACAGGCCTCTCATCTTTTTAAGTGGGACAACTTGCACAATTGGTGGCTGACTAAGAACTTTTATCCCACTGTATAGCCCATTAATCTTTGAATATAGCCCCCACATCCTAGTACATAGCTCTCCCATTCTGGTAAATAGCCCCATCATCATGGTATATGGCCCCCATCATGATATATGGCCCTGTCATCATGTTATATGGCTCCCAACCACTGTATATAGCCCCAATCAGCTCACATAGTCCTATAAATTATAAGATCCGAAGAAGTGTTATACAAGTGCAAAACAGGCTGCTATTGTCCAACTCCTACTTTCCCTCCCTGCAGTAGATGTAAGCTGCACCAAATAAATACAGAAGACTGAAATCATCTCCGGGTGAGTGCTGCCTTTCTTTCTCCAATATTGGATGTTGGTTATACTTCTCATTTCTATGGCACAGCACTCCGAGAATGTTGGCGGGGCCCAGATTACCGCACATGCGGAATGCCGAGTCCATTTGTGACCAGTAATGAGAAGTCCTAGTGGCGCCCAGTTATTTCTTTTGTTGTCTACGATAGAAATTTCTATCCGGGACCAAGTGTCTTTCGGTCCACGCCGCTGCTCCAATAAGTATTAGAAACACTGGAGTGTTTTAAATAAAAGATCTTCAGTTTTATTTCAAACGCGTTTCGGAGCTAAACACCCAGCTCCTTCCTCAGGGAGGAAGGAGCTGGGTGTTTAGCTCCGAAACGCGTCGGAAATAAAACTGAAGATCTTTTATTTAAAACACTCCAGTGTTTCTGAGGAAGGAGCTGGGTGTTTAGCTCCGAAACGCGTCGGAAATAAAACTGAAGATCTTTTATTTAAAACACTCCAGTGTCTCTAATACTTATTGGAGCAGCGGCGCGGACAGAAAGACACTTGGTCCCGGATAGAGTTTCACACCCCACGATTGTGGAAGTGCGGTCCCAGCTGCGGCTGCTGTGTTTGAGCGATCAAGCTGGTTGTGGGCTTCACAACCGTATCAGGTGAGCAGTTTTCACACTGTATGGGATTCGTTTTGTATTAAGGATAAGACCCTATGCGCATTCTCATTTTTTAGATACGATAGAAATGTATCACTCTCATCCACAAAGCCCTCCACAGTTCTGCACCACACTACATCTCCTCCATCATCTCTGTCTATCACCCTACCCTTGTCCTTTGTTCCACTAATAACCTAAGACTGACATTCTTTATAATCAGAACCTCTAACTTCGTCTCCAAACTTCTCTGGAACCCAATACCACAAGCAATTTTATTACGTCAGAATACCTTCATTATTTCTTTAGACTAGTTTATCACCTCACTTCTCTTATCTATTATCATTTTTCCCTTACAATATTTTATTTAAAATCTCATCCTTTTTATCTTATATGCACAAACCTTCCATGCAATCAGTAGCACTATGAATTTGCATTGGTACACATACTAGCTGGTGACTGGTTCATGCAGTAATCCCCTATTTATTATATTTACTAGTAAAAAGGCCCGATGCAATTGCATCGGGAGAGCGATGAAATGAATTGTGTGTATACAGGTGGGTGAGTGGGTAGCAGAGTATAGAGGGGGCTCTGTGGGTAGCAGAGTATACAGGGGGCTCTGTGGGTAGCAGAGTATAGAGGGGGCTGTGTGGGTAGCAGAGTATACAGGCGGCTCTGTGGGTAGCAGAGTATACAGGGGGCTCTGTGGGTAGCAGAGTATAGAGGGGGCTGTGTGGGTAGCAGAGTATACAGGGGGCTCTGTGGGTAGCAGAGTATACAGGGGGCTGTGTGGGTAGCAGAGTATACAGGGGGCTCTGTGGGTAGCAGAGAATAGAGGGGGCTCTGTGGGTAGCAGAGTATACAGGGGGTCTGTGGGTAGCAGAGTATACAGGGGGCTCTGTGGGTAGCAGAGTATAGAGGGGGCTCTGTGGGTAGCAGAGTATACAGGGGGTCTGTGGGTAGCAGAGTATGATGTGGCGGGAGGCTTGAAGGGTGAGGAGAGGTCCGGCTGGAGCGGCGACATGAGCGCTTGGCGGCAGGACGTGGCTGCGTGCTGGGGGTGATCGTAGCCCCGGCATTGTCCTCTGCGGCGGGGGGTGGGCTGCAGAGAGGGATCAGTCCCTCCCCTCAGGTGACACATGTGACCTGAGGGGAAGGAGCGGATTGGGCATTGTGTGGTAAAGAGAGGAGGGCCATCCGATTGGTCCAGGACGCGGAGTACTGGGCAATGGGATGGGCGTCCTATGTTTAGAACAGAGCGCCCAATCCGCTTGCAGGGGTGGCGGCCAATGGGAGTGAGCGGGGCATGTTAGGCTTTGCAGCCTGAAACGCCCCGTTCACTCCTATTGGCCAGCGTCACTGGCTCCCGGCACCCGCCCACAGCCCCTACACCGCTACAGCAGCAGCATGGCGACACCGAGGCGCTAGCGGTGAGAGAGAGAGCGGGGAGGGGCGGAAGGCAGCAGTGGCATCCGGGCAGCGTAGACCTCGCGGAGGGCGCTCCCGATGAGGCGCTGGCGGCGGGGCCGACGGCGGTTGGCAGGATGGCGGCGGTGTGAGTTAGTGCGGCTGCGGTTCGCGATGACGGTATCGCGTCATCGCTCGCAGTGCCGTGAAGGACTTAGGGATTCGGCTATAGTGTCCGAATTTCAAACTCGCGATTTATATAAGTAGATACGTGTATAAACTGTATATGTACATCTGCTTATATAATTGTGTGCCCGTCCTCTGCCCCTTTTGTGTCCCCCTGTCCTCTGCCCCTGTCCTGTGTGCCTGAGTCCTCTGCCCCTGTTCTGTGTCCTCCTGTCCTGTGTGCCCTTGTCCGGTGTCCCTCTGTCCTGTGTGCCCCTGTGCGGTGTCCCCCTGTCCTGTGTGCCCTGTCCTCTGCCTCTGTTCTGTGTCCCTCTGTCCTGTGTGGCCGTTGTGTGTTCCCCTGTCCTCTGCCCCTGTTGTGTCCCCCTGTCCTCTGCCCCTGTCTTGTGTGCCTGAGTCCTCTGCCCCTGTTCTGTGTCCTCCTGTCCTGTGTGCCCTTGTCCGGTGTCCCCCTGTCCTGTGTGCCCCTGTGCGGTGTCCCCCTGTCCTCTGCCTTTGTTCTGTGTCCCTCTGTCCTGTGTGCCCCCCTGTCGTCTGCCCCTGTTGTGTCCCCCTGTCCTCTGCCACTGTCCTGTGTGCCTGAGTCCTCTGCCCCTGTTGTGTGTCCTCCTGTCCTGTGTGCCCCTGTCCGGTGTCCCCCAGTGCTGTGTGCCCCTGTTCTGTGTGCCTCTGTTGTGTGTCCCCCTGTCCTCTGGCCCTGTTGTGTTCCTCTGTCTTGTGTGGCCCTGTCTTCTACCCCTGTTCTGTGTCTCCTTGTCCTCTGGGCCTGTTGTGTCCCCATGTCCTGTGTGCCCCTGTCCTCTGCGCCTGTTGTGTCCCCTGTCCTCTGGCATAGTTCTTTATCCCCGAGTCATGTGTGCCCCTGTCCCCCTGTTCTCTGCTCTCTGTATTCCTTCCACCGGCATTGAAGCCGGTCATGTGACAGGGCGGGCTAATGTGACATCACAGAGGGCCTGTCACATGACTGGCTCCAAAAAGAAAGTATTACTGCAGGCAGCAGAGCGGGGAGGGGTAAGTGCGGAGCGGCCGGGGGAGAGCGGGCGGCAGCGGTGATACTGGGCGCCATATGCGGCGGGAGAAGAACGGTATGTAGCGTCAGGAGATCAGCGGCTTGTGCGCATGAGCGGCTGATCTCCCGAGGGGCGCTGGGCAGTCACCTCAGCGGGGGCTATGTTGGTAGGATAGCGGAGTCTGTGCGGCGACGTGTAATATCCAAGATGGCGGCAAAATCCCGCGAGATTTTGGACGCCATGTTGGAAATTACATGTCGCCGCAAGGACAGTGCTCCTCCAGCTGCATGGCGTTACCGAGGCCCCAGCGTTGCTAGAGCAGCGAGGGGCAGCGGTGACCTCGCGGAGGCGGCGGCGGGGCGGAGGCGGCGGCAGGGCCGGACGGGTGGGCGGCGGAGACGGCAGTGCGGCTGCGGCTCGCGCAAAGGAGTCTGGGATTTGGCTACAGTGCCCGAATTCCACACTCCTGATTATATAAGTAGATGGTTAGACCATGCAATACAAACACTTTTACCTTTTATGCCTCACCTATTTTCTCATAGATTGTAAACTTGGGAGCAGGGTCCTCACTCCTTTTGGTATCTGATATTACTTTTAAATGTCTGATATTGTCTGAACATGTCCCTTTGAATTGGAAAGTGCTGCAGAATATATTGGCACCATAAAAATAAGAATTATTATAGCTGTATGCAGTGGGTATGGAAAGTATTCAGACCCCTTTAAATCTTTCACTCTTTGTTTCATTGCAGCCATTTGATAAATTCAAAAAGTTCATTTCTTTTCTCATTAATGTACCCTCTGCACCTCGACTTGACTGAAAAAAATTGAAATGTAGATATTCGTGCAAATCTAACAAAAAAGAAAAACTGAAATATCACATGGTAATAAGTTTTTCAGACCCTTTGCTTAGTATTGAGTAGAAGCACCCTTTTGAGCTAGTACAGCCAGAAGTCTTCTTGGGAATGATGCAACAAGTTTTTGACGCCTGGATTTGAGGATCATCTGCCATTCTTCCATGCAGATCCTCTCCAGTTCCATCAGGTCTGTACAGAGATGCTCAATTGGGTTTAGGTCAGGGCTCTGGCTGAGCCAGTCAAGAATGGTCACAAAGTTGTTTTGAAGCCACTCCTTTGTTATTTTAGCTGTGTGCTTAGGTTATTGTTTTGTTGGAAGGTGAACCAAGTCTTTGGCCAAGTCTGAGGCCCAGAGCACTCTGGAAGAGGTTGTCATCCAGGATATCTCTGTACTTGGATGCATTTCCTTCAATTGGAGCCAGTCATCCTGTTCCTACAGCTGAAAAACACCCCATAGCAAGATGCTGCCACCACAATGTTTCACTGTTGGTAGTGTATTGGGCAGGTGATGAGCAGTGCCTGGTTTTCTCCACACATACCGCTTAGAATTATCACGAAAAAGTTCTATCTTCGTCTCATCAGACCAGAGAATCTTATTTCTCATAGTCTTGGAGTTCTTCATGTGTTTATTGCAAACTCTATGTGGACTTTCATATGTCTTGCACTGAGGAGAGGTTTCTGTTTGGCTACTCTGCCATAAAAGTCCGAATGGTGGAGGGCTGCAGTGATAGTTTCCTTTGTAGAGCTTTCTCCCATCTCCCTACTGAATCTCTGGAGCTCAGCCACAGTGATCTTGGGGTTCTTGTTTACCTCTCTCACCAAGGCTTTTTTGCCACAATTGCTCAGTTTGGCTGGACATCCAAGTCTAAGACCTCTGGTGGTCCCAAACATCTGCCATTTAAGGGTCATGGAGGCTACTATGCTCTTAGGCACCTTGAGTACTGCAGAAATTCTTTTCTAACCTTGGCCAGATCTGTGCCTTGCCACAATTCTATCTCTGAGCTCTTTGAGCAGTTCCTTTGACCTCATGATTCTCATTTGGTCTGACATGCACTGTGAGCTGTGAGGTCTTATATAGACAGGTGTGTGTGTTTCCAAAACAAGTCATATCAGTTTAATCAAGAATAAATGGAAAAAAGTTCTACATTTCTTTTTTTTAGTCAAGCTGGGGTGCTGAGTGTACATTAATGAGAAAAAAATGAACTTTTTTGAATTTACCAAATGGCTGCAATAAAACAAAGAGTGAAAAATTTAAAGGGTTCTGAATACTTTCCGTACTCACTGTAATTATGATATGGACTCACCTGCAGCTCATTTGAAAATGTGGTATTGCTGTTATTGTAACGATCAGAAAAAAAGCCTTCTATTCAACTTCACTGCACAAAGAACAATGTAAAAAAATCAAATATTATTCCTAAATTGCTATTTCATGTTTATTTTGCCTCCCAAAGATAGAAAGCAATTAAACAATGTTATGTTCCTGGTACATGGTACCAATATAAATATCAATTTATCTTTCAAAAAAACGAGACCTCACATGACTCTGTCATCAGAAACGTACAAAAATTATAGCTCTCAAAGTATGGTGATGCAAAAACATTTTTTCATTATAAAAGCATTTTTTAATGTGTGACAGTAGCCAAACATAAAAAAAAAACTATATAAATATGGTACGGCTGCAATTGCACTGACTTGAAGAATAAAGGCATCAAAATATTTTTGGTAAAAATGAAATTATTTTTTTCTTCACCCCCCATTAGTATATAATTCTGTGACACACTTGTAATGTCAAAATGATCACCTTACCCTAGATGAATGCAGTGAGGGTGTAATTAGTAAAGCAGGGTCAGTTATACAGGGGCTCTGCTTTTGCGGCACCTCAGAGGTTCTGCTAATGTGGCATGGCACCTCAAACCAACCCAACAAAATCTGCACTGAACATGGTGCTTCTTCCCTTTCTAACGTTGCACTGTGCAGTACGGGTGCAGTTGTTACACCCCTCAACACCGGTCAATTTTTCATTTTTGTTTTTCTTCTTCTCTACAGAGCCATAACTGTCTCTTATTTTTCCGTTAATATAGACATTTGAGGGTTTCCTTTTTGTGGGACAGGATTTACTTTTGAATAACATCATTCATTTTAGGAGTGAAAAAAAAATCCAGAAGTTTATAAATAAAAAAAAAAAAAAATTGTGCAATTATTGCCATTTTCCGAGACCCATAATATTTTCTTTTTTCAGGATCTGGAGCTGTGTGATAAATTAACTTTTGTGTCCTGAGCTGACATTTTTAATTATACAATGTTTCGGTAAATTAATGTTTTAATCACCTGTTATTGTATTTTATTGACCAAATAAACGTGAATCTGGTATTTTTAAGTTTTTCATTATGCAGTTTATCAATCACATGAATTTATATTATGTTGTGAGGGATCAGAAATTTTTGAATACAGCGATGCGAAATATGTGTATTTTTTACTGTTCTTTTATCATCAATGGGGCATTTATTAGCCCTCTTAGGAGGCTTGAAGCTGCCTCTGTGTTATCGCTTGTGCTGTCCAGACTCATGCATGGATCTGTACAGCACAAATGAAAGCCAGTGTTCACAGGAAGTTCATTTTTACAGTGACAGGGGTCAACAGCTGCCTGTTCTAAAAAACTGTCAGCGACGGTGATCACGTCTTGGGGCCACTGATGGGAGAGGAGAATGACACGCTCCCCACTAACGCATGTCAGAGTTTGACAGCGCGAAGTTTACAGCAATGGGTGGATCTCTGCTCTGCTCATCACTGTTTGAGGTACATATTAGTTGATTAGATCAGCCAACACATGAATGGAAAGATGCTGTCTCAGTGCATGAACCTGCATCAAGGGCAGGGACACAACCAATGACATACATATTTAAAGGTGCAGCTCAATGAATTAGAATATCATCAAAAAGTTAATTTTTTTCAGTAATTCAATACAAAAAGTGAAACACATATTTTATATAGAGTCATTACACACAGAGTGATCTATTTCAAGTGTTCATTTCTATAAATGTTCATGACTATGGCCAATGAAAACCCATAAGCACTTCACAAGAAACAGACATGGCATATTCAAAGATTGGGAGCACATCAGTAATTGTAAAACAGTACATACAAAGCCTTATTCAACACATATACAGACAAAAACAAGTTAAAATCAATTTAAAATATGAATTAATGGGGAACCTCGCACTAGTACAATATATGACACAGTTGTCAAGTAATTTGTAACATACACTTCACATACTCAAGGAGGTAATAACCGGTTGGTAGAAAAAAGGGGCAGGAATGTATAACCATCTACTATATAATTGCCTAAGACGTTTTCGTGTCGGACCCCGACAACGTGCCGTGGATATGTCACACTCTGTGACGTCATCACGGCGAAGCATTGGCCGCGTAGCGGCCATTGCGAGCCGCTGACGTCACCACGCACGAGCAATGGCCGCGAAGCGGCCATTGCGAGTCGGTGGCCGAAAATAGAACCAGAGGCTCGGCCACAAATTTAGCGATGTACCGCTGAGGTAGCGCGAGCAATGGCCGCGAGGCCATTGCGAGTCGCTACCTCAGCCGCCCTGTGCCCCTGTGCCCCTGTGCCTCAGTGCCTCAGTGTGCCCCTCTGCCTCCCGCTCCGAACCTGTGCCCCTGTGCCCCAATGCCCCTGTGCCCAAGTGCCCCTGTGCCCCTGTCACCCCCGCCATCCCCTGTGCCTCAGTGCCCCTGTGCCTCCCGCTCCGAAGCAGCTGCTGTCAGCACATGCTGATACAGTGCTCCGGAGCCTGTGCCCCTGTGCCCCAATGCCCCTGTGCCCAAGTGCCCCTGTGCCCCTGTCACCCCCGCCATCCCCTGTGCCCCTGTGCCTCTGTGCCCCTGTGCCCCTGTGCCCCTGTGCCCCAGTGCCCCTGTGCCCCTGTGCCTCTGTGCCCCTGTGCCCCTGTGCCTCTGTGCCCCTGTGCCCCTGTGCCCCTGTGCCCCTGTGCCTCTGTGCCCCTGTGCCCCTGTGCCTCTGTGCCCCTGTGCCTCTGTGCCCCTGTGCCCCTGTGCCTCTGTGCCCCTGTGCCTCTGTGCCCCTGTGCCCCTGTGCCTCTGTGCCCCTGTGCCTCTGTGCCCCTGTGCCCCTGTGCCTCTGTGCCCCTGTGCCCCTGTGCCCCTGTGCCCCTGTGCCTCTGTGCCCCTGTGCCCCATTGCCCTGTGGATTACCGCAACCGCGCCGCATATTAACTCGCTGGCTCAGTGCGAGCACTTGCGGCGCGGTTGCGGTAAAACCCATAAGGATTACCGCAACCGCGCCGCATTGCGAGTCGCTGGCTGAGTGCGAGCACTTGCGGCGCGGTTGCGGTAAAACCCATAAGGATTACCGCAACCGCGCCGCATTGCGAGTCGCTGGCTGAGTGCGAGCACTTGCGGCGCGGTTGCGGTAAAACCCATAAGGATTACCGCAACCGCGCCGCATTGCGAGTCGCTGGCTGAGTGCGAGCACTTGCGGCGCAGTTGCGGTCAAACCCATAAGGATTACCGCAATTGCGCCGCAAGTGCCAGTTGCGGCGCGGTTGCGGTAATCCCCATAGAAAGTATAGGGGGACTTGCGGCAGGTGCGGCAAGTGCGGTTTTGCCGCACCTGCCGCAAGTCCCCCTATACTTTCTATGGGGATAACCGCACCGCAGATGCGGTTTTTTAATAAAATAACATAATTTTAATTAAAAAAAAATACAAAATAATAAATAAATTTAATAATAATAATCGTAAAAAAAATAATTAAAATAAATAATAAAATAATAATAAAAAAAAAAAAAAAATTACATTAACATATTAATTACATTAATTTATTAAAATATAAGTATTGGACCCCCCAAAAGTATTGGACCCCCCCAAAAAAATTATGTGACCCCCCCAAAAATCCCCATAGAAAGTATAGGGGGACTTGCGGCAGGTGCGGCAAGTGCGGTTTTGCCGCACCTGCCGCAAGTCCCCCTATACTTTGTATGGGGATTACCGCAAACGTACCGCAGATGCGGTTTTTTAATAAAATAACATAATTTTAATACAAAAAAAATCACTTAAAATACAAAATAATAAATAAATTTAATAATAATAATCGTAAAAAAAATTATAAAAATAAATAATAAAATAAAAAATAATAATAAAAAAAAAAAAAAAAAAAATTACATTAAGATATTAATTACATTAATTTATTAAAATATAAGTATTGGACCCCCCCAAAAGTATTGGACCCCCCCAAAAAAATTATGTAACCCCCCAAAAATCCCCATAGAAAGTATAGGGGGACTTGCGGCAGGTGCGGCAAGTGCGGTTTTGCCGCACCTGCCGCAAGTCCCCCTATACTTTGTATGGGGATTACCGCAAACGTACCGCAGATGCGGTTTTTTAATAAAATAACATAATTTTAATACAAAAAAAATCACTTAAAATACAAAATAATAAATAAATTTAATAATAATAATCGTAAAAAAAATTATAAAAATAAATAATAAAATAAAAAATAATAATAAAAAAAAAAAAAAAAAAAAAAATTACATTAAGATATTAATTACATTAATTTATTAAAATATAAGTATTGGACCCCCCCCAAAAGTATTGGACCCCCCCAAAAAAAGTATGTGACCCCCCAAAAAAATTATCTGACACCCCCAAAAAAGTATGTGACCCCCCCCAAAAAAATATGTCACCCCCCAAAAAAATGATGTGACCCCCCAAAAAAATTATGTCACCCCCCAAAAAAAATATTGGACCCCCCAAAAAAGTATGTCACCCCCCCAAAAAACTATGTGACCCACCCAAAAAAGTATGTGACCCCCCAAAAACTATTCACACCCCCCCGAAAAGTCCTCACACCAGCTATAACTACTATAATCAAATTAATGCACATTCTAGACACCCGATGCATTTGCATCGGGCTCACAGCTAGTAAATATATAACAAGCTGGTAAAATACAACAATTGCACCGTTAATAGGTACATTATCTTTCAGTAACCAAATAGTAACCAAGTTTATAAGATAGTTATCCTCCTTTCTTAAATCAATATCACTATAGGCTTCCCCAGCAGTGATACGCATGGGGTAGGGTCTGCTGGGTCCTCTCACTATGTGACCTCTTACTGCATACACTTACTGACTATTTTTTGACTGAGCACTTTTCTCTTGGCCTCCTTATCACTGCCACGTCTTCCCTTATGGAACAAGTGGGTCTGGACCGAAGATGTTGTTGGGCTACATAGTATATAAGGTACCTGGGATGACTACCCACTCTGTTCCACTATAATCCAGTTTCATTATGTTTAATCTCATTGTGATATGTAGCACATAGGATTACTCCTAGTGCTCATTTATACTGTGGTAGGAGGCCATTTCATCATCTAGCTGCTGGGGTAAAAGAAACTCTTATTGCATCTGATTATACTATGTTGATTACTTATACCAGGGGTGGGGAACTCCAGTCCTCGAGGGCCACAATCAGTGCAGGTTATCACGATTTCCTTAGTATTGCACAGGGATTGAAATCATCACCAGTGCAAGTGATTATGTTATCACCTGTGCAATACTAAGGAAATCCTGAAAACCTGCACTGATTGCGGCCCTCGAGGACTGAAGTTCCCCACCCCTGACTTATACCTTCCTATGCAGCTACTTATATATCTGTGCCCTCCCGTATGAGACTAAGCATTTTTTCAATGTTGTATCTTCCTTTGCGGAGTAATTGGATTTGTTTTTTTAAGCCTAATTTACTGTTGGGCATATAAGGTGCTAGGTACCTGGAATTACTGTCCTGTATATATCATCAATAATATCTGATTTGTGTTTCACCTGTTTATACTGCCTATAGTGATTGCTAACAGTGCTGTATTGATTTAAGAAAGGAGGATAACTGCCTTATAAACTTGGTTACTATTTGGTTACTGAAAGATACCTATTAATGGTGCAATTGTTGTATTTTACCAGCTTGTTATATATTTATGGTTATACATTCGTGCCCCTTTTTGTCTACCAACCGGTTATTACCTCCTTGAATATGTGAAGTGTATGTTACAAATTACATGACAACTGTGTCATATATTGTACTAGTGCAAGGTTCCCAAATTAATGTATATTTTAAATTGATTTTAATTTGTTTTTGTCCGCAAATGTGTTGAATAAAGCTTTATATACACTTTTTTACAATTACTGGTGTGCTTCCAATCTTTGAATATGCCATGTCTGTTGCTTGTGAAGTGCTTATGTTTCTTGGCATGGTGAGCACCAAAATTCTCTGATTGGTTTAATTAGTGGTGCCTCTCTTCTTTCTCTAAATGATAACCCAAAAGTCATTATATCAGAAAATTAAAGTAGGGAGGACAAAGGTTTAAAAAGTGCCCTGCTGTATTCCATGAGACATCAAAGGGTGAATATAATATTGATTTATTAGTCAATGTATTTCAGGACTCCCTGAAACGCCCTGAAACATGGCAATATGATATTGATTTGTCCTGAGGAAGGGGCCAAGAAGTCCAGAAATACATTGACTAATAAATCTATATTGTATTCACCCTTTGCTATCTCGAGGAATACGACATCGTGATTTCTAACCCTTCATCTTCCTACTCTATATGCACCATGCTGGAGACTGTAACAGCCATGATATGCTTTTATAGTGGTTGTGACACTCACAACCACACAAGGTAGAGCCTCTGATACCTATTAAGGTATTATGTTATCTCTCAAACCCTTCATCCTACCTACTTAAATTTTCTGAGTTAATGAACTTTGGGTTTTCATTGGCTGTAAGCCATAATCATCAACATTTACAGAAATAAAAACTTGAAACAGATCACTCTGTGTGTAATGACTCTATATATGTGTTTAACTTTATATATTGAATTACTGAAATAAATTAACTTTTTGATGATAATTCATTGAGATGCTCCTGTACATGCACTTACGATCAGAATTGAAAAAATTGTCCTTATTAGGAAGGCAAATGCAGGCTTAGGGGTTAAACACAGTTCATCCATCCCTGTAAGAGCTTCTTGCAAGTAAATACTACCCACTACTTTAAAGATTTTAACTTAGTTTAAAACTTTTCTTTTTCTCCTTTATACAAGATTTCTTTCTTAAAAAGGGCTCTGTCTCCCACTGTCTTTCTCCTCCCATTGTTGTTCCCGTTTCACTCACTTTCATTGTACTGCAGTTATTCCTGTCACCTACTGCTGATATGCATTGTGACAATATTTTAAAGTCGTGTAATTGGCATGTTTCATGGTTCAGTAAAATGAGATTTTCTGCAAAGCTTAAATATGTGTCGTTTAGATATGAACAATGAAGGCAATGCTGTCATGTTACTACATTTTGATATATTTATAACCAATAAGATTACAACTTTGAGTGAATTTAGCATTTGAAATATCTTGTTATTGATATTTGTAACTAGTATCTAACCATTCTAAAATGTAACATAAAGGGCATAAGTGGGATATTAGAGAAATCATTTTCTCATTTCTATATGATACATGATGACAACTCAGAAAGGACATAGTAAAGCAATCAAGTTTACATATTGTAATATTTAAAACACAGACCACTAATGATCCAGGTTGTCCCTGTTTGGTAGAAGACCACCCCACACTTGGGATCCCCTTGATCTATGTATGTAGTGGAAATAACCTATACATCTGATGAAGGGTCCTCACCCAAAAAATTAACGCAAGTGTAATATAGTACTTAATGTGGTGTAACTAATGTAAATTAAATTCTGACAAATGCTTTTTGAAGCATCTCCAAGTACCTTCTAGGTGTGCAGTTCCTTAATTATCTATTATTGATCTACAGTAGCTCAGTGATTGGCTCCAAAATAAAACTAGCACCCTTCTCAAGCTAAATATAATTCACTGGGTGTGCCGCCTACCTGTTTGCTTTAAAAATCTCATCTTCAGGTTGTGCATATTTGCTTCATATACATTAATCTGTTTTGTAGATTTCATTGAGGGGCGGGACTACACGGAGAGAAAAAAAAACTTAGTTTAAATGCTGGAGAAGAGGGAGAGAATGATTGGCAGCGGTGGGCAGATTAAACATGCAGGGGGTGTGAATCTGCCCCTGGCTGCAGCCCCTAGCCACCTCCTTAGTGGCTGTAGCATGTAAGTTTTCTAAATGTATTATCTCGGGGTACAAGGCTGCTCAAGTGCTGGGTGACCCCTTGCCTGCATGCTGCAGACATGCTGTATGCAGTGCTGTAATTAGATCACCATGCCTGGTTTGGTGACAGGTCCTCTTTAAATTGATCCATTTGTGCTCCTGTGCCCTGTATTAAGTAACCAATTTTTATCAGGAAGCTTACAATGTCCTTAAACCACTCATTTAAGAGAGCTTAATATTTTTTAGGGATTTTTTTGTAATAATAAAAAAGTATTATTTTATTTTTTATTATTATTTTGTTTATGTATTTATTTTGGAGAGCAAGCCTTATTATTGCAGAGGATCAGCAGGATGCAAGGGCACCTCTTCTAGACTCATGTGATAGCAACTCATATAACAAAGCATGTTACCATTATATGCTTCATATACATGTTCTTAAAGGGAACCTGTCACCTAATTTGAAGCCCCTACACTATCTCTAGCTGTCCCTACACCTTCCTAGCAGCTCCCTATCTATCCCTTTCTTATCTAAAGTGACCCTATTAAACTTGTGTAAATTAAGTATAAACTTACCGCAGTCCCCGTGGTTAGGGGACTGGGTAGGCGTGGCCACGCTTCCACAGCACTCCTCCATGTTGTAATGCACGCCCCGCTGGGTGGCATTATTGTGGGTCCTCTCTGCCCCCATTCTTGGAATCTCCCGCCCTCTCTGTAGTTCTATGCACCAGCCGGACGTCACCAGCGCGGTGCATTATGGGGCGGGTCACGTGATCGGCCCTAGTGCATTATGGGGCCGATCACGTGATCGGCCCGGCTTCAATAAGCGCAATGCGCATGCGCGGAGCCGGGCCGATCACGTGATCGGCCCCATAATGCACTAGGGCCGATCACGTGACCCGCCCCATAATGCACCGCGGCGGAAGTGACGTCCGGCCGGTGCATAGAACTACAGAGAGAGCGGGAGATTCCAAGAATGGGGGCAGAGAGGACCCACAATAATGCCGCCCAGCGGGGCGTGCATTACAACATGGAGGAGTGCTGTGGAAGCGTGGCCACGCCTACCCAGTCCCCTAACCACGGGGACTGCGGTAAGTTTATACTTAATTTACACAAGTTTAATAGGGTCACTTTAGATAAGAAATGGATAGATAGGGAGCTGCTAGGAAGGTGTAGTGACAGCTAGAGATAGTGTAGGGGCTTCAAATTAGGTGACAGGTTCCCTTTAAAGGTCTGTTCTTACTGATGAAACATCATAGTATGGATATTGTTTCTTGAAAATGTTTAATCACTATATCATGTTATAATAATTATTGTTATTCATTTATATAGCGCTGTCAGTTCCATAGCGCTTTACATTCATTTGCAATATTGTCCCCATTGGGGCTCAAATTTCATGCCATACATTTACAATACAGACTTTTTGTAAGTGCACAACCGTGTTATATGTATAATTCCTATTAAATTTGTCCTTGCATGGCTGCAGTGCCCACTAGCCTTATTTAGCATTCCAGATGAATTGGTGGTGTATGTTAATGTCACCTGAATAAACTTATTTGTTTTCATCATTATGTCTCCTTCAAAGATGTCATGCATCAATCACTGCACCTAACCTCAATCCAGTTGTTATACCTTGTTGTCTGAGGTATTGGATTTGTTGTGACAGGCAGTGATGTTAGTTCTGCAGCCCAGCCACCACATAGATGGGTTAGTTAGGAGCTAGGTATTATTCAACAATATTGTGCAAACATTAAAATCCGGTAGTGATTGCTGGCGTCTGAATACTATCAGTAAAAGAGGCGGGCACCTTCAACAAAGGAAACACACAAAGCCATGGAGCTAACTTACTGTCTAACCGTTAGCTTAGCAGCAGTGCAATACAACACAGGTAAACTGTCTAACTGCAACCACAATTGAACTTGATACATTCTACGGCCAGTGTACCAGAGGCAAGGTGGTGACATTCCTCCAGGAAAAGGGGTTTGGATTCATAGTGCAACAATGACCAGGGCATAGGTGCTACGTCAACTTGCCCACTCTACTGCATGACAATCTTCCCTAAAGACTACATACCATCTTTGTCAGGGAGGAGGTCACTTTCATGAAGGTGTCAGTCAGCAAGTGGTGGTTCATGGTTAGGGTATGTGGGATTGCCACTGTAAACCAATTTGAGAAGTGGCAGGAGGAGTCTGATTTAGACAGAAAGTGATTAATAAAAATGCATTATTTTGCCTCAAACCAGTGAATGCCAAACCCTTCAGTTTCCCCTAAAAAGGCTGTGTTTGGCCTCTAACCGGGGATTGCCAAATACTTCAGTTTGTACTAGAAAGGCTTTTTTTGCCTCAAAGCAGTGATTGCAAAATCCTTCAATTTCCCATAAAAAGGCTGTCTTTGGCCTCTAACTAGTGATTGCAAAATCCTTCAGTTTGTAATAAAAAGGTTTTTTTTGCCTCAAAACAATGATTAAAAGTCTGTGTTTGGCCTCTAACCAGTGATTATCAAAACCTTCAGTTTGTACTAAAAAGCCATTTTTTTGCCTCTAAACAGTGATTGCCAAATCCTTCAGTATCCTCTAAAAATGATGTTATGCCTCTAAACAGTAATTGACAAATCCTTCAGTTTCCTCAGAATCCTTCTCTTTCCCATAAAAAGGCTGTGTTTGGTCTCCAACCAGTGATTGACAATTCCTTCAATCTCCCCCAAAAAGGATGTGCTTGACCTCTAACTAGTGGTTTAAAATACGTCAGTTTGTACTAAAAAACATTTTTTACCTCAAAGTAGTGATTGCCACATCCTTCAGTTACCCATTAACAGGATGTGTTTGGCCTCTAGCCAGTAAATGCCAAATCATTTAGTTTGTACTAAAAAGCATTTTTTTTGCCTCAAAGCAGTGATTTCAAAATCCTTCAGTTTCCTTAAAAAAGGATGTGTTTGGCCTCTAACCAGTGATTCACACATGCTTCATTGTGTACTAAAAAGGCTATTCTTTGCCTCAAACATCAAACAAGTGCTTTCCAAATCTGTGTGCATAAAACATGAGTGTAAAAAAAACAAAAGTATATTGTTGCGCCACGCTATGCATCTATCAAGCTGAGTTAATGTTAAATGATGTTTTCACTCACCTTTACTAGTTGTGCTCCCTGCACAACTAGGTGTTGCATTTGTGGTGAGATTAATAGCAGACGGAGACTCTTTACTCCAGAGGTGAAGTTCCCTTCAGCTTGATCCTAATGGAACTGCAGCGGCTCTCCCAACCCTAGGGAGGGGCTGATCCTATTGTGTAGGTCTAATTCTGTTCCTGAGCTGCTCTCAAACCACACTTCCCGAAGGGAGGAATTGAGCATGAAATGAAATGAAATGGTATGATAGTATGAGCGCTGGGAACAGATTACAAGCACTGGATCCTATAGCTTATTACCTTCAAATTTAATATGAACAGTGGATGTTACAGGTCCTCACGCCACAACATGTTTAGACATAACAGATGTCTTTCTCAAGTGGATGTCATGTCCACTTGAGAAAGACATCTGTTATGTCGAAACATGTTGTGGCGTGAGGACCTGTAACATCCACTGTTCATATTAAATTTGAAGGTAATAAGCTATAGGATCCAGTGCTTGTAATCTGTTCCCAGCGCTCATACTATCATACCATTTCATTTCATAAAACATGAGTGTGAAATCCCGAGATAGAGGAGGTAATGGGAAGGGAAATAGGGTTGTTAGAAAGGGAAGTAGGCTTGGTGTTCGGATTGTACGTGGGAAAGGTGGTACTGAAAGCTATACTGAACAAATATTTGCTCGTCATATCCCAAGCAAAGTGACAACTTCTGTTACTGGACAGCCTTTTCTGGTCTCTTTGTTTACCAGCAGCAGAACAATGTGAGTTGTGGATGAGGCCCAGAACGAGCTTTTGCTACAGTTCATTGCAAGTGCTGCATCAAGTGGCATGTCTTCCTGTTCCTCAATATCACAAACAGTACAGTCTACAGAGGTGGCGCACAAATTACCCATGTGTCACCCAGAGTTACTACTCTCCAACCTTGATTGCTTTCAAGGAGAACAAAGTTGATTTGCATATGACATTTACACATCATGCTATATTCTGCTCCAGATTATTCCTAGCTACATGAACACACCTTACTTAATGCCTCTGCATCAAAGAATATCTCTATGGGAGCCAACGTAAGCAAAGGAGGTAAGTCACCTGACCTACTCTATCCCATGATGGGCTTTGATGGTGCAAATAGGCGGAGAGGCAAGAGAGTGCATGCGATATATATGCAGCTGCGATTGTTTGAATTAGTTGCATGTGATCGTGGGTCCAGGGTTAAATCCCGCCCGGGACCCGCCATAGCCATGCCTTCCAAGGAAGCCTTACGTGAAACCTATGTAGGGGCTAGCGTGGCATGGGGAGCCCATCGGTAATTATATCTGCAACTTGTTGGTAACCTTTCTATCTTCAAGATGCAGTTGCATCACTATGTAGCACCTGGTGTATGTCTGTAACATGAATGCAGTTATATGTATTGTATTGTAGCACAAGCAGTTTACTAAGGATGTGGTAATATCTGCAATGTTGATACTGTTTATAAGCTTGTAATGCTCCGGTGTGTAAGTTGGAAACAGGTGTCCCTGATTTTCGGTCATACAGCTGTGTTAATTAGTCACACCTCCAAGGGGTAAATGTGAGCTGCATGCATTAAGTAAGGCATGTTCACATAACTAAGAAATAATCTGGTGAACAATAAAGCATGATGTGTAAAGGCCAACTGTAGGGCAATTAATTTGTAACTGTAGGGCTCCCAAAGTCATGTAACGTTGGACTTTAATAATACATCACTTCGATAAGTAACTTTGAATCCAGGCTATTTTTGTGTATTGTTATTCTTAATCTTATTTAATAAAATGTAAATTTTTATATGCAAATCAACTTTGTTCTCCTTGAAAGTAATTGCGCAGTTGAGTATAAAGCAATATGATTATTCGCTGGTACTTTATTAATGCCACACAACTGATTGTTGGGAAACACAGATGGGCGATTCTGCAGAGGTGTTCACACATTCTATTCCATGAACATCAGAGGTCTGATCCCCAAATTTCCATACTTCAGAGGAGGAAAGCATCTGCACCGATGCCCAAAATCTTTTGGAGTTGGATACAAGGACAGAGGAAGTAGGGTCCCAGCAGAATCTAGACCCTCATCACCAGACATTAACACTTGGGGGTGGAAGTGAAGATGAGACTCAGTACCGCACTGTACTGTGCATTTACGACAGGAAGAGGAGGAAGGTGACTCTCATGGCGAGGAATGGGACAACAGCAAGAATGATGATGAGGTTTGAAGTCCCACTTGAAATCAACCCGGAGTCATGCAGTTGAGTAGCTCAGCAGATGAGGATACGTTGCGTGTTCCCGCACAGAGACTGAGGCTTGCAAACACGATAGGTACTGCATCCTGAGCCACACCTCTGGCTCTGGACAGCAGGGGTCACAGGTCTGGTGCAGTATGTAATGTCTCATACAGTGACTTAAAGCGAGTCAAATGTGGTGCAAATGTTGCTTCCAGGACCTCCCCTACTGCACAGTTTAAAAATGGCTACTAAGATGGTAAGCGCTGACAATGCTGTCATCAGCATCACTATTCCAAACATCTATATGCTGGAGCAAACTTTGAAAAGTCTGCAGGATGAGGTGGTGGTACCAGAGGAAAAAGAGGAGGATGAAGAGGAAGATGCGGAAAGGATATCAATATCTTAAAGATCTGGACTCTTGTCACACAGACAAGTGGCATGGGAGGGTGGAGTAGAGCAACAGAGGGGGACTCATGGTACCAAGGTGGTATTGAAGGTGCGAGAGCTGAGGAACAAATGGAGGAGGATGAGGATAAAGAGGAGATGGGTACAGAACTGTCAGGAGATGAGGAAGAAGTGATTCCCCTTTCTGTTTTCTGAGGATGATGGAAGAGGACGGAGAAATCAAGCTCAATTTTTATACCACCACAACACAACAAGGATTTGGGCCTCATGGATACATCAGACACATGAGCGCCTTTTTGCTGCACTATCTACAACATGGTGTCCATATCATTAGGATTCAAATTAGATGACTACTGGGTTGACACCCTGTTGGATCCGCTGTACAAGAGTAAATTTAGCCAGATGCTTCCCACCTTGGACTAGGACATGTGCATGCTGCATGCTGAAGTATCATAAAAAGCTGTTAGACAATCTTAGGACTGATTTCCCCCAATACAGCAGTGAGGAACACAGTACAACTCACAGATCTACACTTCTAATCTGTGGGACGTTGAGTTGGCAGCATAGAAACATGTATATGTCATATTTCGTGTATCGTTTGACATGTGGACGCAATGTGGACGCAACATATATAATATTATTTACTACATGATATTTTATAGCCCTCCACACATATTATGGCTAATATTTGGTATGCTTATTGCCATAACATATAACATGTATATATAGGGGCAGCACGGTGGCTCAAGTGGTTAGCACTGTCGCCTTTGCAGCACTGGGGTCTTGAGGTCCTGGCACCCCGGCGAGCAATGCCGCGAAGCGGCCATTGCGAGTCCAATCGGCCATTGCCCAAGTACACCCCGCCGACTCCGCCAGAACGCCAGCTCCGGCGGTGGCTACAAGCGCCGAGCAATGAGAATACAGCGGCCCGGAGCTACAGACTTCGTCGCTCCGACCGACGAGAGCCAAGCGCCGTGGCCGAAAACAGAACCAAGTGCCTGGCCATGCCGCTATGTATGTCAATGGGCAGTGAGGCGCTATGCTCATTGGTCGGCGCCAGCACACAGCGACCAATGAGCTTCGTGCCTCACTTACAGCGCTAAATTTGAAACTCAAAGTCCTCCATGTATCTCAATGGCCAGTGAGGCGCTATGCTCATTAGTCGGCGCCAGCACACAGCGACCAATGAGCTTCGCGCCTCACTTACAGCGCTAAATTTGAAACTCAAAGTCCTCCATGTATCTCAATGGCCAGTGAGGCGCTATGCTCATTGGTCGGCGCCAGCATACAGCGACCAATGAGCTTCGCGCCTCACTTACAGCGCTAAATTTGAAACTCAAAGTCATCCATGTATCTCAATGGCCAGTGAGGCGCTATGCTCATTGGTCGGCGCCAGCACTCAGCGACCAATGAGCTTCGCGCCTCACTTACAGCGCTAAATTTGAAACTCAAAGTCCTCCATGTATCTCAATGGCCAGTGAGGCGCTATGCTCATTGGTCGGCGCCAGCACACAGCGACCAATGAGCTTCGCGCCTCACTTACAGCGCTAAATTTGAAACTCAAAGTCCTCCATGTATCTCAATGGCCAGTGAGGCGCTATGCTCATTGGTCGGCGCCAGCACACAGCGACCAATGAGCTTCGCGCCTCACTTACAGCGCTAAATTTGAAACTCAAAGTCCTGCATGTATCTCAATGGCCAGTGATGCGCTATGCTCATTGGTCGCGGCATTGCCCAATCCTAACAGCGCCTCGCGAAAGCCGCCATTTTATGAATTCAAATTTCGCGGCCGCCATTTTAGACTGCGAATTTAGAATTTTTACCTCACACCTACTTTGACAATCCTGTCACAGCGACGTCGGGAAGCAAGCTCCTGTACATTATCAACCCTAAATCAGATAATATATCTTTTTTTGGTTAACAGTATTATTACTGCGTATATTGTACTCATGACAGTAGCAACATTAACCCCTTACATTCCGTTTTATCTGTAATTTCTATAACACAGTGTGTAGTTGTACTGCCACTGCGAAGTTAACCCCTTATATACCATTTCTGCCTTATCTCCAGACTTTGTAGTCTCTATTACTACTGCCAGTAGGAACATTAACCCCTTATATTCCATTATTGTTGTTATTTCTATTACACAGTGTATAGTTGTAATAACACTGTGAAATTAACCAATTATATACCAGTTCAGCATTAACTGCATATTTGGTAGTGTTTATAACTACTGCCACTGGTGTGTATATATGTGTGTATGTAGTCACTTTCGTCACTTTGTCCGCACTTCCCTCACTTTGTCCGCACACATACACACACACACACTCCGCTATACTTACCACCGGCCCTGCATCAGCCGCCTGGATCCTCAGTCGACATGTCGCCACCCCCCAACTACTGGATCCAATATAGCGTCCAAGAAGTCTCGCCAAACTTCCCGGATGCCATATTGGATCCAGTCGTCCGCGGGCGGCGACATGTCGACTCAGGATCCAGGCGCCGGGGACGACTCAGTGTCGGTGCTAACTATAGCGGAGTATGTGTATGTGTGTGTGTGTGTGTATGTATGTGTGTGCTGACCACTCTGCCCATGGCGCTCCGCTGACCACTCTGCCCACGGCGCTGTGCTGACCACTCTGCCCACGCCACTGTGCTGACCAATCTCACCGCACTCACTGCTAACCATGGAGCCACCGCACTCACTGCTAACCACTGAGCCACCGCACTCACTTCTAACCACTGAGCCACCCCACTCGCTGCTAACCACTGAGCCACCGCACTCACTGCTAACCACTGAGCCACCGCACTCACTGCTAACCACTGAGCCACCGCACTCACTGCTAACCACTGAGCCACCGCACTCACTGCTAACCACTGAGCCACCGCACTCACTGCTAACCACTGAGCCACCGCACTCACTGCTAACCACTGAGCCACCGCACTCACTGCTAACCACTGAGCCACTGTACTCACTGCTAACCACTGAGCCACCGCACTCACTGCTAACCACTGAGCCACCGCGCAGTGCTAACCACTGAGCCACCGTATACTCTGCTACCCACTGAGCCACCGTATACTCTGCTACCCACTGAGCCACCTGTATACACACAATTCATTTCACCGCACTCCCCTAACTATTAGTAAATAAACTATATATGGATTCTAGACTACCCGATTCTTTAGAATCAGGCCGCCATCTAGTATTCTTATAATTCTGATAGACAATAATATGTGTATGTGGTTTATAGGCATCACTCTTATATCATGTATATGTTCTAATATATCTCCATATTCCCATGTAACAAAGATCACTGTTTCTATATAAGTGCATCTATGTCATGTATATTGCGGGTATTCTCAGGGAATCCAACATGCCTGGGATGAATGTGTCCTGTGAGTCCAGGTCTCAGGCTGTTTGATCATGCAAATGGAGTCCGTGGAGCCTCGATTTAGAGTCTCAAACATGGGACTAGCCAGATATCCCTAGCCAGAGATCAGTGAGTGCTTTGTGATGTCAGGCTGTTTGATGGCATCTTCAATGACCTGCGATCTCCAGTCACATGCTTGTCGTGTGTCCGGGGGGTGTTCTAGACAAATCCACTCTGATGGAGTCTGCAGGACTTTGGAGATGCATGAGTTATAACCCGGCATGCAGGATATGATTAGTCCTGATCTTTTTTTAAACCTCTCACTTCCGTATATTGACACACCCCTTGGCAAAGGTCCTGTATTGACTAAAACGCATGTTGAGTGGATGGCACGCCGGCATGTTTTTCTGATATTACTACATCAGGTATGAATATCTACAATTTATGTATGCGCATAGAGCACTGGTTTGATAACTTAATAGCATGCTCTAAATATCCACCTGACCAGTTACCACTATTGTTATCCTTATACACTGCAATACTTATAGCCTTAAGACTAGCTGTAATAATCATGCATTTTTTCACTGTCCATGTATAATGTGTACTAGTTGTCTAGCTATTGACTTATCTATGTCTGATTGTAGACATCTTGTGTTATATATTATTCTTTCAAATGCATGGGTACACATACCTGGTGCAAATTTCTTGGCATATTGCTTTAGATTGATTACACAATTTATGGTAGTGTCATAATATTTCCCACCAGACCCAAATAAATTGAACTTGCTTTCATCACTAAAATGAACTGTGGTCCACTTCTCCACACAACATGCTCTTCACCAAAGAACTACAGCACAAATAATGGTGCAAATGCCACGCTGTCAATAGGAAGACAATCAAACATAGACTGTGAGCCCTCGCGGACAGGATTTCTCCCCTCTTGTACCTGTACGACTGCATTGTCCACATTTATTGTTACTTGTATTGTTACTATGTTACTTGTCATAGTCTGCCCCATTTAGCATGTAAAGCGGCATGGAATATAATGGTGCTATATAAATAAATAAATAATAATAATAATAAAAAAACGTGATATCTGAAGGAAGTGATTTTATTTTTGATGCATTTCGACGTGATACTGGATCCTCCCTAAGAAAAAATCTCATCCATGTAGTGTGGAACCTCTTATTGTCAGTGTGGCTCTCTCTCTGTCCTGTCCTCCATATGTATTTTCCAAGAAATTACAAGATTCCCAGTATAGAGATTTGCATAAATGCCACAAATCAAATTTTTGGGGAAAGTTAGACAAAGTCGGCAAGTTTGAAATTCCAAATCTTGGCTCATCTCTAGAAATAATTGCACATGCTAAAGTTTAGTAGGAAAGATTTTTATAATTTTGAAATTGTAAAGATTGGGACATCAACAAAACTTTCTAGTTATTGCAGAATAATGCACCAGCGAAAAACTCAATGATATTGGCTTTCAAATTCTAGATCATCCACCATATTCTACTGACATGTTCTCAAGTTAATATGATCTCTTTTTGAAGCTAAAAAGTTATCGAAAGGATAAAAATGACCATCAAACAAGACAGTAGTTTAAGCTATGAAGTCATGGTTTGTAGAACAGGATAACAATTTATTTATAAACTATAAGAATGCCTTTACGATTGATGCATTAAATGTAAAAAGTTGAAAGGTGATTCTGTTGATTTACTTTAAAAACATGTAGGTTTTTATTAAGCTAGGCAAACTATTTATCAATACCTACTTTTATAAAGATTTTATACAATTTAGAATGCTTCTCTTAAATTATGACAATTATTATAAGTGTTAAAACCTGTGAATTCAGTAATGGAGATGATTCACGTTATAACTGCTCGTTTTAATTCTATTGCTTCTGCAGAGCATTAGAGGCTCTGTAATACTGATTACTAGTGGAAGTAAATAGAAAAAGGCATGTCAAGAGATGATAAGAAAATACTGGGATGTTGATTCACAACATCAATCTAATATATAAAACACTTTGGACGCAGGTGGTTGCTTTTACCTCAAAGCTGCTAGTTCTATATAGATGAGATGTAAGCCACTTACAGTTTTTATTCACTTTCACAGCTGGAGGATCGAAGAGCACATACCTGTCAGAGTATACACACATTTCCTTTATATTATCACATTTTTTTCTCTTTTTCACAGTGGAGGTGAGCATTTCACTTCTACAGTTTACCATGAGAACAATTTTAAATCATTATAATGGAAAGGATATATATGGACCTTAATACAGGAGTGACAATGATTAGATAGTCTTACTTGATTATTATCCCAGACTTTTAAAATTATAATGTAGTAAATAAAACAGTGGTGTTGGCTAGAGATGAGCCACCACCCTGCCGTTCGAGCTCAATTCGATTCGCCGAATCGACGGGGTGTTCGACGAATGTTCGTCGAATGCTCGACGAACACCGTCGAACATCCCGGAACACGAGAAAAAACAGGATTGTGGGGCTGTTTCACTTCCACAATGTATATACATACATTGTGGAAGTGAAATAAAGTCAAATAAAGTGTAAAAAATAAAAAAATAATGTATGCTCACCTGACCGCGGTCCACCGAAGCCTCCGGTATGGTCCTGTGTCTTACAGGACCTGTGGTGACGTCAGTTCTCGCGGGAACTCCGGTCACATGACCGGAGTTCCGCGAGAACTTGACGTCACCACAGGTCCTGGAAGCACAGGACCTTGCCGGAAATCTTAAAATAGATATTTTTATGTTTCGGACCCTTTCTTTAAGTAAAGGTTACTTAAAGAAAGGGTCCGAATCATAAAAATATCTATTTTAAGCTTTCCGGCAAGGTCCTGTGCTTCCAGGACCTGTGGTGACGTCATGTTCTCGCGGAACTCCGGTCATGTGACCGGAGTTCGCGCGAGAACATGACGTCACCACAGGTCCTAGAAGCCACAGGACCTTGCCAGAAGCTTCGGTGGACCGCGGACAGGTGAGCATAGATTATTTTTTTTTTTTAACACTTTCTTTCTCCTAGGGAATGTTTATTTTGGCTCAAAATGCGGCAGATGCGGTTTTCTGACCGCATCTGCCGCATTTTCGAACCAAAATCGAACATGTTCGAAATTCGCCGAATTGGAACCAAATTGTTCGAATTCGGCGAATGACTCGAATAGCGCCAAAATCGACTCGAATTTGAGATTGGCGAACTATTCAAGTCGAACATCGCTCATCTCTAGTGTTGGCTAATCTGGGTGTTGTAGTTAAACATAATTTTAGACATTTTCAGAATGCTTTCACTATCAATTAAGAATTACTGTAATTTCTGATGGATTTGAAGCAGAATGTCTGTTTCTGTAACTAGATCGTCCTTTCTTCCCCTCCACTCTCCATAGAATTTTATGAGCAGCAACTGTCATCTCCTACCTTAATAATGTAAAACTCTGTCTTCACTTAATCATTTTTTTTTGCTCTTGAATCAGTCCATAGGGAAAAAAAGAATAGTTTTTTATCAGATATTTTATAAAATGTGCTTTCTTCATATGTATTTTATTTATATATATACACCATGTTCCAAATTATTATGCAAAAGAAGATTTTTGTGTACTCACCGTAAAATCCTTTTCTCTTAGCCTCTAATTGGGGGACACAGAACCATGGGTGTCATGCTGCTGTCCACTGGGAGGCGCCACTAGGTAGAATCTGCAAAAGAGTTAAGTGGCTCCTCCTCTGCAGTATACACCCAGGCATTGCTTCACCAGTTTTGTGTTAAAGCAGTAGGAGAGTTAGCAGAGTAATAACAATATAACAAAGCTTGTAACTAAACATGCAAACATGTGTAAACAGTTAATAGTTAACAAAGTAATAACAGAGTAATGAGGCCTGTAACCAAACAGGCACATGTGTAAACCGCTAAGAGTTAACTGAGTAATATTAGTACAACAAGGCCTGTAACCAAACAGGCACATGTGTAAACAGGTATGGGGTTAATCGAGTAATAGTAGTATGACAAGGCCTGTAATCAAACAGGCAAAAGTGTAAACAGTTAACCAAACAGGAAAACATGTGTAAACAGTCAATGGGGATGCCCTGGTGGCATTCTTGTTTTATCTTCCTCACTACCCTGGAGATCAGTGGCAGTGGGGAAAGATGTAGGGGAGACGGAATGGGGTGCAGACCTGGACTGGTGTGTCTGCTCCTAATGACTGTGGTTCCTTGGACCTGGCCATGAAGGCTGGTGACTGTAGATCCTGGGACCTGGCTATGAAGGCTGACACCTTGGCATTGAGGCGTGCTGCCATGAGGTCCACGTCGGGGGGTTCCCCAGCAATGGAAGATTTGTTGGAAGACGTCTGGGTGTAGGGACCACTCTCCTGAGTCCGTCCCTTTGCGGCTGAAGAAAGCCACCTCCCTGACAGTACAGAGTTTGTGGATTACACTGATATGCCACAGTCGTGACAAAGTCTGACTGTATGTTGATGTGGCTGCCTGCCAGAAGAAGGATGAAGGACTTCTGTGTTCTGTGATGGGGGACACTGCGCCCCATCCTGTCAGGCATGCGATAGTGGTTAGAACTCTCCAGCATGGTGGAATGAAGAGCATTCCCTGCATAAGGGAGAGAGAGAGTGGCAAAAACCACCAATGGTGAGACCGCCTGGTAGAAGACGATGGGTGAAACCTCCTGTCGAGTGACAGGTTCTTATCCTGTGACTTGCGTATGGGTGGACAATGCAGTTTAGCAGGGGGGAACTGCCTGTAATACTGCCATCATCTCGCCTTGGGTAACGAAGAAAGAGAGTACGGACTCACAGACGTAGGCCCTGAGTCTTGACCTGTGGGAGTTTGACCCAAGCTGTGATGTGTTGAACTGTTTGGAGGTTGACCGACCATCCCAATCTTCGCAAAGTGTCTACAGTAATGGAGAATCTGTGTACACAGTCCGTGAGGATCGGTGTTTTGATAAGCAAATTGTCCATCTACGGAAGGATGACGACAACCCTGGAGTGAAGGATAGTCATTACGTCCGCCTTGACTTTTGTGAGCACTCAGGGAGTTGTAGTTAAGTCGAACGTGAGTGCCACAGATTAGTGGTGTTCTTGCTCGATTGTAATTCTGAGGAACTTTTGATCAGTAGTTGGAAAATGCAGGTAGACGTCCTATATGTGACCATTTACGGCCAAAAACAAATCCAAAAATGCACTAGCAGAGAGCAGGGACCAGTGGGAGCCTGCAGATATTTTACACTATTAGTATCAATGTGAATGGCGTCCTATGGTTGCAGACCTTGAGTGCTTGGCAAGCCACCTCCCCCATGCTTTGACAGGTTGGGGTGGCTTTATTGTCCACACCTGTGTCTGCTCCATCTAGTGGGGTCTGGCTGCTCTCTGCTAGTGCATTTTTGGATTTGTTTTTGGCCGCAAATGGTGAGTTTTATTTTCCTCTATTGCTGCCTGTTCTATGAGTAGTTTGTGTATTTTGATAGGACTCGTAAGCGTGAGGACCAGTGACGGGGATTAGGAGCTTACAGCGTCTTGGCCAAAACATCTAACCAATACCTCACAAAATAGTTTTTTCGTTATTATAAGAAAACTTTTTGGACTTTTTATCTTTTTGCAGGGGGCGGCTGGGCCCCATGAGGCGTCATTCATTCAGTGGTGCAGAGAAATTGATCTGGGCTGCTCATTTGGTCTGGTGGCAGGGACCAGTGGAGCCTGCAGATATTTTGCACTATTAGTGTCAATGTGAATGGAATCCTATGGTTGCAGATCTTGAGTGCTTGGAAAGCCACCTCCCCCATGCTTTGACAGGTTGGGGTGGCTTTATCGTCCACACTTGTGTCTGCTCCATCTAGTGGGGTCTGGCTGCTCCCCGCTAGTGCATTTTTGGATTTGTTTTTGGCCGCAAATGGTGAGTTTGTTTTTTTTTCTCTATTGCTGCCCATTCTATGAGTAGGCGTCCTATATGGACGCAAGGTATACTCCTTGTTCCTTGTAAAATGTATGTGTCACAATGCCATTGGACCCTGTGGCTGGCGTTCCTGCTTCGGCTGCTGGGAAGCGCCGGATTCCGTCGGCTGATGGTGCCGGTGATAGGAGGGCCTTATCCTCATATGGACCTGCTCCTTCGACGTCGGCCTCTGTCGCTGAACACCGCCGTGTTTCTCCTTTGAGTGATGATGGTTTCAGAGTAGCGAGCCCTGCAGAGGTGTCTGATAGGCCCAGCCTTCGTTCTTCTGTCAGAAGTGAGGTGGTTGGTGCATCACCATCTGGCCTGGTTCTAGGGGCAGTCCGGATGGGATCATCAGGCTGTGAGCTCCAGCCTATGGGAGGTAACCGCGCCCTTCAAATACATTGGAGCCTGTCTTGCAGGCCGCCAGATATAGTTTTGCTTCCCCAGTGATATAGTGTGTGTTTGGTTTTGACTCTGACCGTTGCCTGGATTTTCGACTCTGCTACTGCCTGACGATTTTGTACCTTAGCTGCCCTCTCGGTTTTTGAATCTGACTCCTGACTACATTCTTCGGATCCTGATTTTTCCCTTCCTTGCGACCTCCCTGCTCTGCTGCTCATAATAGGCAGCTACCCTCTGGGCTCTGCTGTAATTCCAGATCCCTGTGTAGGGGTTAAGGGTCTTGGGGTTTCTAGGGGTGCTGCCTTACCAGCAGCTCAGCCTCACAGCGGATGGTCGTCACAGTATGGAGTGGAGACACCTTGTGGGAATGACTTAACCGGGCATGTTTTCTTTGGGTGGTAGAGACGTGAGCTCTATGTTGTAAACGGGAGATTACTAGGTAACCCGAGATGTTGAAAATAAAGCAACTGACCCCCCTACAAGTGGAGCCCCATGTGGGTGGAGGGAGCGTGGCGACTAATTACTCATCAGTATCGGTGTAAAACATGACCAAATTTAATGAATTTGGTCTGCTGACAGCGGTTGACGGGCCATCCTAGTTTGTGTTGGGGGAGGGAAGTGCCTTTGCCTCCCTTAGGTCAACTTGTCCGACTGTTCTCCAAACAGGCATGCACTGAGGTATGGGGGAACCGTGAGGGGCTCCTTCGAGGCCGAGTCCGTTTACCATACCGTAACCAGAGCACACATCTAATGGCAAAGGCAATGGAAGGTGCTATTGCTGAGGGATTAACAGCGCCCAGGGCTGAATGTATCAGGTACTCAGCTGTGGTGGTGGCTCGAGTTGGCTGGGCCGCCAGAATTTCCCATGCCGTGAAGTCTTTCACTGCTAAGACAAAAGCGAATGTAGGGGTTAGGGGAGGCCCTGAGAACTGCAGGTACTGATTTAGTCAGTTGTCGTAGCTGCCGGTCAGTGTGAGCGACTGGCGGAAGGAAATGATAACATGCCTCAATCACCCTTGGTTGGCAGACCGTGTTTCGGGGTGAGAGAGGTGATTTTTGAGAATGACCTGATTCAGGGAATGCAGATGTATACATAATGATTGACCCTTGTAGTATTAGGTGCACCGACGGCTACGAAATTCATAGATGTAATTACTAGTGTAGGATGGGCCAGTGCAGGACAATCTGATGTGTCTGCACTGTCTCTCGTAGTATTATATTGCTCCGTGTATGGTGTTGATGCCGAACTTAGTGCGGACACCTGATTGACAAAGCAGAGGGCAGCCCAGAACTCCTGGACTCAAGCGATCCGCCAGCATCAGCCTCCCAGGTAGTTTGGATTACAGATGCACGTCACCGCGTCCAGCTGGAGAGGGGGGAGGGCAAGCTGCAGCAGGGTATATCATTGTTGGTTGTTGCTTATTGTACCTCCGGAGGCCCTGTGTGTTTTCCGGAGTCTCAATTAGTCGTTCTATCCCGGAATGGAGGCCGGCCAGTGCGGTAGTCCAGTGGAGCTACCGATCGGCGCCAAATTACATGGGGGTGTTGGCGGAAACCTGTAGTACACCCCATTTGCCCCAGTATCACAGATTCCGCAGTGAACACTGTGGGCACTGTAAGCTGCATTTAGCACCATAGTGACCTGAGCGAGGTGCTGCTGGTGGGAGCTGCTGAGCAGGGGGCCCTGAATTTTTTGACAAGCCTGTACCTGATGGTGTTTCCACCTAATATAATAGGGAGGGCTCCAACCTTCTACATCCAGATGGGGGTCCTGAGCAGCCAGTAATGCTGTTCTCGACACCTTGGAATATCTTGACTTCAACCCAGTATCCACCGTGGGAGTGGAGAAGGAGGACGGCATATGAATTGGAATCGCAACCTCAACCCTGCAACCATACAGTGGGGGGCGAGGAGGGAGCATGTCGGGGGTCTTATAGTTCCCCAGCACAGCGGATGCTGTGATATCTCCAATGAAATTGGTGGGGGGCACTACGGACCGGTCACACATTGGCTACCGTACAGCCCCTTTCCCCTGTGTGCCTGAATGCTGCGCCAGGGAAGAGGCACTGTGGGGCTCCTATTGTAGTGGGGCTCCCAGTGCAGTGTGGGGGCTGTATGGTGTGCCCTGCACTTGTATCTGAAGTGCAAGGTCCAGTGCAGTTCTTAGAGGCTATGAAGCCTCTTACATAGCATCAGGGTCCCAGTATGGCTGCCACTGAGCTCAGTGCAGTATTTAGAGGCTGTGGAGCCTATTACATGGCATGAGAGTCCCAGTAATGGCTGTCGCTGAGCTCAGTGTAGTAATGATGAGATGAGGGGCGGGCTTCCAGCAAAAAAGAACACCAAGAACAGGCCTCCAGCCCCCCTGATGGTGGGGCTGGCTCTGTTCCGCCCCCTTCTATGATGCCAGCCGCATCATTCTGGTCATCCGGGGGTGGGCCGGGGGCGGGCAAAAGGCGTCAGCTTCACGCCAGGCCAAAGCCACGGCCTGGAGGAGAAGCCCTATGCCGGACATGTCTCCAGGCTGGCGTGGAGGTCTGGGATGGGATAGGAAATGACCCGGACCCCGCCGTGACTCCTGGGCCCTGCAGCGCCGGTATATTGGTGTCCCCCGCAGAAGATCCAGAAAGCTAGATCTTCTGCATCTTGCTGCAAATACAGGTGCCTGCTGCCACAGGACCACAGGCAGCCTGTGCTCCTAGCATGTTAACTTGCCACATAAAATTTTGTCCCCTGGCTCCTTCAGGAGCACTCCGCAGAGCTGGGGCTCCTGGTGCAACAGCATTGAATATTGCTGTCGCTTGTGTCCATTAGAAGCACTTAGCAAAGCTGAGGCTGCCGTGTCAGTGCAGCATGTCTGTGCCCTACCTACGGTGTCTCAACCTAAGAACCCCGAGGGGTGATTAGGGAGGGATGCTGCTGTCCACCGTCAGGGGGCTGCTGTGTAGCCTCGACTTCAACCCAGGGTCTCCAACAGTGGGGAGCTGGGGAAGGGGGGCCAGCATCTCAACCTCAACCAGGCACCCCAAGAGTGATGGGCCGAGGAGAGAGCGGCATGTGGGGGGAAAATGTCGACCTCAATCAGAGCGCCCCTAACAGTTGGGGGGGCGAGGAGGGACCATGCTGGGTGTCTCGTCAGAAACCCACTTTTCTTCTTCTTGACAGAAAAAAATCAAAAAGTGAAAAATGTTTAGAAAATAAAATTTAGGTGTGCCTCCCATCGACACTAAGCAAAAACTGGTGAAGCAATGCCTGCTCCAAGGGTGTACACTGCAGAAGAGGAGCCACTTAACTCTTTTGCAGATTCTGCCTAGTGTTGCCTCCTAGTGGACAGCAGCATAACACCCATGGTTCTGTGTCCCCCAATGAGGCGAAGGAGAAATGTTCTTTTTCTCTGATTTTCCTAAATAGTCGGTGCAAATGACAGTCAGTGTAATAAAAGTCATCACTCGTTAGAGTATACTTCAAATTTTATTGAAGAAACCTCCCAAAGATAACAGTATAATCTTCTAAATTAAAAAAAACTCTAAATGCACTGTTCCAAATTATTAGGCACAGTAGAGTTTCTAAACATTTGATATGTTTGAAAGAACTAAAAATGCTCATTTGTTGAATTTGCAGTATTGGGAGATCACATTTACTGAAATTTAACTCCAAAACATCCTAACAGGCCAATTTACTTGTTAACATAGGAACCCTTCTTTGATATCACCTTCACAATTCTTGCATCCATTGAACTTGTGAGTTTCTGGAGAGTTTCTGCTTGTATTTCTTGGCATGATGTCAGAATAGCCTCCCATAGCTGCTGTGTTGATGCGAACTGCCTCCCACCCTCATAGATCTTTTGCTTGATTATACTCCAAAGGTTCTCTATAGGGTTGAGGTCAGGGGAAGATGGTGGCCACACCATGAGTTTATCGCCTTTTATGCCCATAGCAGCCAATGACACAGAGATATTCTTTGCAGCATGAACTAGTGCATTGTCATGCAGTAAGATCATTTTGCTCCTGAAGGTACGTTTTTGCTTTTTGTATAATGGAAAACGTTCTCAGTCAGAAACTCTATGTACTTTGCAGAGGTCATTTTTACACCTTCATGAACCTTAAAGGGGCCTACCAGCTGTTTCCCAATGATTCCAGCCCAAAACATGACTCCTCCACCTCCTTGCTGATGTTGCAGCCTTGTTGGGACATGGTGGACATCCACCAACCATCCACTACTCCATCCATCTGGACCATCCAGGGTTGCTCAGCACTCATCAGTAAACAAGATTGCTGGAAAATTAGTCTTCATGTATGTTTGTGCCCACTGTCTTGTGAGCACTGTTTAGGGGTGGCCGAATAGTAGGTTTATGCACCACAGCAAGCCTTTGAAGGATCCTACACCTTGAGGTTTGAGGGACTCCAGAGGCACCAGCAGCTTCAAATATCTGTTTGTTGGTTTGTAAGGCCTTTTTAGCAGCTGCTCTCTTAATCCAATGAACTTGCCTGGCAGAAACCTTCCTCATTCTGCCTTTATCTGAACAAACACGTCTGTGCTCAGAATCAGCCACAAATCTCTTCACAGTATGATGATTACACTTACGTTTTCGTGCAGTATCTAATGTTTTCATCCCTTGTCCAAGGCATTGCACTATTTGTTGCTTTTCGGCAGCAGAGAGATCATTTTTGTTTCCCATGTTACTTGAAAACTGTGGCCTGCGTAATATTGTGAAACATCCAGTCTTCCTTTTATTGGGCTCACCTGCCAAACTAATTATCAATGGTCTCTGAGATTGATTTCAGTGATCCAAAGAACCCTGAGACACAATACCATCAATGGGTTTTATTGAAAAAAAAAATTATGACACTTAAAACCAATTTGCATAATAATTTGGAACATAGTTTTTAGTGGGCGACCTAAGTATTAAAGAAATCAAATCAAAGATATCTGTAGATTTAGTGATTTGTATTAATGAGAAATTACAGAGTGAAAAAGCATTGAACACTTGATGAAAAAAGGTGCAAAAAAACATAGAAAGTCATGACACCAGCTGAAATCTATCAGTAATTAGAAGGCAGTCAGTAAAAAAATAATATTAGCTAATTCAACTGATGGACAATAAAAAGGTGTCTCATTATAAAGAGTCCACAAAATAAACATCATGATGGATAAAACCAGCGAGCTGGCTCTAGATCTTACAATTTACAGAGAGCTATGAAAAGACTTGGAATCC
>JARQOC010000001.1:284655069-284716808 GCA_033576535.1 Allobates femoralis
TCCGACCTGTGTAATCAGACCGGAACCGGAAGTGGGCGCTTTAGCGCCCACCAGATCCACGCCGTTAAACTCCCACGACCCCTGTGTCCCCGGCGCCTCCTCTCTCCTCCGGCCCAGTCCTCCCGCTCCTCTCTCCCCCCGCTCCAGCCCCTTCCTCCCGCTCCTCCTCCCGCCGCTCGTTTCTCATCCTCCCCCCAATGTTGCAGCTCAGAGCGGAGGACATGCGGTTCTCCCCGACGCCGCCCACAGATGACCGGCATCAGCCGGTTCTCTCCCGCTTGCCACACATGCGGCTCCCCAGCTCCTGCGGCCCCCCCGCGGGTCCTCCTGCCCCCCCCGCGGCTCCTGCGGGCCCCCCGCAGCTACTCATGCCCCCCCGCGGGTCGTCTTGCCCCCCCGCGGCTCCTGCGGCCCCCCGCAGCTACTCATGCCCCCCCGCGGGTCGTCCTGCCCCCCCCGCGGCTCCTGCGGGCCCCCCCGGGGTCGTCTTGCCCCGCCGCGGGTCGTCTTGGCCCCCCCGCAGGTCGTCCTGCCCCCCCGCGGCTCCTGCGGCCCCCCGCAGCTACTCATGCCCCCCCGCGGGTCGTCCTGCCCCCCCGCGGCTCCTGCGGGCCCCCCGCGGGTCGTCTTGCCCCCCCGCGGTCGTCTTGCCCCCCCGCGGGTCGTCCTGCCCCCCCCGCGGCTCCTGCGGCCCCCCGCAGCTACTCATGCCCCCCCGCGGGTCATCCTGCCCCCCCGCGGCTCCTGCGGGCCCCCCGCGGGTCGTCTTGCCCCCCCGCGGGTGTCTTGCCCCCCCGCGGGTCGTCTTGCCCCCCCGCGGGTCGTCTTGCCCCCCCGCGGGTCGTCTTGCCCCCCCGCGGCTCCTGCGGCCCCCCGCAGCTACTCCTGCCCCCCCGCGGCTCCTGCTGCCCCCACCCTGCTTGCTTCTACTAAAAATAATAAATCCCTCATAGAGGATACTCACCCGTCCGCCGGCGCGCTCCATCTACGTCCTATAGCTCCATGGCTTGAGGACCTGTGGTTGCCTGGGAAACCGATCAGCTGATCGGTTTCCCAGTCAACCACAGGTCCTGCGAGCCGCCACACGGGTGAGTATCCTCCCATCCATCCTGCCCCTACCCCCCACCGGCTCCAACCTGCCCCCCCCCTGCTCCATAGCACACATCCCCCTCTGCTCCATCCTGCCCCCCCTCCATCCTGCCCGCCCCCCACCCGCTGCATCCAGCCCCCCTCCACCGCCTCCATCCTGCCCCCCCACAACAGTTCCATCCTGCCCCCCCGCCTCCAACCTACCCCCTGCCCCCGCCGACTCCATCCTGCCCCCCCCCCCCCGCCCGCTCCATCCTTCATTCCCCCCCCCCCGCGGACTCCATCCTGCCCCCCCCCACACCAGCTCCATCCTGCCCCCCCACCGGCTCCCCTCCTGCACCCCCCGCCCGCTCCATCCTACCCCCCCACTGCCTCCATCATGCCCCCCACCACACCAGCTCCATCCCGCCCCCGCCGGCTCCATCCTGCCCCCCCCCCCACCAGCTCCATCCTGCCCCCCCCACCAGCTCCATCCTGCCCCCCCCACCGACTTCATGCCCCCCCGCCAACTCCATCCTGCCCCCCCACCCAGCTCCATCCTGCCCCCCCCACCCGCTCCATCCTATCCATCCTACCCCCCGCTGGCTCGATCCTGCCCCCCCCCACACCGTCTCCATCCTGCCCCCACACCGTCTCCATCCTGCCCCCACACCGTCTCCATCCTGCCCCCCACCGGCTCCATCCTGCCCCCCCACCGACTTCATCATGCCCCCCCGCCAACTCCATCCTGCCCCCCCCCACCAGCTCCATCCTGCCCCCCCCACCAGCTCCATCCTATCCATCCTACCCCCCCGCTGGCTCGATCCTGCCCCCCCCACACCGTCTCCATCCTGCCCCCACACCGTCTCCATCCTGCCCCCCCACCGCTCCATCCTGCCCCCCCACCTGCTCCATCCTGCCCCCTTCCCACACCAGCTCCATCCTGCCCCCCTCGCCCGCTCCATCCTCACCCCCCGCCAGCTCCATTCCACCCCCCCCCCACCCGCTCCATCCTGTGCCCCCCCCTCGGCTCCATCCTGCCCCCCCCCCCGCCGCTTCCATCCTGCCCCCCTGCCCGCTCCATCCTGCTCCCCCCCCACACACCAGCTCTATTCTGCCCCCCCGCCACCTCCATCCTGCCCCCCCCGCCAGCTCCATCCTGCCCCCCCCCTGGCTCCATCCTGCCCCCCCTCCGGCTCCATCCTGCCCCCCCTCCGGCTCCATCTTACCCCCCCGCCGGCTCCATCCTGCCCCCAGCCGACTCCATCCTGCCCCCCCGGCTCCATCCTACCCCCCCGCCGGCTCCATCCTGCCCCCCACCCCCCCAAGTTCCATCCTGCTCCCCCCCCGCCAGCTCCATCCTGCCGCCCCCGCCAGCTCCATCCTGCCGCCCCCGCCAGCTCCATCCTGCCGCCCCCGCCAGCTCCATCCTGCCCCCCCGCCAGCTCCATCCTGCCCCCCTCTCCTCTGCGTCCTCTGCCCCCTGTCCTCTGCGTCCTCTGCCCCCTCTCCTCTGCCCCCTCTGCGTCCTCTGCCCCCTCTGCGTCCTCTGCCCCCTCTGTGTCCTCTGCCCCCTCTGCGTCCTCTGCCCCCTCTGCGTCCTCTGCCCCCTCTGTGTCCTCTGCCCCCTGTCCTCTGCCCCCTGTCCTCTGCCCCCTGTCCTCTGCGTCCTCTGCCCCCTGTCCTCTGCCCCCTGTCCTCTGCCCCCTGTCCTCTGTGTCCTCTGCCACCTCTGCCCCCTCTGCCTCCTCTGCCCCCTCTGCCCCCTCTGTGTCCTCTGCCCCCTGTCCTCTGCCCCCTTCCTCTGCCCCCTGTCCTCTGCCTCCTCTGCCCCCTGTCCTCTGCCTCCTCTGCCCCCTGTCCTCTGCCTCCTCTGCCCCCTGTCCTCTGCCTCCTCTGCCCCCTGTCCTCTGCCTCCTCTGCCCCCTGTCCTCTGCCTCCTCTGCCCCCTGTCCTCTGCCTCCTCTGCCCCCTGTCCTCTACCTCCTCTGCCCCCTGTCCTCTGCCTCCTCTGCCCCCTGTCCTCTGCGTCCTCTGCCCCCTGTCCTCTGCCCCCTGTCCTCTGCGTCCTCTGCCTGCCCCTGTCCTCTGCCCCCTGTCCTCTGCGTCCTCTGCCCCCTGTCCTCTGCCCCCTGTCCTCTGCGTCCTCTGCCCCCTGTCCTCTGCGTCCTCTGCCCCCTGTCCTCTGCGTCCTCTGCCCCCTGTCCTCTGCCCCCTGTCCTCTGCCCCCTGTCCTCTGCCCCCTGTCCTCTGCGTCCTCTGCCCCCTGTCCTCTGCGTCCTCTGCCCCCTGTCCTCTGCGTCCTCTGCCCCCTGTCCTCTGCGTCCTCTGCCCCCTGTCCTCTGCGTCCTCTGCCCCCTCTGTGTCCTCTGCCCCCTCTGTGTCCTCTGCCCCCTCTGCCCTTTCTGTGTCCTCTGCGTCCTCTGTGTCCTCTGCGTCCTCTGCCCCCTGTCCTCTGCGTCCCCCCCGGCTACAGTCACCGACACACGGAACGTTCCGATCTCGGAGGTTCCGTGTGCCCTCCTGCCACTCCCCTCCACCCTCTGCCCTCCAGCCAGTACCTACATACCGGGGGGGGGGCAGGGGGGCCCATTGCCCGCCACCTCGGAGGGCCACACACACCCTGGGGGTACCCGTGCTCCCTGCCGTGTGCCTGGAGAGGAGGGAGGGCGGGACTTCCTCTCCTGCAGCTCTGCCCGCCCCTCCTCTCCTCCTACACCCGACGCCCGGCCACCGGTAAGTCTGCAGCCATACACGCTGCTCTGCCCTCCAGCCTGTGTGCCCCCTCTGCCCTCTGTCCTCTGCGTCCTCTGCCCCCTCTGTGTCCTCTGCCCCCTCTGTGTCCTCTGCCCCCTGACCTCTGTGTCCTCTGCCCCCTGTCCTCTGTGTCCTCTGCCCCCTGTCCTCTGTGTCCTCTGCCCCCTGTCCTCTGCGTCCTCTGCCCCCTGTCCTCTGCGTCCTCTGCCCCCTGTCCTCTGCCCCCTGTCCTCTGCGTCCTCTGCCCCCTCTGTGTCCTCTGCCCCCTGTCCTCTGCCCCCTGTCCTCTGCGTCCTCTGCCCCCTCTGTGTCCTCTGCCCCCTGTCCTCTGCCCCCTGTCCTCTGCGTCCTCTGCCCCCTCTGTGTCCTCTGCCCCCTGTCCTCTGCGTCCTCTGTGTCCTCTGCCCCCTGTCCTCTGCCCCCTGTCCTCTGCCCCCTGTCCTCTGCCCCCTGTCCTCTGCCCCCTGTCATCTGCGTCCTCTGCCCCCTCTGTGTCCTCTCCCCCCTCTGTGTCCTCTGCCCCCTCTGTGTCCTCTGCCCCCTGTCCTCTGCCCCCTGTCCTCTGCCCCCTGTCCTCTGCGTCCTCTGCCCCCTCTGTGTCCTCTTCCCCCTGTCCTCTGCGTCCTCTGCCCCCTGTCCTCTGCGTCCTCTCCCCCCTGTCCTCTGCGTCCTCTGCCCCCTGTCCTCTGCGTCCTCTGCCCCCTGTCCTCTGCGTCCTCTGCCCCCTGTCCTCTGCGTCCTCTGCCCCCTGTCCTCTGCGTCCTCTGCCCCCTCTGTGTCCTCTGCCCCCTGTCCTCTGCCCCCTGTCCTCTGCCCCCTGTCCTCTGCCCCCTGTCCTCTGCCCCCTCTGCCCCCTCTGTGTCCTCTGCCCCCTCTGTGTCCTCTTCCCCCTGTCCTCTGCGTCCTCTTCGCCCTGTCCTCTGCGTCCTCTTCGCCCTGTCCTCTGCGTCCTCTGCCCCCTGTCCTCTGCGTCCTCTGCCCCCTCTCCTCTGCGTCCTCTGCCCCCTGTCCTCTGCCCCCTGTCCTCTGCGTCCTCTGCCCCCTGTCCTCTGCGTCCTCTGCCCCCTCTGTGTCCTCTGCCCCCTGTCCTCTGCCCCCTGTCCTCTGCCCCCTCTGCGTCCTCTGCCCCCCTCTGCGTCCTCTGCCCCCTGTCCTCTGCCCCCTGTCCTCTGCCCCCTCTGCGTCCTCTGCCCCCTCTGCGTCCTCTGCCCCCTCTGCGTCCTCTGCCCCCTCTGCGTCCTCTGCCCCCTGTCCTCTGCCCCCTCTGTGTCCTCTTCCCCCTGTCCTCTGCGTCCTCTTCCCCCTGTCCTCTGCGTCCTCTTCCCCCTGTCCTCTGTGTCTGCCCCCTGTCCTCTGCGTCCTCTCCCCCCTGTCCTCTGCGTCCTCTGCCCCCTGTCCTCTGCCCCCTGTCCTCTGCCCCCTGTCATCTGCGTCCTCTGCCCCCTCTGTGTCCTCTGCCCCCTGTCCTCTGCGTCCTCTGCCCCCTCTGTGTCCTCTTCCCCCTGTCCTCTGCGTCCTCTCCCCCCCTGTCCTCTGCGTCCTCTCCCCTCTGCCCCCTCTGCGTCCTCTGCCCCCTGTCCTCTGCGTCCTCTGCCCCCTGTCCTCTGCGTCCTCTGCCCCCTCTGCGTCCTCTGCCCCCTCTGTGTCCTCTGCCCCCTGTCCTCTGCCCCCTGTCCTCTGCCCCCTGTCCTCTGCCCCCTGTCCTCTGCGTCCTCTGCCCCCCTGTGTCCTCTTCCCCCTGTCCTCTGCGTCCTCTTCCCCCTGTCCTCTGCGTCCTCTGCCCCCTGTCCTCTGCGTCCTCTGCCCCCTGTCCTCTGCGTCCTCTGCCCCCTGTCCTCTGCGTCCTCTGCCCCCTGTCCTCTGCGTCCTCTGCCCCCTGTCCTCTGCGTCCTCTGCCCCTGTCCTCTGCGTCCTCTGCCCCCTGTCCTCTGCCCCCTGTCCTCTGCCCCCTGTCCTCTGCCCCCTGTCCTCTGCGTCCTCTGCCCCCTCTGCGTCCTCTGCCCCCCTCTGCGTCCTCTGCCCCCTCTGCGTCCTCTGCCCCCTGTCCTCTGCCCCCTGTCCTCTGCTGTCCTCTGCCCCCTGTCCTCTGCGTCCTCTGCCCCCTGTCCTCTGCGTCCTCTGCCCCCTGTCCTCTGCGTCCTCTGCCCCCTGTCCTCTGCGTCCTCTGCCCCCTGTCCTCTGCGTCCTCTGCCCCTGTCCTCTGCGTCCTCTGCCCCCTGTCCTCTGCGTCCTCTGCCCCTCTGTGTCCTCTGCCCCCTCTGTGTCCTCTGCCCCCTCTGTGTCCTCTGCCCCCTCTGCCCTTTCTGTGTCCTCTGCGTCCTCTGCGTCCTCTGCCCCCTGTCCTCTGCATCCCCCCCGGCTACAGTCACCGACACACGGAACGTTCCGATCTCGGAAGTTCCGTGTGCCCTCCTGCCACTCCCCTCCACCCTCTGCCCTCCAGCCAGTACCTACATACCGGGGTGGGGCAGGGGGGCCCATTGCCCGCCACCTCGGAGGGCCACACACACCCTGGGGTACCCGTGCTCCCTGCCGTGTGCCTGGAGAGGAGGGATGGGCGGGACTTCCTCTTCCTGCAGCTCTGCCCGCCCCTCCTCTCCTCCTACACCCGACGCCCGGCCCCGGTAAGTCTGCAGCCATACACGCTGCTCTGCCCCCAGCCTGTGTGCCCCTCTGCCCTCTGTCCTCTGCGTCCTCTGCCCCCTCTGTGTCCTCTGCCCCCTGTCCTCTGTGTCCTCTGCCCCCTGTCCTCTGTGTCCTCTGCCCCCTGTCCTCTGCGTCCTCTGCCCCCTGTCCTCTGCGTCCTCTGCCCCCTGTCCTCTGCGTCCTCTGCCCCCTGTCCTCTGCGTCCTCTGCCCCCTGTCCTCTGCGTCCTCTGCCCCCTGTCCTCTGCGTCCTCTGCCCCCTCTGTGTCCTCTGCCCCCTCTGTGTCCTCTGCCCCCTCTGTGTCCTCTGCCCCCTCTGCCCTTTCTGTGTCCTCTGCGTCCTCTGCGTCCTCTGCCCCCTGTCCTCTGCATCCCCCCCGGCTACAGTCACCGACACACGGAACGTTCCGATCTCGGAAGTTCCGTGTGCCCTCCTGCCACTCCCCTCCACCCTCTGCCCTCCAGCCAGTACCTACATACGGGGGGGGCAGGGGGGCCCATTGCCCGCCACCTCGGAGGGCCACACACACCCTGGGGGTACCCGTGCTCCCTGCCGTGTGCCTGGAGAGGAGGGAGGGCGGGACTTCCTCTCCTGCAGCTCTGCCCGCCCCTCCTCTCCTCCTACACCCGACGCCCGGCCACCGGTAAGTCTGCAGCCATACACGCTGCTCTGCCCTCCAGCCTGTGTGCCCCCTCTGCCCTCTGTCCTCTGTGTCCTCTGCCCCCTCTGTGTCCTCTGCCCCCTGTCCTCTGTGTCCTCTGCCCCCTGTCCTCTGTGTCCTCTGCCCCCTGTCCTCTGCGTCCTCTGCTCCCTGTCCTCTGCGTCCTCTGCCCCCTGTCCTCTGCGTCCTCTGCCCCTGTCCTCTGCGTCCTCTGCCCCCTGTCCTCTGCCCCCTGTCCTCTGCGTCCTCTGCCCCCTCTGTGTCCTCTGCCCCCTGTCCTCTGCCCCCTGTCCTCTGCGTCCTCTGCCCCCTCTGTGTCCTCTGCCCCCTGTCCTCTGCGTCCTCTGTGTCCTCTGCCCCCTGTCCTCTGCCCCCTGTCCTCTGCCCCCTGTCCTCTGCCCCTGTCCTCTGCCCCCTGTCATCTGCGTCCTCTGCGTCCTCTGCCCCCTCTGTGTCCTCTGCCCCCTGTCCTCTGCCCCCTGTCCTCTGCCCCCTGTCCTCTGCCCCCTGTCCTCTGCGTCCTCTGCCCCTCTGTGTCCTCTTCCCCTGTCCTCTGCGTCCTCTGCCCCCTGTCCTCTGCGTCCTCTGCCCCCTGTCCTCTGCGTCCTCTCCCCCCTGTCCTCTGCGTCCTCTGCCCCCTGTCCTCTGCGTCCTCTGCCCCCTGTCCTCTGCGTCCTCTGCCCCCTGTCCTCTGCGTCCTCTGCCCCCTCTGCGTCCTCTGCCCCCTGTCCTCTGCCCCCTGTCCTCTGCCCCCTGTCCTCTGCGTCCTCTGCCCCCTCTGTGTCCCCTTCCCCCTGTCCTCTGCGTCCTCTTCGCCCTGTCCTCTGCGTCCTCTTCGCCCTGTCCTCTGCGTCCTCTGCCCCCTGTCCTCTGCGTCCTCTGCCCCCTCTCCTCTGCGTCCTCTGCCCCCTGTCCTCTGCCCCCTGTCCTCTGCGTCCTCTGCCCCCTGTCCTCTGCGTCCTCTGCCCCCTCTGTGTCCTCTGCCCCCTGTCCTCTGCCCCCTGTCCTCTGCGTCCTCTGCCCCCTCTGTCTCCTCTGCCCCCTGTCCTCTGCCCCCTGTCCTCTGCCCCCTATCCTCTGCCCCCTGTCCTCTGCCCCCTCTGCGTCCTCTGCCCCCTCTGTGTCCTCTGCCCCCTCTGTCCTCTGCCCCCTGTCCTCTGCCCCCTGTCCTCTGCCCCTGTCCTCTGCCCCCTGTCCTCTGCGTCCTCTGCCCGCTCTCCTCTGCGTCCTCTGCCCCCTGTCCTCTGCGTCCTCTGCCCCCTCTCCTCTGCCCCCTGTCCTCTGCGTCCTCTGCCCCCTGTCCTCTGCCCCCTGTCCTCTGCCCCCTGTCCTCTGCCCCCTGTCCTCTGCGTCGTCTGCCCCCTGTCCTCTGCCCCCTGTCCTCTGCCCCCTGTCCTGTGTCCTCTGCCCCCTCTGTGTCCTCTGCCCCCTCTGTGTCCTCTGCGTCCTCTGTGTCCTCTGCGTCCTCTGTGTCCTCTGCGTCCTCTGTGTCCTCTGCGTCCTCTGCCCCCTGTCCTCTGCCCCCTCTGCCCCCTGTCCTCTGCCCCCTCTGCCCCCTGTCCTCTGCGTCCTCTGCCCCCTGTCCTCTGCGTCCTCTGCCCCCTCTGCCCCCTGTCCTCTGCCCCCTCTGCGTCCTCTGCCCCCTCTGCCCCCTGTCCTCTGCCCCCTCTGTGTCCTCTGCCCCCTGTCCTCTGCGTCCTCTGCCCCTGTCCTCTGCGTCCTCTGACCCCTGTCCTCTGCCCAGCCGCCTCTGCCCCCTGTCCTCTGCGCTGACCACTCTGCCCACGTCGCTGCGCTGACCAATCTCACCGCACTCACTGCTAACCACTGAGCCACCGCACTTACTGCTAACCACTGAGCCACCGCACTCACTGCTAACCACTGAGCCACCGTACACTGCTATCCACTGAGCTGCCTGTATACACACAATTCATTTCACCGCACTCCCGTAACTATTAGTAAATAAACTATATATGGATTCTAGACTACCCGATTCTTTAGAATCGGGCCGCCATCTAGTATTTTAATAAGCATGTCCACAAATATAATTTATTACTAAATGAAGATCTGCTGCACACCAGCACTTCATTGATTTTAAAGGAAAAAAACAAAAATGGCTGACGTGTTCTATTGCATTATGTGAACAGGGACCAGGATCATATTGGAAAGCTACTGAAAGCTATCTAGGATTAAATGTGAAAAATTGGTTAATGTGATGGCCATGACATTGTAAGCCCAGTAACCTCCGACAAGGTTTTTTCACTCTACTGGGTCCTATCTAAAACCTTATGTCTGCAGTCTGGATATGTGTATGGGATAATGCCCTATGTGCAATTAAAATCCTGCTTATAAGTGAAGTGTTCAGGACTATATGTAGATTCTCACAACAGCTACTGGGTGGGGGAGTGTGCTGCATCCAAAAATATAATAAAATTTGACATTTTTGCATGATACTCAATTTCTCCTGATTCATTATGAATATGTGAGCATGGTCTTGCAGATAAGGGAACGCTCACTTGATTAGCAATGTGGGGGGGCTCTTGCACTCTGGAGTACTAGTCCGAACTAAGTTTTTGACCACTATTGAAAGAGTCATAACTGACTCTTTAACCCCTTCATGACCCAGCCTATTTTGGGCTTACTGACCTTGCCATTTTTTGTAATTCTGACCAGTGTTCCTTTATGAGGTAATAACTCTAGATCGCTTCAACGGATCATAGCGATTCTGAGAATGTTTTTTCGTGACATATTGGACTTCATTTAGTGGTAAATTTAGGTTGATAATTTTTGCGTTTATTTGTGAAAAAATCTAAAATTTGGCGAAAATTTTGAAAATTTCACAATTTTAAAATTTTGAATTTTTGTTCTGTTAAACCAGAGAGTTATGTGACAAAAAAAAGTTAATAAATAACATTTCCCACATGTCTACTTCACATCAGCACAATTTTGGAAAAAAAACATTTTTTTGTTAGGAAGTTATAAGGGTTCAAAGTTCATTAGCAATTTCTCATTTTTCCAGCAAAATTTACAAAACCTTTTTTTAGTGACCACATCACATTTGAAGTCCCTTTGAGGGGCATACATACAGAAAACACCCAGAAGTGACACCATTCCAAAAACTGCACCCCTCAAGCTACTCAAAACTACATTCAAGAAGATTATTAACCCTTCAGGTTCTTCACAAGAACTAAAGCTATGTGGAAGAAAAAAACGGAGAAAGTGATAGTGCGCTGTATGGCAATGATCTGCCATACAGTGCACCATCACCGTTACCCTAGACAGTAAACAAGAGGATACTTGATCCCATGTTGTAGTCTCTGAGGTCATGTTGACTTTGCACAGTATGGCAGATCATTGCCATACAGTGCATCATCACTCACATCAGAGACTACAACAAGGGATCAAGTGTCCTCTTGTTATACTGTCTAGGGTAACGGTGATGGTGCACTGTATGGCAATGATTTGTATAGCTATGACCCCAGAGACTACAACAAGAGGACACTTGATCCCTTGCTGTAGTTTCTGTTGTCACTGTGAAAAATCCAACTCTCAGAGATCATATGATCTCTGGGATTGGGACAGGTGACCCAACATTGCCAGATTAGCATGGTGATCAGCTCATTGCCAATCACCGCCAGGGAGGGGTAAGTGACCCTGCACTGTGACAGCCCCTTTTTTAGGTGGAGACAGTATCGCGGTGATTGACTGTTCAAACAGCCAATCACCGCAATTCTGGCGGTGGGGAATCCACCCTCCTGACTTTAAGCCCCGGTGCCTTGTGATAGGAATCACAGAGCACGGGGCCCGATGGCGGTTACCGTGGCAACATCATGGATCTGGAAGGCACCGAATTTCATGACGTTGTACAACGTCAAAGGTCAGGAAGGGGTTAATAAGTCTTTTACTATGTTTAAGGATGTATGCCAGATAGGAGCCCCAATCTGCAGACGTTGTGTTTCAGGTGATTATCCTTCTTCAGTGCAGTGTATGGGATCTGATCTGGCTATATGTGTCACTGCTGGCAGGCAGATTGATCTCCATAAGGGTACCTTTACACGCCGCAACCACGGCAAGGAATCCTAAAGGTGATATGTCGCCCTGGAACAATCACCGTGTAATTGCCTCTCATTTGCGGCGTGTGATTGGGGAATTTTGCGGTGATAAATTGCCTCTCGTCTGTCGCCTGATTACTGAGCACTGCTCTGAAATCAAACGCAATCATGAAGGCGAGATTTCTGGGTTTTGGCATGTGATAGGGCGACAGTGATGGAATCTGCGTCGCCTATGATTTCCAGTAGGCGTGCCACAGCGTGCTGTAGTCTACGCCCCGTGTGAGCTGATTGGTGTGGGTTACTGTGTTCCCATTGGCTGTCAATTGACACCACGCCATATTTGAAGAGCTGTCCATCTAGCACCACACAATAGCAATGGCGTCATGTATTAGCCAGCCTTCCAGAGCAGGCTGACTAATCGTAACGCTGTTGCGTTGTCCAAAGAGCGCGTATCAGGCGCGGTGTAAACCACTGTGGTACGCCTATCTCTTCGCTGCGCTGAGCATGTACGCTCACATTGCCTTTGGGATGGTGGCATGTGAAGCGGCGAGGCAATTCCACCGGAATAGTTCCGCTGTTGGTGAGGCAATTTCCGGGGCGACACATCGCCTTTCTTTCAGGGTGAGATTATGGCGTGTAATAGCACCATCGGCGATCTGAGGTGACCATGAAAAACATGCATGCGCATGTTAGATCGCCTCATATTGCCAGCCGAGATTGCGGCGTGTCAAGGCACCCTAAGGAGAATAGCTATTCTCTATGGGAGATACTGAGGAAGATGTATATACTTCACATAGCAGAAATCAAGACTGCAGTGTACATGACATAAGATACAATGGAAGAGTTGTATTTACATCACATAGGAGATGTGAGAGACTGCTGTATACATCACATAGAATAATAATAACAATTATAATAAAAATAATTTTATTTATACAGCATCAATAAATTTCACAGTACTTCACGATTAAGCAAGGACATGTACAGACAGTAATGACAATAAAAGTGACAAAACGTACAATCTAGAAAGAAGAGGGGGGACACAATAGGTAAATGTGATGGTCACGTATGGTTCTGCCATCGTTATATTAAATAGGGCATTTTAAATGAGCTGTATGATTCGTTCATCAGCCAATATTTGTCTAAGTGCAGTTATCAGGTGCTATTGGGAGCAAATAGGATTTAAATGCAGATGAATGGGATGGAGTAGATTCTGAATAATATTTGGAGAGAACAGAGGAGAGTTAGGTTAGTGAGTAGAGGTTTGTCTAAAGTGTAATGTTTTTAACGCACACTTAAAATATGGGCGCAAGGTATCAGTCAGATTGTCTTAGGTTATGCTTTTCAGAAAACTGGCACCGCATAAGAGAAATCTTTCACATGGAGGAGCAATGTTCAAATTATGGAAGATGTTAGTCTAAAGCCCCTTTCACACTAGCTTTTTTGTCTGGATCCGGCAGATCCGGACAAAAATCTGCATCTGCCGAGGGTCCCGCCTGACGGCTGCACTTGCGGCACACCTGCGGCAAGCCTCATGCATTGTGTATGGGGCTTGCGGTAAGAACTGATGGTCCCAACCCCATTTTTAAAGCAAGAAATCCCACTTATTAAACCTGACAGGGCACACCTGTGAAGTGAAAACCATTTCCGGTAACTACCTGTAGAATCTCATCAAGAGAATGCCAAGAGTGTGCAAAGCAGTTACCAAACCAAAGGTGGCTACTTTGAAGAACCTACAATATAAGACATATTTTCAGTTGTTTCAGGCTATGTGCACATCAGTCGGTTCTGCATTTCTGCAGACCGACCGGGAACCGGAGGACACTGGCAGAAACTGAGTTTTCTGTGCTCAGCAGTGTCCCTCGTTTTGTGCTCGTTTTTTGCTCGTTTTTTGCTCGTTTTCCGCCTGGTTTTACAGCGTTTTGTCGGCGGTTTTTCTGAGCGGTTTTAAAACTGAGTTTTTAGTGCACTTGTTCAGCTGAAACCGGTGGAAAAACGGAGGAAAGAAGTCACTTGCTCTATTTTTGGAAACCGGTGAAAAAACTCAGTTTTGACTGAAAACGACCAGAAGAAAAATGTTGTAATGTAGACAGAGTTTTCTAAAATCCATTGACTAGCATGTTAATCCAACCGGAGGGTAGGATTAACATAAATTAACATAAAACTGAGCGGAAAACGCCGACGGAAAACGTCCAAAAGCAGCCCACAAAACGACTGATGTGCACATACCCTCACACTTTTTCGTTAAGTATATAATTCCACATGTATTAATTCATAGTTTTGATGCCTTCAGTGTGAATCTACAATTTTCATAGTCATGAAAATATAGAAAAATCTTTGAATGAGAAGTTGTGTCCAAACATTTGGTCTGTATTATATATATACAGTGTTGGCCAAAAGTATTGACACCCCTGCAATTCTGTCAGATAATATTCAGTTTCTTCCTGAAAATGATTGCAATCACAAATTCTTTGGTATTATTATCTTCATTTAATTTGTCTTCAAAGAAAAAACACAAAAGAGAATGAAGAAAAAAGCAAAACATTAATCATTTCACACAAAACTCCAAAAATGGGCCAGACAAAAGAATTGGCACCCTCAACCTAATACTTGGCTGCACAACCTTTAGCCAAAATAACTGCTATCAACCGCTTCAGTGAGTTTCTTACAATGCTCTGCTGGAATTTTAGACCATTCTTCTTTGGCAAATTGCTCCAGGTCCCTGATATTTGAAGGATGCCTTCTCCAAACTGCCATTTTTAGATCTCTCCACAGGTGTTCTATGGGATTCAGGTCTGGACTCATTGCTGGCCACCTTAGAAGTCTCCAGTGCTTTCTCTCAAACCATTTTCTAGTGCTTTTCGAAGTGTGTTTTGGGTCATTGTCCTGCTGGAAGACCCATGACCTCTGAGGGAGACCCAGCTTTCTCACACTGGGCCTTACATTATGCTGCAAAATTTGTTGGTAGTCTTCAGACTTCATAATGCCATGCACACAGTCAAGCAGTCCAGTGCCAGAAGCAGCAAAGCAACCCCAAAACATCTGGGAACCTCCGCCATGTTTGACTGTAGGGAACGTGTTCTTTTCTTTGAACGCCTCTTTTTTTTCTCCTGTAAACTCTATGTTGATGCCTTTGCCCAAAAAGAGAGAACATTCTTCCAAAACGTTTTAGGCTTTCTCAGGTAAGTTTTGGCAAACTCCAGCCTGGCTTTTTTATGTCTCGGGATAAGAAGTGGGGTTTTCCTGGGTCTCCTACCATACAGTCCCTTTTCATTCAAACGCCTACGGATAGTACGAGTTGACACTGTTGTACCCTAGGACTGCAGTGCAGCTTGAACTTGTTTGGATGTTAGTCAAGGTTCTTTATCCATCATCCGCACAATCTTGCATTGAAATCTCTCGTCAATTTTTCTTTTCCGTCCACATCTAGGGAGGTTAGCCACAGTACCATGGGCTTTAAACTTCTTGATGACACTGCGCACAGTAGACACTGGAACATTCAGGTCTTTGGAGATGGACTTGTAGCCTTGAGATTGCTCATGCTTCCTCACAATTTGGTTTCTCAAGTCCTCAGACAGTTCTTTGGTCTTCTTTTTTTCTCCATGCTCAATGTGGTACACACAAGGACACAGGACAGGGTTGAATCAACTTTAATCCATGTCAACTGGCTGCAAGTGTGATTTAGTTATTGCCAACACCTGTTAGGTGCCACAGGTAAGTTACAGGTGCTGTTAATTACACAAATTAGAGAAGCATCACATGATTTTTGTAACAGTGGCAATACTTTTGTCCACCCCCTTTTATATGTTTGGTGTGGAATTAGATCCAATTTGGCTTTAGGACAATTCTTTTTGTGTTTTTTCATTGAAGACAAATTAAATGAAGATAATAATACCAAAGAATTTGTGATTGCAATCATTTTCAGGACGAAACTGAGTATTATCTGACAGAATTGCAGGGGTGTCAATACTTTTGGCCACAACTGTAAGCTTTTGTGGTTCCCCCACAGTTTGGCTGCCACAAATGGTATTATCCCTACATTGATTATAATACCATGTCTGTAGGGAAGTAGCATTTCTATGCTAAGAAACCAATGCATGCATATACCTTCCAAACCCTTACTAGAAAGATGAGCACTTAGAGACCAGACTTAGGCTGTGAGCTATCAGTCCTAGCTGTGGGGAGGGGTAGAACAGAGTGTAGAGCAGGCAGGAAAAGAGGAGAAGGGAGTTCAGTCTGGGGAAGGGAGCAAGTAGAAGCTCTCCCCAGAAGACCATGCTGCAGCAGGGACCCAGCTCTCTGGGCTGCTCAGGCATATCAGATCCTAAGGGCAGTTTTTGGAGTCCGGTGGATTCCAAGTCCACTGGCCACTTGAGTGAAGCACAATAATCCAGAGAGCCAAAAAGCTGAGGCTACTTACAGGGTTCACATCACCTGCTTGGCTGGAAGAGATTCACACAGAGGGTAAGGGAAGAGTACAGGACGATTCACAGACACCTGAACTCCATTATTCATAGAAGACAGCAGGAATGCAAATTCTTTCACTTAGCAGAGCGGGTTCCAGCTCCTCTCAGACTGGATGAACTGCATGCCTGGTTCTCCATGTGTCCTGCCTGTATTGAACAACTTACAGTAAAGGTAAAGAACTAAAGACTTTCTGCTGTTCTTTGCTTTCTTCTCCAACCTTGCATCACTCCTCTGCACTACAACCACCATCTACTTCAACTCTAAGGGGCCAGCCTCGTGTTGAATGGGGGTTATACCATCTCACTGCAAAAACATTATCCCTATAGAACCCTACATGCAGTGCCAGCCACCTAGTGGCTGGATACCTTCAGCTGGCATCACAACTATTCTTTATTTTTCTATTCTCATTTTATATTTCCCCATTTTGACTTTCTCCCCTTTTTCATTGTCCGCCAGGGTCACAGCACTGGGTTCAGCTACCATGATCCAGACTGACCTATTGGTCTTTGCCAGTCGCTTAAAGTAGTCGATCAAACCAATATGAAAATTGTCTACCTAGTGCAGCAGAAAGCCTTATCTTTTTCCCTTAGGCTAGGGTCACACTTAAGGCTGATGCAAGTGCTAAAAACTTTGAAATTCAGCAGCAGTGTATAGCGTTAATGCTCTGTGCTGCCAGTGCAACGCTGCTCCATAGAAACCCACTGTTTACCTTAGCAGCGTCTACACACAAAGCTGCAGGATATGCGCTTTAGCTGAGCGCACAGGAAAATGCTGCAGACCATGTTTCCTGTGTGCTGTGATAAAGCGCACATCCTGCAGCTTTGTGTGTGGTCACTGCTAAGGTAAACAGCAGGTTTATATGGGGCAGCGTTGCACTGGCAGTGCAGAGCGTTAATGCTATGCGCTGCTGCTGAATTTCAATGTTTTTAATGCTTGCGTCAGCCTTAAGTGTGACCCTAGCCTTAATAAAATGAATCCTCTACTTGATTGAATCTATCTTGCTCTTCACATCCTACAAGTTTCCAGTATCAGTGGAAATAAAGTGGCCCCAGAGCCTTTCCTACATGCTCCACTGTAAGAAGGGAGTGCTCCTGATCCAAAAGTTCCAGTTTTGTTTTATCACGTGACAAATGAAAATCCCAAAATATATGTTGTTATTTATATGGTTTTGTGATTTTGCATTAATAAAGGTGTATGTCTTGGAGTTCCAGTACCTCTGGAGTTCAGCATATGCCTTACGTCCCAGTCAGAAGACTGTGTTCTCTGTCTGAGTGAGAAGTAACAAAACATTGGATTTTACTTGAACCTCTTTTATGCTATGGGACTGTGCACAAGTCCGATTTTTTCTTCGGACCAAGTCTGTCTGAGGAAAAAATCACAGCATGTCTGTCTGGTCTCAGTAAATTGGATCGCATTTAGCCATGCAAGTCAACGGTCCTGTGGAAAAATATCAGACTACACTCAAATGACATTCGAGTGTGGTCTGACGGAGAAGATAGAGACTTTTTTTTTACTATCTTCTCCACATCCAAGAAAATTGTATTACACTCTGATCAAACACTGATCATACACTGCATAAAGTGTCCATTTTTGTTTGAACTTAGCTTTACAGTACACACTGAAACCTTAGTGCCTGCTGTCAAGAAATCTTTCTGCAGGTGGTCTTCCTTCTTCAGTCAATATAGAATTTATGAGTAATCTGGTGGAAGCCATGACAGCTTTCTCCTTTTGCCACATCCAGATAGTGTAGTCCCTGTTCATTTAATTTTAAACTTGAAACAATGCTTCCAATGTATATCATCATGTAAATTACTCAATGCATTTGTTATCTTTAATAAATTCAAGTTTTAATAAACTTGACTATGATTATCTTGACATACCATTAAATGACTAAAGGCCCTGTTACATGTAGCGATATCGCCAACGATATCGCTGCAACATCACAGGTTTGGTGATGTTGCGGCGACCTCGCCAGCGATATCACTGCGTGTGACACGTAGCAGCGAGCGCACCCCCAATGCTGCATTGGTGTGTGTGACAGGTAAAATGACCACTGATCTCCATGCTACGCCCGTGACAGTGACAGATTCCAACAACCATCGATGGTCGCTGCATTAGTGAGTAGATCTGCCTGTGCGACCACTTAGCGACTTTCCAGCGATCCCTGCCAGGTCGTATCATTGTCGGGATCGCTGGAAAGTCGCTAGGTGTAATGGGGCCTTTAGTCAACAAACTGTAGCCAGTCTGGGTATTTGATGCATTTGATCTCTTTGAAGACCTTGATTATTTACCTTAGGTGTGATTGAGACAAGACCTGATTTGTAAATGTGTGCTTTTGAGGAATTCTGTAATACTACAATAGTCATTAAAGGTGACTTTTTTTTTTGCTGAATTTTGAGAAATCTCTTGTTATATTAGTTATTATTTACATTCTTCTTGTTTTTGCCAAAAAATAAATCTTTAATGGGAGTTAAATAATTTTGATTACAACTGTATGTGAATGCATAAACATTATTAGAGATGAACACATCAGGAAAAATTCTAATTCACACAATTTTTTCAGAAATATTGCTTTGCAGAAAAGTTATTCTTTTGCAAATATAATATCCATTTTTATGGAATGTTGTCTTTCGAGACCCCAAAGCCTTACAAAGGCAAGGTGAAAAAAAAATATTTAAAAAATCAGTCCGGGAGTGGATCCACTAGGCCGATGCACCACTCAGCACCTGGAGAAGTATAAATGAATGACTACTGAGTCTTCACTAGCGCCTCAGATGGAAAGATAAGGTAATGCTGATAGGTAGCTGCAAGGTGCAACCCCAGGGGATCTCGGTACCATGACAGCTGACTCCAGGGGTCAGGCTCCAATGGACAGGCACAGTCTCTTGTATATAGGTGCTGACAGGTGGCTGATGCTAGCAGGTGCAAACAGTATGGTGGCAAGTGCGGAGGGTATGATGGCACAACTGGCTCAGCCAGATGCAGTGGGTGTGGTGGCACAATGACACAGCTGGATTAGGTAGATGCATCAAATGTGACAGCCCAACAGGTACAACGGGTACAGGCAGGATAATAGGAAAAAGGAAGACCTTAGCAGACAAAGGTACGGCATATACGGACACAGAAATGGGAATGGGAAACAAGAACAGGGACCTAAGAACTAGCAATGTCTCTAGGGTATAGACTTCATTGCTCAGGCACTTTCCATATGGGGAAGGTGCCTGAAATACTCTGCGTTTCTCAACCATAGGCTGAAAAGCAGTTCTGGGTAAGGTGTGCTGGCCCTTTAAGAAAAGAGGGCATGTTGCATTCGTGGCCTAAGTGCATACTTGGAGGCCTGCAATGCAGATGCCGGGACAGAGGGCATGAGGCAGGGGATAGATTCTGGACAGATACATCGGACCCACCAGAAAGGTGATCATGCTGTGGCCGACAATCTTTCCGCTGAGGAGACTCAGATACCGCGGCAACAGGTGCTACAACCACGCAACTCTCTAGCTCCTCCACTCTGCACTGTCACCCTTCCAGTCTTCGCTGCATTTTCTTGTCACCAGTGTAAGCTCTGAATCCCCCGGCTTCCCATGCTACGCTGATAGTTCTCGTGTGATGAGTCCTAGAAGGATTCTATGCGACCTCATGAAAGTTCATAATGTCATGCAGGAGTTTCTGCACTGTGACAGTATTAAGAAGATGAGAACTGGACGGATGATGGTGAGCAGAAGAGGGTTCAGAGAGATGAGCAGTAACATCACTATAATATTTTTTACATTTTTACATTTTTATGGCCTGTTAATATTTTTTTGTAATATTTAAGTAGCATTCAATTTCACTTGGATACATGCGTTCATTTTAATATTGTATATAATACATAGACACTTTGTACAGTATTAAAATCTGACTGGTGTACTAGTCTGCCTTGCTGTAGAGAGATGCACATATTTCTCCTACATGCCATAATTACTAACCTGTACTACACTTGTAAGTAGGAAAAATGCAGTGTACATAAAAAAAAATGAATTGTTAATGGTTCAACTATCAGACTGGCAGAAAATCATGTTTTCCATTTTGTATGTATCCTCATGCCTTTGTGCCCTTTCACCCTGCGTCTAAGATCCAATTCGAAATCAGCCTGCATCGATGAGAAAATAACTTTTAATCTAGCATCACTTCAGACCGGGAAGGATTAAAAAGTCATTTTCCTTTCCTCTTTTTAGCATCAATTTTTCTTTTTGATGAAGAAGTGAAGTCCATAAGTGCGATAGTAGGACTTGGAGTTAGCAAGGAAGGCCCAGGAGGCCTGATAGGAGGAAATTGCCTGTTCCAAGAAATAAGGTTGCTTTGGTAGCCTTCCAAAATAATTGTGCGATGAGCTCAGAGCTGCATATATGAAATAATATTAAGATGTTTCAAATTTCAGAGTTGATACTGATTTCTTCTCTACCACTAGAGAATTCTAAAAAGAGAACTGGAGCAGTTTCTTATAGCATACTAATTGGAGAAATCCCACAACAGTAATAGCACTTCCTAGGCATAATCAGCAGAAAAGAGACTCAAACAATTAGAGATTCTTCATGAATGTTACATTATCACTCTCCCTGCAGATCCTTCAATATTTACAGGATGAATTATTTTCCTTCGTTCACTAACATGCAGTTTTATTGTGTGTCATATTGTTCCAAATTAGAGAAATGTGTTTTCAATCAAGCCAATATTGTGGTATTTCCATTTCCAAGCTTTTGAGCAAACCTTTAATGACTGTTCACTAATGTGATTAGTCTAAATACTTACAGTGATTAAATATCAATTTAACACAGAAAGACTTCAGAATAAAATGTTAAACAGACTAAGTGGAACATTGGAAAATAAAACCATTCTTATTAAACCAAAATCATTGCAGTAACCAATGCATCATGGCTAGAGGTGAACAGATCAGGCAAAATTTAAATTCGCCTGTTGATGCACATTTTCCCATGAAATTTGATTTGCAGAGAAGTCATTCTGTGAATTGACTGCTCCTTATTATGCTTTGAGGTCCACTCAGACTCCAGGGTATAATAAATGTAAGATGTAAAAAATAAAGAAAATCTTCTCACTTCACTTCTCTCTAGGGATGGGTGAACTGTTAGGTTTTTGAAGGGTTCCTGAACCGAGGGTCGCCATGTTAAAGCAGGCAAACAGTTAATGAACATGCTATATTTACCAGATAGGCGCTCTCTCCTCCTGCTGCGCCTTGGCGCTCCGTTCACTCCGGGCCACCTCCTATTATCTGGATGTATGTGATTGGCTGTTGGAGCCAGCCATGTGAATTCCCAGTAGATAATGAGAGGCCCTGAAGTGACACAGTGCCGCAGCACAGCTAAAAGAGAGAATGCGGCCCCGTTAAGTATAATGAGTATGGTTATTAACTGTTCGCTTGCTTTAACAGGGCAACTCCGAATGGTTCTCCAATCCTTACTTCTCACCTCTCCAGCACCTTTGGTTCTTATCACATGGCCTTATCACAGCTGCTATGTGTTTAAGCCTAGCTCAGGCTAGGTTGGGACTTTCACATGTTACAAAGCCAGGGATGGTCACAAAGTGTTGACGTCACATTGTGATTACAGGGAATGCATCTATAGGTCTAGTGAATATTTTGACCCATTTTTCAGAAATTAGCACAATCAGTATTGCAGAATGAAAATTCTAAATATACCATTTTATTGCGCAATATAATGTGTCAAGCTTATGCTTTTGTAGGCAAGCAACCCAAAAATTGTGAAGGGGATTGTGCAGGGTTTAACAATTGAACACACAATGACTTGATAGGTCATTAATACAAGATAGGTGGTGGCCTGATATTGAGCTGAATCAGCTGAAAGATGCTCTGTCAGCAACTTAAGCTAAACATTATATGGGTGGGATACAGCATCCATATAAGCTATGCACACTGCTTATTGATCCCTGCAGAATACTGAAGTACATTCACTTGCATGGGAAATAAAATGTAGTACTCATCAGTGACCACTGAGCAATATATGAGGTTATTGTGTTCGCCTCTACATTTTTTAGGTTCAGTTACTGCCATTTTCAGCAATCATTAAATCTGGGAGTAAGTTCTACCATGTGCAGCACTGCCATACTGTAAGGGTTCTGTTGTCTTTCTCCAGACTGACTACTAGTGGCTGCTATTTTTCACTTTGCTAAATTGTGCTGCAGTTCTACTCCTTACCACTGAAAGCTGCTATTGTGTTCTGGCAAATCCCCATTTAGTAAGATGACAACTGCCAAATCTGTGAAATACACCTTGTTTGCTGTTTCTGCATACTTATCCACATGAAAACTTCATTCAGTGCATGAGTAGTGTGTCTAGTTTAGTGTAGTTTCAGTCTCCAGCTAGGAGCAGTCTTGTCCAGAGTGCCCTCACCATATCCAGATTGTGTCTTCAGATGTGCACCTTTGCATCCTAAGACTTCTACTACTGTCTGCTGTTCTCTGCTTGTGCCCTTTAGCCATCGGATTCCAGTGAGTGTTCCACAAGTAACGTTACACATACACTGTTTCTGCCTCATCCGTAGCACAGCCATGTACTGCCATTAACTGCAGTTAAGAGACCTTGGAACCTTGGATTTTGATGGACTGGCTGTTACAGCCCTGTCACAATTCCAGGGCCTTTGAGCTACCATTATCTTTGATAAATGACAGATCTTGGTGGGGGATTGTTTTTTTGTGGGATATGTTCTTCAAGTTTTTAATTGTGCCATTTTCGAGTAAATAACACTTTTTATCAAAAATTATTCAATGACCACATGAATAAATATCAGATATACAGTTATGGCTGAGAGTGTTGGCACCCTTGAAATTGTTGCAGAAAATGAAGTATTTCTGCCAGAAAATTATTCCATTACACATTTTTTGTTATTCTCGTGATTACTTCCTTTGTGTGTATTAGAACTACAAAAAAAGGGGCAAAATGGACATAGTTTCAAATAAGACCCCCAAAATGGGCTAGACAAAATTGTTGGCACCTTTCCAAAATTGTGGGTAAGCAACATTATTCAAACTACATGATGTTTATTCAATCTCACCTATGGCAATTGGGAGCAATATAAAAATCTTACCTGAAGCCAGATAAAAATGGGAAGAGTTGAAGCAAGCATTGCATTGTGTGCCATTCTAAGCATGGAGAACAGAAAAAGGATAAGAGAACTGGCTGAGGACATGAGAATTAAAAATGTTGAAAAGTATGAACAATTTCAAGGTGATAAGTCCAAATCCAGATATATTCATGTTCATGCTGCTAATCTCCCTGGATATGGACAGCAGAGAAAAATTGATGAAAGGTTGCAACGCAGGATAGTTCAGATGGTGAATAAGCAGCCTCAATCAAGTTCCAAAGAATTTCAAGTTCTAGGAATAGAGAGAGACAAAAGAACACAAATAAGTCTTATCGTTTATATAAGATCATTTATCCGTGTATGCACTCACCTGGTTCGGTTGTGCTAACCCACATCCGGTATGTTCATCTGGACAGCTGCCGCTGGATCCGCATTTCCACATGCACAGTGGGGGTGTATTCAAATCCAAAGGAGTAGTGCTTAGATGATCTGTGCTGCCATAGGGATGAATGACAAGGAACACAAGGCTTCTTATGATGCTGCTGCTTTATTCCCTACACATTTGGGTGCTGTGCTAGCACCTTCCTCAGGGGTACAATTCAGATCAACCAGGGTGTCAATGTTATATACAGTTGGGGGGATGTAAAACGCCAAACAATTATCTACGTCACTATGACGTCAGATGGGTGGACCAAGATGACGTACCATGTAAACAGAGGTTCATATGTATCTAATACATTCACAGCAGATCCGAACATATAACTTATACAAAGACATGAATAAGGAACAGCTATAATAATACAGTCAAGATTTCATTAACAACAATTTTTGTAAAATCATAGAAAACATCTGTGTCTATATGCAAGATTTGAACTTGGTAGTAATAAAAATGGCTATGTCACAACTGGGTCTTTTTAGTTACTAAACCACTGAGCTACAGTCAGGGCCAGCGTTAGGGGGGGGCAGACGGGGCAGTTGCCTAGGGCCCCCACTCTCTTAGGGGCCCCCAAAGGAGCTGAACTGAAAATAGCAATAAAACAGTGAAAAAAAGGTAAAAATACACATATTTGGTATCGCTGCGTTCGTATGAATCTAAGCTATCAATATATGAAGTAAATTAATCCAATTGGTAAATGGCGTAATGGGAAAAAAATAAAAACGCCAGAATTATGTTTTTTAGGCCACCACGTTGTTAAAATAAAATGCAATAAAAGGCGATCAAAATGTTGTATCTGACTCAAAATGGTATCAGTAAAAATGTCATCTCAGGGCACATAAAGTAAGCCCTCACATATCTATGTATCTTCAAAAATTAAAACATCATGGGTCTCGGAAAATAAAAAAAAAAAATTTTTTTTTTTTTACAAATTTCTGTTTTGTTTTTTTTATGATTGAAATAAAAATGATGTTCAGTATGTTCTTATTCTGACCTAGATAATCAACTTATGAAGTCACTCTTACCATATAACTACGGCCTGTTCCACATCTAAGGTTGGTGTGCGTTTTGCTAAATTTGCCTTTCTAGCCGTTTTTACCGCTAAAAACGCATTAAAAACGCTAGCGTTTTTTCCCCCATTGATTTCAATGGGAACGCATGTAAAAACGCATGCAAAACACATGTGTGTTTTCAAAAACACAAAACGCATGCATTTTTGCGAACGCAGCACAAAACGTCTTCCCCGATGTTTTGGGCAGCGTTGGCAAAAACGCATGTGTTTTCTGTTTTTGAAAACGCACATGCGTTTTTACATGCGTTTTTGCATGTGTTTCCATTAAAATCAATGGGAACAAAAACGCATGCGTTTTGATGCGTTTTTGCGGTTAAAAACGCATGTAAATGCAAATTGAGCAAAATGCAGCAAAGCGTTAGATGTGAAAGTGGCCTGAGCATTTAGGGCCCACTTTAACCTTTTGCCTAGGGCCCCACTTTGCCTAAAACCGTCCCTGGCTACAGTGGTTTTATATGGTTATCTATTCCCAAATGTGTAGACTATTATACCATCTGAATCGAGGTTTGTGTAAAAAAAGAAAAAAGGAGGAAGATTCATTCATTTATACAGTGTCCCAAAAAAAGGAAGAGGGGAAAAAAGAAAAACAGAAGAAAAATTCTCATGAGTTTAACACATGTGTATGCAAACCTACAATGTTATCAGAGCTGGATATATTATTCCCTATGGATATCAGAAGGCTTCTATGAGCCCTAGCTTTTGTTCTTTAGTTCTCATTGGTGTTCTACTGTCAAAAAATACCAATTATGTATGATGCGTTGTATTTAACATCATTAGAAAGAAAACAGAAAAAATTATATATGAGAACAGAAAGAAAAACAAAAGGAAAAAAGGAAAAAAAAGGGTGGAAAAGAGAGAAAAAAAGAGGAGTGAGTGAATGAAAAGAAAATTAATATATGTAGTTGAACGTCTATATTAAGTATGATGCTGGAGAATAATTACATATTAATAAATCATAAGAACAAATTTATTTGATTAGAAAAATAATTATAATGTATCTTAAATTGTCTTTATGGATAGCAACACCTGTGTTCTTGTGAGAATAGAACCAGGGTTAATAAGTACCCATGGCTCATGCTGCCGGTGCTATGTAGGTTGTTGCCATTTAGCCAAGCTCACCTCTAATCTAGAAACCATACCAATATATGTTCATATAGAATTTATGTATAGTAATTGTTATTCTGTTCTTCTGTTTTAGGAGCTCCAAATAAAGAAAAATGTATGAGTCACTCTCGACCTGCGCTGAAAAAGACAAAACTTGGAAGATTTGGATCACAAATTGTTTATACATCAAAAATCGTATACAGTATATCAAAAGGCTGTATGTATAATTTGCCATTCTACCAATGTTTTCTTATATCATTAATTCAAGTCTTTGACTGCATGGGAATAATAGAATAAAATATTGATTGGGTTTAAAAATAAACGTGATAAAAGAGAATTCCGCTTTATTCAATAAAAAATCTGGTTAAAATGAATTTATTATTTTAATTTACGTAAAAAATAATAAATAAATAAAAAGTGTCTGAAAAAGTATCTAAAAAAATTAAGAAATGCTACTTTTATTAAAATAGCGATCATTATTTGGATATAGATCAATGTCTATATGAAATTAGTATCTCAAAAATAAAATAAAATAAAACAGCTTGGCTTTGGAATCTAAACTACCGTATATACTCGTGTATAAGCCGACCCGTGTATAAGCCGACCCCCCTACTTTTGCCCCCAAAACCTGGGAAAACCTATTGACTCGTGTATAAGCCGAGGGTGGACTCCAGCACAGGTATACAGCCCCCAGCAGTGTGGTATACAGGCCCCCCAATGGTAGTATACAGCAGCCTCCCCAGTGGTAGTATACAGCAGCAGCCCCAGTGGTATATACAGCAGCAGCTCCAGTAGTTAGTATACAGCAGCCCCAGAGGTATATACAGCCCCAGTGGTAGTATACAGCATCCCCAGAGGTATATACAGCCCCGGTGGTAGTATACAGCATCCCCAGAGGTAGTATACAGCAGCCCCAGAGGTAGTATACAGCAGCCCCAAAGGTATATACAGCAGCCCCAGTGGTAGTATACAGCAGCCCCAGAGGTAGTATACAGCCCCAGAGGTAGTAGACAGCAGCCTCAGAGGTATATACAGCCCCAGTGGTAGTATACAGCATCCCCAGAGGTATATACAGCCCCGGTGGTAGTATACAGCAGCCCCAGAGGTAGTATACAGCAGCCCCAGAGGTAGTATACAGCAGCCCCAGAGGTAGTATACAGCAGCCCCAAAGGTATATACAGCAGCCCCAGTGGTAGTATACAGCAGCCCCAGAGGTAGTATACAGCCCCAGAGGTAGTATACAGCAGCCTCAGAGGTATATACAGCCCCATTGGTAGTATACAGCAGCCCCAGAGGTATATACAGCCCCAGTGGTAGCATCCAGCAGCCCCAGAGGTATATACAGCCCCAGTGGTAGTATCCAGCAGCCCCAGAGGTATATACAGCCTCAGTGGTAGTATACAGCAGCCCCAGAGGTATATACAGCCCCAGTGGTAGTATACAGCAGCCCCACAGGTATATACAGCCCCAGTGTAGTATACAGCAGCCCCACAGGTATATACAGCCCCAGTGGTAGTATACAGCAGCCCCACAGGTATATACAGCCCCAGTGTAGTATACAGCAGCCCCACAGGTATATACAGCCCCAGTGGTAGTATACAGCAGCCCCAGAGGTATATACAGCCCCAGTGTAGTATCCAGCAGCCCCAGTGGTAGTATACAGCCCCAGTGTAGTATCCAGCAGCCCCAGTGGTAGTATACAGCCCCTGTGTAGTATCCAGCAGCCCCAGTAGTAATAAACAGCCCCAGTGTAGTATCCAGCAGCCCCAGTGGTAGTATACAGCCCCAGTGTAGTATCCAGCAGCCCCAGTGGTAGTATACAGCCCCTGTGTAGTATCCAGCAGCCCCAGTAGTAATAAACAGCCCCAGTGTAGTATCCAGCAGCCCCAGTGGTAGTATACAGCCCCAGTATAGTATCCAGCAGCCCCAGTAGTAATAAACAGCCCCTGTGTAGTATCCAGCAGCCCCAGTAGTAATAAACAGCTCCCCTCCTTATCACGTCCCCCCCAGGCTGCGGCAGCTCTCAAAATAACAAACAGTTTATACATTACCTTCCGGCGCAGCTACTCCGCTCCTCCGGTCCACCGCTCGCCGGCTTCTTCTTCCTTGATGTGCCGACTTCTGTGACCGCGCGCAGGAAATGACGTCATCTCCTGCGCCCGGTCACATGACACCGGCACATCAAGGAAGAAGAAGCCGGCGAGCGGTGGACCGGAGGAGCGGAGTAGCTGCGCCGGAAGGTAATGTATAAACTGTTTGTTATTTTGAGAGCTGCCGCAGCCTGGGGGGGACGTGATAAGGAGGGGGGGCTGTTTATTACTACTGGGGGAGACATGATAAGGAGGGGGGGGCTGTGTAGTGCAATATGCACGGCATCCCCCCGCCGCTGATTGACGGGGGGATGCCGTGCATATTCATTGCACTAATGAGGCGGCCCCACGTGACCGCCTGCGGTCACCGCGGCCCCCTCCTGCCTCCTCCAGCCCCCGGTCACAGCCCCCCCACAGCATACCGTATGACCCGTGTATAAGCCGAGGGGGGGACTTTTCAGCCCAATTTTTGGGCTGAAAAACTCGGCTTATACACGAGTATATACGGTAATAGTGAAACAGAAAACTTGCTGATAAAAATATCTTATGTATGTGTATATATTATGTATGTGTCAAAATATGAAGAAATCCTTGTATATATTTCTATATATACTGGTTATCTGCCCTCGGTGCATGTTTGTTTATATTTAAAGCACCCAGACAGTGAGAAGGTTGCATAAAGGCAATAGGGTACATATAAATGCGGAATGATTTTATAGACCTACCAGCAGCTGTATTGTGTGCTTATTGTAGGTCCCTGTCCTTCTGTTACAATTTCTTTCATTCAAGTCATAGATACTGTAATGTTATATAATGGATGTATAAGTGTCTGTCATATATAACACTGTCTAGCTTTTAAATATATACACTCTCGTGTTGAAACAGATAAAACCTTTTTAAGCTCCTTTTTGGTCCTGGTGCGCCTTGCTCATAGGTACCTATGTAGAGTGGTAGGCATTAATATGGTTTGGATAGGTTTAAATAAGTGGTAAATGAGAGCATCAACCTTCTGAGTGGTTCTGATGGGTTGGGATGTAGGTCCCTCAATCCTGTTTGGATCCAAGATACCTAATGTCTGGTCTGACTTGAAAGTGTCCCCATAGTTATACAAGGATAGTGATATACAAGGATTTCTTCATATTTTGACACATACATAATATATACCCTTTTGCAGATAAAGCAGGATCCTACAGACAAGGAGAAGTTACTGAGAAGCCTATGCTGAAAAGGACCACCACTGAGAAGCAGTCCACCCAGCACCACAAACTGGGTTTATCACATAAAGACTTAACATATCATACGTGATATTAGAAACAGATCCGAACACAAGTGCCCCTGATGAGCCTTCTATGAAATAATAGAGGCGAAACGCGTAGGGAGGGATTAAACCACATTGATGGATCTAACCTTGCACATATCATAGACCATTTTTAGGACCTGCAAAATGGGGGGTGGGAGCAGACAGTAGGAGATAAACGCTTAACTATAGTGGAACAAGATTACTGACATTGAGGGAGATCGCCACGGGCAGTACTCTGGAAACAAATTGTATCCAGGGGCTCCCAAAGACAGTCACCTCAACCACACAAGTACCACTCAGCGATAGGTACTGCCAATAGCACCCCCTTCTACCAACCTAATAAATGGCAATTTGTCTTTATCTCTACTATCTTTCTGGGGGGAAGGTATTTGTTATTGTGTAAAAGTTCACTGTCACTTTAAACACTAATCCACACTGGATATTTTAAACTTAATAAAAGCAACAACTGCGATACGAATCTTTCCAATTTATTATAAATACTTCCCTATCTACACTAGAAGCCTCTCTCGTACCCCTGGGGGTCTCTGTTTCCGTGGGCAGTAGTAGGAGACATACCTCTTCAGTAGGACCCAGTGGTAGGGAGGCAGGAGGGCAAGTCAAGCAGCAGAGCCAGATTGCGCTGCACACAAAATTTTACATCTGAGTTTTTTTTAAAAAAACTTTTAGTTTTTATTTTTTCTCAAAATAACATCAAATAACATTTACAAACATCAGTGTTCGCATGCATTGACTTAACCAGTGTGCTGCTATTATTTTTGATATATATATATATATATATATATATATATATAAAACAGAAAAAAAAACAGAAAAAAAACTGCATAGCACTCACAGACTAATGTGAACCGGTGCCAGCAGGGCTGCTGGATCAAATAACTGGAAAAAAATACTCTGCAGCACTCGGTTACTACCAATGATGTACATATGCTAATAAGCTATATATATAGGAGAAAAAAGTTAAAAACTTACGTTTTTTTCAAAAAACTCAAAATCTTATCTTTTTATTTCTGAAGTTCTTGGTACACACATTGGCCAATGTCTGTTTGCTCGTCGACTGCGACAAAGTGACTTCAGCTCCGACGAGTCCTAACGCTGACATCCCTGTCCTCCTTGTCCACCCCCCACTTCTCAGTGGGCAGATTCCATCTCGACCCTAGATCACCTGTGGTCAACAAGGGTGCAAATTGCAGCATGGAGCCAGCCACTCCATAAGATACAAAACAGAAAAAAAACTGCATAGCACTCACAGACTAATGTGAATCTTTCCAATTTATTATAAATACTTCCCTATCTACACTAGAAGCCTCTCTCGTACCCCTGGGGGTCTCTGTTTCCGTGGGCAGTAGTAGGAGACATGCCTCTTCAGTAGGACCCAGTGCTAGGGAGGCAGGAGGGCAAGTCAAGCAGCAGAGCCAGATTGCGCTGCACACAAAATTTTACATCTGAGTTTTTTTTTAAAAAAACTTTTAGTTTTTATTTTTTCTCAAAATAACATCAAATAACATTTACAAACATCAGTGTTCGCATGCATTGACTTAACCAGTGTGCTGCTATTATTTTTGATATATATATATATATATATATATATACAGTTGTGGCCAAAAGTATTGACACCCCTGCAATTCTGTCAGATAATACTCAGTTTCTTCCTGAAAATGATTGCAATCACAAATTCTTTGGTATTATTATCTTCATTTAATTTGTCTTAAATGAAAAAACACAAAAGAGAATGAAGCAAAAATCAAAACATTGATCATTTCACACAAAACTCCAAAAATGGGCTAGACAAAAGAATTGGCACCCTCAGCCTAATACTTGGTTGCACAACCTTTAGCCAAAATAAACTGCGATCAACCGCTTCTGGTAACCATCAATGAGTTTCTTACAATGCTCTGCTGGAATTTTAGACCATTCTTCTTTGGCAAACTGCTCCAGGTCACTGATATTTGAAGGGTGCCTTCTGCAAACTGCCATTTTTAGATCTCTCCACAGGTGTTCTATGGGATTCAGGTCTGGACTCATTGCTGGCCACCTTAGAAGTCTCCAGTGCTTTCTCTCAAACCATTTTCTTGTGCTTTTTGAAGTTTGTTTTGGGTCATTGTCCTGCTGGAAGACTTATGACCTCTGAGGGAGACCCAGCTTTCTCACACTGGGCCCTTCATTATGCTGCGAAATTTGTTGGTAGTCTTCAGACTTCATAATGCCGTGCACACGGTCAAGCAGTCCAGTACCAGAGGCAGCAAAGCAACCCCAAAACATCAGGGAGCCTCCGCCATGTATGACTGTAGGGACCGTGTTGTTTTCTTTGAATACCTCTTATTTTCTCCTGTAAACTCTATGTTGATGCCTTTGCCCAAAAAGCTCTACTTTTGTCTCATCTGACCAGAGAACATTCTTCCAAAACATTGTAGGCTTTCTCAGGTAAGTTTTGGCAAACTCCAGCCTGGCTTTTTTATGTCTTGGGGTAAGAAGTGGGGTCTTCCTGGGTATCCTACCATACAGTCACTTTTCATTCAGACACCGACGGATAGTACGGGTTGACACTGTTGTACCCTCGGACTGCAGGATAGCTTGAACTTGTTTGGATGTTAGTCGAGGTTCTTTATCCACCATCCGCACAATCTTGCGTTGAAATCTCTTGTCAATTTTTCTTTTCCGTCCACATCTAGGAAGGTTAGCCACAGTGCCATAGGCTTTAAACGTCATCATGACACTGCGCACGGTAGACACAGGAACATTCAGGTCTTTGGAGATGGACTTGTAGCCTTGAGATTGCTCATGCTTTCTCACAATTTGGTTTCTCAAGATCTCAGACAGTTCTTTGGTCTTCTTTCTTTTCTCCATGCTCAATGTGGTACACACAAGGACACAGGACAGTGGTTGAGTCAACTTTAATCCATGTCAACTGGCTGCAAGTGTGATTTAGTTATTGCCAACACCTGTTAGGTGCCACAGGTAGGTTACAGGTGCTGCTAATTACACAAATTAGAGAAGCATCACATGATTTTTCTAACAGTGCCACTTTTGTCTATTTTTGTGTTTTTTCATTGAAGACAAATTAAATGAAGATAATAATACCAAAGAATTTGTGATTGCAATCATTTTCAGGAAGAAACTGAGTATTATCTGACAGAATTGCAGGGGTGTCAATACTTTTGGCCACAATTATAAATATATATTAGAGCTGGTGTGTACATATAATGAATAAAAATAGAATGTTGTTGAGGTGCACCAAAGTTGAGTACCTGTTTTGTGAAAACGATCAAAGATATCTTTGTTGTGCTGAGATGTGATAGTCAGAAAAAATCGGTGAAATCATAAGACTGCAAAACCCACCATTTCCATATGAAAAATGAGTGGTTAAGAATTAATAGGGCATCAGTATCTATCTCTTACAAAGAAGATTCTCAAAGGAAACCCCCCAAAAAATCAGCATATTTCAAATTAATTATGTCACCAAGTTCAAACCCTTGGAATTCAACGCATTTGATTTATGAATCCAAAATGTTTCTTTCTTTTTTAATATTTCAAACCTATTGTTCACATAATTTGGGACATGATCTATAGGTGTTACTTTAATTAAATTAAAATCTCTTTTGTGATGCTTATCAAAATGATAGGACACTCCATGTTGAAGAAAACCATTATTTATATTTGATCTATGCTTATTCACTCAGGAGTGCAGAGGCTGTATACGTCTCCCAACATATTGTAGTCCACAGGGACATTCTAGAAGGTTTATAACAAAATCAGTTGTACAACACATCCTATGTTTAATGGGATGTATTTTCCCTGTAACTGTAGAATGAAATTCTTCAGTGAAAGAATTTCAAGCTGTCCTGCCGGATCAAGGTGCATCAGTGGAATTATAAACATTTCTGTCAACATATTCATGAAATAAAATGCTATGAAAGGAGACCCAGGAGGACCCCACTACTGACAAAGGGACATAATAAAGATAGATTGCAGTTTGCCAAAATGTGTGTGAGTAAGCCAAAATCCTTCTGGGAAAGCATCTTGTGGACAGATGAGACCAAGATAGAGCTTTTTGGTAAAGCGCATCATCCTACTGTTTATCAAAAACGGAATGGGGCCTACAAAGATTAGAACACACTACCTACAGTCAAATATGGTGAAAGATTAAAAAAATGTTTTAGGGTTGTTTTGCTGCCACTGGCAATGGGTACTTTGACTGTTTGCAAAGCATCATGAAATCTGAAGATTTTGGGTTGCAATTTTGCAGAATGCAAATGGATGGAAACAAAATGTTGGAGAGTTCTGAAGTAACTATCAATTGATTCAGATATAATTTTCATTGAACACCTGTAGAAAAGTCTTAAAATCGCTGTTGGGAGAAGGAACTCTTCAAATATGAAAGACTTGGAGCAGTTTTGAAAAGATGAGTGGTCCAAAATTTTAGTTGAATGGTGTAAAAAGCTTGTCAGTGGTTATAGTTAGTGATTGATTGCAGTTATTTATCCCAAAGTGCGTGCAACCAAATAATAAGTTAAGGGTGCCAACAATTTTGTCTGGCCCATTTTTGGAGTTTTGTGTGAAATTCTTTTCAATTTGCCTTTTTTCTGTTTTTTGTGTTGTTCCAAAACACACAAAGGAAACAAACGTGCATCAAAAAACATGTAATTGCAATAATTTCTCCCCCTCCTACCGTCTCCCTCTCCCCCTCCTACCGTCTCCCTCCCCACCCCCTCTAGACTGTGAGACCTCGCTGTCAGGATCCTCTCCCTATTGTACCCGTACGATTGATTTGTCTCTGTCTACCCTCTCATTTGTAAAGCGCCATGTAACCTAATGGCGCTATATAAATACTTAATAATAATAATAATAATTTTCTAGGAGAAATTCTTCATTTTCTGAAATAATTTCAAGGGTGGCAACACATTCAGCCATGTATGTGTAAGTAAGTTAACAAAATGAATATATAAATATAGTGATATGTACAAATGTAAAACAATGAATTTTACAAATCAATACGTAGAATTTAGCCATGTTGGAGATATGTGATGATAAAAGCAAATAGCATGAGTCACATCACCTCTTTATTTACACAGTAACTCTGCAAGCAGCCCCTCCTGACATTAACCTTCCTTCACGGTACAAACCTCCAGCATGCAGCCCCATGTGAATGACATTGTCCCCCCTTTCACCACGCAGCCCTATAACATGAAGCCCCATGCCAGTGACCCCCTTCAACATGCAGACTACCAACATGCAGCCCTATGCAAGTGCCATCATCCCCTTCACCATGTAGACCCACAACATGAATCCCCTTGTGAATAATATTACCCCCTTCACTGAGAAGACCACCAGATGCAGCCATATGTGAGTGACATTACCTCCTTTACCAAGGATTCTGTAGGGACAAAGTGTTGCCGGTCCACGCTGTCACAGAAGTCAAGTAGCCAGTGGTACAATTTACTGCTGGTTTATTGGATACATCCGAAGCATTTCAGAGCCTGCTGTGCTCCTTCATCAGGGATTGTATGGGGTTACAGTCACAATGCATCCTATATATATATACGTTGGTAGCTGATACACACCCTAATCACATGACCATGACGTCAATGGGAGTGTGCTGTTATGTGACACAGGGATTTTTTTATCCATGTTCTCCCGAAAACTATGTTAGGCGGCCGTCTCACTCATCAATATCGTGAGCGATATTGTTAGCGATCACGTGCACGCGCGATCGCTAACAATATCGCTCACATCGTTGGTGAGCTGTCACACAGACAGACTCACCAGCGATGTGGACCAGCGAGATCACTGGTAACTATGGTACACATCGGGTTACTAGGCGCCGCGCGGCGCTTAGTAACCCGACGTTTACCATAGATACCATCTCCCAGCATAGGCTCTGCCGCTGGGAGATGGATCATCGTGGTGTCACACACCACGATGAAGCAGATTGAACAAGCGTTTATCGCTTGATATGAGCTCCGGCTCTCATATCTGCGATGTCACGATCAAGCGATTTTACATTGTAAAATCGCTTGATTGCACGCAGCGATGCACAAACGATATCGCTTAAGCGATCAAAAAGCAGATCGCTTAAACGATATTGTTAGCAATATTGAACCGTGTGACGGCCGCCAAAGTCATATAGAAACACATCAAGACACCAATTAACATAAAACACATTATTTATACACACAATGTTAAAAATACACACACAATTTTTTTTAAAAAATGTACTTAAAATTATTTTATTTTATAAAAGAACTTCTAAAAAATAAATAAAGTTAAAACATCCTGATTGATCAAACTCACTATTCCCAACGGATATTAGGATCTAAACCATGGACAATTGATTAAACCACCAACACTACTAAGACAATTCATTTATTTCAATCCTCCATTATTAAGATAGGTCTAAACTAATTTATTCATCCTCTAATGTGGTCAATGTGATATGTGATAAATTGTATTTTTGTGGTTGTATATAAATGTGTAAACAATATTCGAATAAATAACTCCAATTTTAAGAATAATACACTCTTTTTATTTTAGACAATAATAAAGCACACTCAATTACGTGACGTTACATTTAGACAAAAAATTTTAAAAAATCAATTAGTTTGCAGGTTTTGAACAATAGAGAAATCCTACAAGGGGCTCTATACGGATTGCTCTCCCTGCCTACCAGCGGAGTTTGAATGCACCCTAATTTTTAGTGGTGTCCCCGCTCACCGGAGGCTTATCCTGTATCTGTCTGATTACTCTATACTAAGATAGGGAATAACATGATAAGGTCGCACCCTCTAGTCATCAAAAGACGACGCGCTACCATGGATCTGAGTTCTGATGAATGGTTGGCTTTGGCAGAACTAGAGAATAATAAGGAATTAATTTTGAAACCCTCTGATAAAGGTGGAAACACTGTAGTGTTGAATCATAATAATTATGTAAAGACTAGCTGTGAGCCCGATGCAAATGCATCGGGTGTCTAGAATACTATACTTTGTATGAGGATTACCGCAAGCGCGCCGCAAGTGTAACGACTCGCTGGCGCCGACCAATTAGAAGCGCGGCTCAGGCAACGACTCGCAATGGCCTCGCGGCCATTGCTCGCGCTACCTGACTGGTAAATCGTTAACTTTGAGGCCGAGCCTCTGGTTCGATTTTCGGCCAGCGACTCGCAATGGCCGCTTCGCGGCCATTGCTCGTACTCAACCTGCGCGAGCAATGGCCTCGCGGCCATTGCTCGCGCAAGCCAGCGACTCGCATTGCTCGTCCTCAGCCTGCGCGAGCAATGGCCTCGCCACGGTCTTTTCGGGTACCCACACGAAAGTGCCTACGGCAATTATATAGTAGATACTGTACATTGCATATGGAGGGGTGAGGAGAGCGGAGGCTGGAGGGGAGAGCGGAGGCTGGAGGGGAGGGCAGAGGCTAGAGGGCAGAGCAGAGGTTGGAGGGCAGAGGCTGGAGGGGAGAGCGGAGGCTGGAAGGGAGAGCAGAGGCTGGAAGGGAGAGCGGAGGCTGGAGGGGATTGGCTGGAGGCTGGAGGGGATTGGCTGGAGGCTGGAAAGGAGAGGCTGGAGGGGAAAGGCTGGAGGGGAGAGGCTGGAGGGCAGAGGCTTTAGGGCAGAGGCTGGAGGGGAGAACGGAGGCTGGAGACGAGAGCGGAGGCTGGAGGGTAGAGCGGAGGCTGGAGGGCAGAGCAGAGGCTGGAGGGCAGAGCAGAGGCTGGAGGGCAGAGCAGAGGCTGGAGGGCAGAGCGGAGGCTGGAGGGGAGAGCAGAGGCTGGAGGGGAGAGCGGAGGCTGGAGGGCAGAGCGGAGGCTGGAGGGCAGAGCGGAGGCTGGAGGGCAGAGCAGAGGCTGGAGGGCAGAGCAGAGGCTGGAGGGCAGAGCAGAGGCTGGAGGGCAGAGCGGAGGCTGGAGGGGAGAGCGGAGGCTGGAGGGCAGAGCGGAGGCTGGAGGGGAGAGCGGAGGCTGGAGGGGAGAGCGGAGGCTGGAGGGGAGAGGCTGGAGGGGAGAGCGGAGGCTGGAGGGCAGAGGCTGGAGGGCAGAGGCTGGAGGGCAGAGGCTGGAGGGGAGAGCGGAGGCTGGAGGGGAGAGGCTAAAGGGGAGAGCGGAGGTTGGAGGGCAGAGGCTGGAGGGCAGAGGCTGGAGGAGAGAGGGGAGGCTGGAGGGGAAAGGCTGGAGGGGAGAGCGGATGCTGGAGGGCAGAGGCTGGAGGGGAGAGCGGAGGCTGGAGGGGAGAGCGGAGGCTGGAGGGGAAAGCGGAGGCTGGAGAGCAGAGCGGAGGCTGGAGGGCAGAGCGGAGGCTGGAGGGGAGAGCGGAGGCTGGAAGGGAGAGTGGAGGCTGGAGGGGAGAGCGGAGGCTGGAGGGGAGAGGCTGGAGGGGAGAGGCTGGAGGGCAGAGGCTGGAGGGCAGAGGCTGGAGGGGAGAGCGGAGGCTGGAGGGCAGAGGCTGGAGGGCAGAGGCTGGAGGGGAGAGCGGAGGCTGGAGGGGAAAGGCTGGAGGGGAGAGCGGAGGCTGGAGGGCAGAGGCTGGAGGGGAGAGGGGAGAGCGGAGGCTGGAGGGGAGAGCGGAGGCTGGAGGGGATTGGCTGGAGGCTGGAGCGGATTGGCTGGAGGCTGGAAAGGAGAGGCTGGAGGGGAAAGGCTGGAGGGGAGAGGCTGGAGGGCAGAGGCTTTAGGGCAGAGGCTGGAGGGGAGAACGGAGGCTGGAGAGGAGAGCGGAGGCTGGAGGGGAGAGCGGAGGCTGGAGGGGAAAGCGGAGGCTGGAGGGGAGAGCGGAGGCTGGAGGGGAGAGCGGAGGCTGGAGGGGAGAGGTTGGAGGGGAGAGCGGAGGCTGGAAGGCAGAGCGGAGGCTGGAGGGCAGAGCAGAGGCTGGAGGGCAGAGCAGAGGCTGGAGGGCAGAGCAGAGGCTGGAGGGGAGAGCGGAGGCTGGAGGGGAGAGCGGAGGCTGGAGGTCAGAGCGGAGGCTGGAGGTCAGAGCGGAGGCTGGAGGTCAGAGGCTGGAGGTCAGAGGCTGGAGGTCAGAGCGGAGGCTGGAGGTCAGAGCGGAGGCTGGAGGGCAGAGCGGAGGCTGGAGGGCAGAGGCTGGAGGGCAGAGCGGAGGCTGGAGGGGAGAGCGGAGGCTGGAGGGGAGAGCGGAGGCTGGAGGGGAGAGCGGAGGCTGGAGGGGAGAGCAGAGGCTGGAGGGGAGAGCGGAGGCTGGAAAGGAGAGCGGAGGCTGGAGGGGAGAGCGGAGGCTGGAGGGGAGAGCGGAGGCTGGAGGGCAGAGCGGAGGCTGGAGGGCAGAGCGGAGGCTGGAGGGGATAGGCTGGAGGGGAGAGCGGAGGCTGGATGGCAGAGGCTGGAGGGCATAAGGGAGGCTGGAGAGGAGAACGGAGGCTGGAGGGGAGAGCGGAGGCTGGAGGGGGGGGGTGCTGTCATACAGATGTGAGGGCCGGGGGGAGTGCAGACTCACCGCCACCGGCGTGCGTGTGCTGTAGGAGGAGAGGAGGGGCGGGCAGAGCTGCCGGACAGGAAGTTCCGTCCTCCCTCCTCTCCGGGCGCACGGCGGGCGGCTGGTGTCAGCACGGGGCCCCCCAGGGGGTGGAGGCAATGGGCCCCTCATGCCGAGTGGCGGGATGACAGCGGCGGCCGCAATGCCCGCTACGCGGGCAATGCCTCGCACGGCGTGGTGACGTCACAGTGTGACATAGCCACGACGTGCCGGGGGCCGACAGAAAACGTGCTACGGCAATTATATAGTAGATATGTCTTACGATCCTAAATGACAGAAATAGTTACGAGATTCTTGAAAAAGATCCCACCAACATCTATCTTGAAGAGTTGTTTGGTATTTTGGATGATGGTCTGGATAGCAATTTATTGTCGGCTAGTGAACATAAGTTTCTAGTTCCTAAACACCCCAGCATCCCTACCTTTTATGCTCTGCCGAAAATACATAAGGGGTTAAATCCCCTTAAGGGCAGACCCATAGTAGCAGGCACTAATTCTATAGGTCAAGGCATAGGAGTTTATACTATAGTATATAGGCGTGAATCCTAGCCTCCGGTGAGCGGGGACACCACTAAAAATTAGGGTGCATTCAAACTCCGCTGGTAGGCAGGGAGAGCAATCCGTATAGAGCCCCTTGTAGGATTTCTTTATTGTTCGAAACCTGCAAACTAATTGATTTTTTAAAAATTTTTGTCTAAATGTAATTGTCACGTAATTGAGTGTGCTTTATTATTGTCTAAAATAAAAAGAGTTTATTATTCTTAAAATTGGGGTTATTTATTCGTATATTGATTATTACTTCCCCTTATATACTAGAAACTTGCTTGATGTATTGTATATAAAAAATGTGTGCAAAAACATGACAATTTAATAATTTCTCTGTGAAAAGAAAAACATTTTATAAGATAAAATTAGTGTATTCATAACATAATTAATGCATTCATTGATTAATAAGATAGAAAAAGCTAAAAGATATAAAACTATGATGTGAATGAAATATTTAAGTGAGTTCTTTTATCCTTTTATTTCAGTGTATTTCTAACAATGCCACTTGTGGACAAAAAACTTTTTGAGAGTCCCCCATCATCGATCCACACAAGGGAATAAACGAGCAAGACTGACCTATATTTACCGCAACACCACTTCTCTCATCATAATCAGAAGTTGTTCCAATTCCACTCATGTCGCTAACACCTTCAGAGCCATTTGCGGTAAATATAGGTCAGTCTTACTCGTTGATTCCCTTGTGTGGATCAATGATGGGGGACTCCCAAAAAAGTTTTTTGTCCACAAGAGGCATTGTTAGAAATACACTAAAATAAAAGGTTGCTTGCACCTTAAGAACATCTCTAGAATTCAACCCTTTCTCACTATAGAAACAATAAAAACCCTCACTGTGACCCTGATCCACTCCGTCATTGTTTATTGCAAATTTGCACTTCAGTAAGGAAGTGGATGAACTCCAGTGCCACCTTTAGGTAGCTCCTCAAAGTCATAGTTGCTTTCTGACAAGTTTTTAAATATGACTAGGGATTTGTGCCAGATCAGAACCCCAAACTACAGACGCTGCTTTTCGGGGTCTGGGGCACTTGCTATCTACCTTATGGAGAGGAGTTTGCCTGCAACCATAAGAAGACAATTAAGTAGGTAAGGAGATTTAAAGCCACATCCATCCTCTAGGAAAGAGGAATGTGTCTTTAAATCTCCTTACCTACTTAACTGTCTTCTTATGGTTGCAGGCAAACTCCTCTCCATATGCAAATTAAATATCATAAATGTCAGTAAAACACGAACCATGAAATATTAATTTTTGTATGATGTCATATTACCTTATTTTTAATGTTAATTTGCGTTATTCTTATTCTCTTACTGTAATAGAATCATATTTATGAAAGATCTTTAAACAGAGATATAAGTTGTTATAAATAAACTTATTTATTCAGAATACATCAGTTTACATAAATAGTGTTCTGACATTAACCGCTTTGGCTTTGGTCTTATTTCTTGTGGAAGCCATAAAAAGCAATTATCGTAAATACTCGTGTATAAGCCGACCTGTGTATAAGCCGACCTCTCTACTTTTGCCCCCAAAACCTGGGAAAACGTATTGACTCGCGTTTAAGCCGAGGGTGGACTCCAGCACAGGTATACAGCCCCAGCAGTGTGGTATACAGCAGATCCCCAGCATAGTATACAGTCCCAGCAGTGATGGTATACAGCAGGTCCCCAGCACAGGTATACAGCCCCAGCAGTGTGGTATACAGCAGGTCTCCAGCATAGTATACAGCCCCAGCGGTGATGGTATACAGCAGGTCCCCAGCATAGTATACAGCCCCAGCAGTGTGGTATATAGCAGGTCCCCAGCATCGTATACTGCCCAAGCAGTGTGGTATATAGCAGGGCCCCAGCATTATATACAGCCCCAGCAGTGTGGTATATAGCAGGTCCCCAGCATCGTATACAGCCCCATCAGTGCCAGCCCATTATACAGGCCCCCCTCACAGTATGGCGCCCCCTCCTCACTGGATGGCCCCCGCATGCAGCGCTGCGCACATACATTACCTGGCTATCAGCTGTCTCCCTCCGGTGGCGATTCGCTGCTCCTGGCTCCGGGCTGCATCTTCATCTCTGTCTTCCTGTCTGTCTGTGTTTGGTTTTAATTATAATTGTTCACATCTGTGTAGTGCTCTTTGTATAACATATAAAGAATGTCTTATGTTTTTTCACTGTGCTAACGACTAAGGGGAGAACCCCGAAAAGCCGCCGGCTTTTAAACAATTATTCAACCCGATCCTCTGCCCCCCTCAGCTTCCCATCCCAATCCTCCGCTCCCCCCGCCGCCTCCTATCCTAATCCTAAGTTAAGACCGGCCGGGGAGCGCATCACCAGGGAGCAGGGAGTGAAGGACCAGGGCGGGGAAGCCGTCAGCGGTGAGAAGACTTCACTGCCGGCTTTCCTGCTCTGTGCTGCACTCCCTGCTCCCTGATGCCACCTCCTCGCTCCCCGGATCTGCTCCCCCCCGCTGGTCCTAACTTAGGTTCAGGCGGGGAGGTGGCGGGGGGAGCGCTGAGGGGGTATCAGGGAGTGGGGAACGCAGAACAGAGCAGGAAAGCCGACGGTGAAGTCTCTCTGCTGGCTTTCCCGCCGGTTATTTCAAATGATCAGCTTATGCAGATCATCTGTTCATTTGAAGTAGCCATGGTGATGTCAGGGAAAGGTTCATGTGAGTTCATGCAGCATGAACTCACGTGAACATTCCCTCGGCTGCACAGCTCAGCTACATCTCTGGTAGAAGTTCTCTACCAGAGATGTAGCTGAGCTAAAGAAGAATACTCCACTGGACTACGCCAGACGGAAGAGGAATTTTTTAATAAAGATGGAGTCTCTAAGTGAATGTTATGTTTTATTTCCAATAAAATATTTTTTTTTTTCTCTGTGTTGTGTTTTTTTTTTTTTTTTAATTCACTAGAAATTCATGGCGGTCATGTCTAATATTGGTGTGACCACATGAATTTTGGGCTTAGGGCCAGCTGATAATACAAGCATGAAAAAGAGAAGATTGCGCCATATAGTGAAGGTCCGTATTGAAGGGAGGAGAGATTAACTTAATGAATTTACTCTCACATGAGAGGGTTGTGCTTGGCCTCTGCACAACAAGAGTGTGAGTCGTAGGTGAGGCAAATTGCTGCTGCGGGACCGCCGGCTGGAAGATCCTCACATGATAGTCAGGTGACTGGTCACGTGATCAAAGGGGGTGTTGACAAATGGCGTCACCGCAGGTCCTGTCAGGAATCTAGGGGTCCGACAGCTATTCACAGCAGGGTCCTGTCAGAATCTTGAATGCCCAAAGCAGCTACCACATCGCGCTCCCCGAAGGGAGATTACACTGTAGGGAGGAAGGAGGAGGAAATGCGGTGTTATGGCAACAAGAAGAGGGGGCTTAGGATTGTATACCGACCTATTTTATTAGTAAAATTGCAATTGCTCTCTAACGCCACTACACGTTACGATAGCCCTCGCTATCTGTTGTTGGTGCAAGAGGGCTCTGATTTCTCTCTGAAGAACTCTCCGCTGCCCAGGTTTGGCAGTATCTGCAATTTGCAGTAACCTGTAAAAAGTAAAGTAAAAAGTCAGAGGAGATTACTGCAAATTGCAGATACTGCCAAAGTCCCTAAATGGCAGAGATTGCAGAGCGCCGGGCAGTGCAGTGAATAATACTAAAAGTTAATGACTTCCGGTTTATTCACTGCTCTGTCGGTGCTCGGCAATCTCTGCCTGCGTCGGCAGAGTTCGGGCTGTGCTGGCAGGGTTCACCCACGGTCATAGTCCGAGCTATGACCTGAGGTGAACCCTGACTGCACAGTCAGTTGTCAGCCTGCTCCAGCTGTGCATAGACATGTGTGTCTATGCAGAGCGATGTAGCAGTGCTGACATTGCGTTTTTGGACTACGTCGGACGGAAGAGGAATTTGTTAATAAAGATGGAGTCTCTAAGTGTATTTTTTGCTTTATTTCTAATAAAAAAATGTTTCTGTGTGTTATGTTTTTTTTTTTTAATTCTATAGAAATTCATGGTGGTTATGTCTAATATTGGCATGACTCCATGAATTTCGGGGTTAGTGGCAGCTGATAATACAAAGCTGGCCCTAACCCCTTTTTTATCCAGTGAGCCATGGCACCAGGGCCCTGGATGAGTTGGGTTCAGCGCCAGAAGATGGCGCTTCCCTGAACGCACCATCTTCTGGAGTGGCTGCGGGCTGCAATTTGCAGCAGGGGGTGCCCAGAAAGCTTGGGACTCCCTGCGCTGCGTATTCCAGCCCCTAGCTGCCTAGTTGTACCTGTCTGGATATGGAAATAGCGCGGAGCACCACGCGTTTTTTTATTTTTTTTATTTCATGAAATTATAATTAAAAAAGGGCTTCCTTCTATTTATGTTTCCAGGCAGGTACAAATAGGCACCTGGGGGTTGGAGGCAGCCCATTCCTGCCTGCTATACCTGGCTAGATACAAAAACACGGCAAAGCCCACGTCAATTTTTTTTAAAAAAATTCATAAAAAATACATTTAGGGACTGCATCTTTATTAACCCTTGAAGGCCGGAGCGCAGCGGCATTGTAAGGGGGGTTAACTCAGGTCTCCCAGAGACAGCTCAGGTGGCATGACCTGAGCTATCCTTGGGTGACCTGAATTAACCACAATTACAATGCCGCAGTGCTCCAGCCTTGAGGGGTTAATAAAGATGCAGTCCGTAAATGTATTTTTTATAGTTAATTTTTCCCAAAATATTTGATGTGGGCTTCGCCATATTTTTTTTGTCCAGCCAGGTAAAGCAGGCAGGAACGGGCTGCCTCCGACCTCCAGGTGCCTATTTGTACCTGCCTGGAAACAGAAATAGAAGGAAGTCCTTCTATTAGGAAATAATAAAAAAAAGATTATGTGGCACTCCGCGCTATTTCCATGTCCTGCCAGGTATAACTAGACAGCTTGGGGCTAGAATCCGCAGCGTAGGGAGGCCCAAGCTTTCTGAGCACCCCCTGATGCGAAATGCAGCCCTCAGCCACCCCAGAAAATGGTGTGTTCAGAGAAGCGCCATCTTCTGGCGCTGAATCCAGCTCATCTAGGGACTTGGTGCCTTTCTCACTGGGTAATAAAGGGGTTAGAGCCAGCTTTGTGTTATCAGCTGGCCCTAAGCCCGAAATTCATGGGGTCACGCCAATTTTAGACATGACCGCCATGAATTTCTAGTGAATTTAAAAAAAACACAGAGAAAAAAATATTTTATTGGAAACAAAAAATACACTTAGAGACTCTATCTTTATGAAAAAATTCCTCTTCCATTCGATGTACTCCAGTGGGCTCTTCTTCTTTAGCTCAGCTACATCGTTGGCAGAGATCCTCTACCAGAGATGTAGCTGAGCGGTGCAGCACCCGCCGTTGGAAAGTTCATGTGAGTTCATGCTGCATGAACTCACATGAACCTTTCCCTGACATCACCGCGGCTACTTCAAATGAACAACTGATCTGCATCAGCGGGAAAGCCAGCGGTGAGACTTCCCGCTCCCTGGTAACCCCTCATGACTCCTCCCTCTGCCTCCCTGCCTGATCCTAAGTTAGGACCAGGCGGGGGGAGCAGATCCAGGGAGGGGGCATCAGGGAGTAGGGAGCGAAAAACACAGGCGGGGAAGCCGGCGGTGAGAAGGGGATTTCACTGCCGGCTTTCTTGCTCTGTTTTTCGCTCTCCACTCCCGGTGCTGCGCTCTCCGTCCCTGTAGTTGCTCCCCCGCCCGGTACTAACATTATAATACATATTACATTGATTTTCAATAGTGTTCGACGATGTTCAATGAACATTCGATGAACATTCGACGAACACACAGCAAATTCGATGAATCGAATTGAATTTGAACACTGGGGTGGTGGCTCATCTCTAATCATTACTCATATACTTCCGTTCTGGACCAGTGATTGCACTGGCTGCCCAAACATTATATGATCCAATTAAAATTGCTTGTTTTCACTCACAAAGCTCTTCACAGCGCAGAACCTCCTTATATCTCTTCCTTCCTCTCTCTCTATCACCCTACCCATTCTCTATGCTCTGCAAGTGACCTTTGACTAGTATTCCCACTAATCTGAATCTCCCACTCCTTGCTCCAAGACTTCTTCCGAACTGCACAAATTCTCTGGAATTAGGACTATCCACAATTTACACAGTTTTAGGCACTCTCTAAAAACACATCTTTTGGGGCAGCTGATCATGCTCCCTAGTCAAAGTAATTTATATATAGTGTGATGGTGCAATCCCGATGTGTCCCCTGATCGGGACACAGCATATGGGAGATTATATCTTGTGCTCAGTAGCAACACACACAGGGTTAGCTGCTGCTGGAGCTGAGTGCTGATTGAAAGAACTGATGCCCAGATGTGTGGGTGAATAGGAGGTGATATGAGCTGCTCTGGGCTGAGGGGAGAGAGAGAAGTGTCAGAATAGCAGGAGTTTCTGGGTGAAGGGCTGTGTGAAGCTAATACAGCCTGTGAGCTCTCTCAGAGTGGACGTTCATGAAGCTAATGAGCAGACTGTGAGGAGAGAAAGGTTGTGTGCTGACATAGCACAGCCTAGCCGTGATTTTTTGGCCCTTGCCTGTGACCTGGCCAAGATAGAACCCGTGAGAAAGTACAGAAATTCTATATCAGCTGTTGGGATTGTATGAGGTTGTGCCTGGCTGCCCCAGAACCTTGAGGTCTGTAAATACCTGAACTGCTATCTTACATGTGGTGGAGAATACGGGCACAGCAACCTGGTTGGTAATAGCAATGACTTGGTGAAAAAAAAATAGGCATACTCAGATCACACATGTCAGTGGTGAAACCTACTACGCTACAGTACAAACCAGCAGCCAGCATGGAGGACCTGCTTAAGCACCTGGTGCAAGCACAGCAACAACAGCAGCAAATGCACCAGCAACAGCAGGTCGCACAACAGGAGGCGAATCAGCTCTTGATCGAGCAAATGCAGCAGCAACAGGAGCATCAGCAGCGACAACAGGAGCATCAGCAGCGACAACAGGAGCATCAGCAGCGACAGTTGGATCTTCTGACGGAGGCAATCCATGCAAGGCCTGCGGCTCCACCCCGAAGTCAAGGAGATGACAGAAGCATCCGGAAGGCGGTAAGGCGTGCAATGCAAAGGATGACCCCTGGAGATGATGTGGAGGCATTCCTGGCGGTTTTCGAGAGGGTCGCAGAGCAGGAGAAATTGCCACCAGAGCAGTGCGTGGAAATGTTGGCACCTTACTTAACCGGAGAGCCCCAAAAAGCCTACGTGGACCTCTGCACAGAGGACGCCATGGACTACGGGGCTCTGAAAGGTGAGATCCTGGCCAGAATGGGGGTTAATACGTATGTAAGGGCTCATCGGGTAAGCCAGTGGTCCTTTGAGGAAGGTAAACCTGTCCGGTCTCAAGCCTATTGCTTGTTGCACCTGGTAAAGAAGTGGCTGCAGCCGGAGACCCTGAGCCTCGCACAAATGATAGAGAGGGTGGTAGTTGACCGATTTGTGCGCACTCTGCCTGTCTCCATTCAACGGTGGGTAGGACAGGGTGAACCAAGTACCCTCGATCAGCTAGTGAGTGTGGTGGAGCGGCATGTGGCTACCCAGGACTTGGTTCTGGACTCTGGGACATTGCGTTCAGGCTTGTGGTCCACTTCCATCAAACCGGAAGTTTGGGATCCCCAACCCGGTCCTGCGCTGGGCTTGACCCCACCAAAGTCAGAGAATGTGCACCGCCTGGAAGTGAGACAGAAGCCAGGGTCTCTTAAGCGGGGTACCGTAAATAATTTTTTCCCTGCCATAAGTTGTTGGCGATGCCAGGAGTCAGGACATGCAATGGTGCCGTGTCCCCTCAACACGGAACCCATGGACTGTGGGTATACCCACCGGATGTTCATGTTCGCCCAATCTTCCAGCACAGGACGCTATGGGACTGGGAGTAAAGGGAGAGCTTTGTGCAAGGTATGGTTCAATGGACATGAGACTACAGCCCTGTAGGACTCCGGGAGTAATGTGACCCTTGTGTGTGCCTCCTTGGCCTCTGGATCCAAACCCACCAGCCGTATGGTGCGGGTGCTTGGTGTTCATGGGGACCACCGTAGGTATCTGACAAGGAGGGTCACTATCACTACCCCGTCCGGACGGGTTTGACATGAAGTGGGGGTGGTGAAGACACTGCCTTTTGATGTGATTTTGGGGAGGGCTTTTCCTCTGTTCTGGACTTTGTGTGAGAGGTAAACTAATCCTCAGGTAATGGATGGTCCTGGCCCTGAGCCCGAAGATCCCGACTCTGGGACACCAGCCATAGGGGTCACCAATATAGGGACAGAGTGTAATCCCGATAGGTGTTCCCTAGAGGTAAAGGCAGGAGGTTACAGAGCGTCCAACCCCCGCATACGGGTGCGGAAGCGCCGACCACGACGTCCTAAGACCTGTAGACGTACGCAAGGTACAGGCGGTCACTCCACTGTGGACTTAGGGCCCGCCCAATCATGTAGCGGGTGACATAGCATCAGGACTACACATAGTCAGAGGGATAGGTGGGCCGTGCAACCGCACTGGCCATTGGGGGAGGGGGAGGTCTCCCACAGACATGCCTCTGAGACATAAGGTGACTGGGTCCGATTGGTCTTGGTACAACTGAAAACGGTTGGTGACGGTACAGGACCACGTGTCGGACGTGCACACCCCTGGTCGACTTGGACGGTTCCCTTGACTGGTAGGCCCCGATGGCGAGGAGGCCCTATCTCGAGGCCCTGTATCATGGGCTTGTGTTCAGCCCCACAGGCTTGAACAGAGGGGGGAGGTATGTGGTGATGCAACCCCGATGTGTCCCCTGACTGGGACACAGCATATGGGAGAGTGTATCTTCTGCTCGGTAGCAGCACACACAGGGTTAGCTACTGCTGGAGCTGAGTGCTGATTGAAAGCACTGACACCCAGGTGTGTGGATGAATAGGAGATGATATGAGCTGCCCTAGGCTGAGGGGAGAGAGAGAAGTGTCAGAGCAGCAGGAGTTGCTGGGTGAAGGGCTGTGTGAAGCTAACACAGCCTGTGAGCTCTCTCAGAGTGGATGTTCATGAAGCTAATGAGCAGACTGTGAGGAGATAAGGGTTGTGTGCTGATATAACACAGCCTAGCCATGAGGTTTTGGCCCTTGCCTGGGACCTGGCTGAGATAGAACCCCTGAAAAGGTACAGAGCTTCTATATCAGCTGTTGGGATTGTATAAGATTGTACCCGGCTGTGCCCTGTAACCTGGAGGTCTGTAAATAACTGAACTATGCCATTAAACTGTGTGTTGTGTGAACAAGTGCCTGGGTCACTGTCTTCCGTCTTGCCGATCCTAACCGCTACCTTACAATAGCTAATTCGCTATTTTTCTGAACATATATCTCCATCAAACTCCACTACAACCAAAAACACTACAAAGATTGGCTAATAACTGGCTCATGCAGCTTTTATCCACCCCCATCTCTTCAAGATCGCTGGACCATCATTGTAAATAACTACATGTACTTTGTGTCACTCCCACTTCATTTTAGATTGTAACCTCTTATCAGCAGGTCTTTATCTTTGCTTTAATTATTTTATTTTCATAAATGTTACTCTGAATTGCAAAGCGCTGTGGAATACGTTGACACTGTATAAATAAAGATTATTATTATTATTCACCATCACTGCACAGCCAATCCACATTCCGACTTTTATTAGTGATATTGCTCCCCTGCACCGCGCAGACTCCCAGCATGCATTACCACATGAGTAACATTACCTCATTTCACTGCCCATCCCCACAATTTGAGCATGATGCAAGTAACATTACCCACTTTGCTGCACAGGCCCACAACAGGCTGCCCCGCATGAGTGATATAACCTCCTTCACTGCTCAGCCCCACAATATGCAGCCCCAAGCAAGGAACATCATCAACTTCTCCCAACACTCCCCAGCATGCAGCACCTTTTCCATGCAGCACCTTCTCCTTGCAGACCCCGCCATGCAACCCCACTCAAGTAACATCAACTCCTTTTCTGTGCTATCCATCCATTAAGCATCCCCATACAAGTTGCAGTAGCTCCTGCCCATTGTAGCCCTCCAATGTGCAGCCCCACATAACAATAATATTATTGTTTCCTTGCCTAAAATACTTATTTAGACCATTCAAACATAATGCTACATCTTTATTCCCATCTCCACACAACACCATGGTGCAGCCCTTGGTCCTTTCAGGCTCTGGTCTCCACAGCCTTATCTCATCCTCAGCAGCCATAGGACAGCACAATGCTTTCTGGTAGTGGGTCTGCACTGTGACATTATCCCCTCAAAGGAGCAGCTCCCCCAAGACCTGACACTCTCTGCTCCCTGCGTGGTGGCTACTGGGCTGTGATGTGTGGTAACACACTGCCCACAGCCCAATCAATCAGGATGATGTGACTAGGTGAGTTTGAGCAAGACTTGGACACGTGCTTCTGATGCAACATCAATTTACAGAACCCAGAAGTTGATGTGACAAATCAGAAGATAAGTAAAACTCACCACCTGTGACATGTAATGGTCACCGAGAGTGCAGCCTTAGTGACTGAAATGAATGAAAAAGGTATTAAAGAAATAATTGTTTTATGGAATTAAATTGAATTGAAGAACAAATAATGTAGTGGACAACCTCTATAATGATGAAAAATCTAGAGTAATCTAATCAGCAGTACTCAATGACAGGCTGCAGCTACAAAAATAAACAAGATTTACAAAAGTGTAAAAAGAGAGATAACATCCTGTATTCCCAATGTATTTAATTTGGCTAAAAATCACTTGCTATTCCGCTATTAGGGTCAGTTCAAAAGCTGGCAACTAAATCATTGCATGGTATATGTATGATCTCTCTTATAATTAGAGGTTAAAAAGTTGGCCTTTTTTAGCTTAGAAAAAGATGCCTCAGAGGAAATAAGATTTATATGTATACTATATTTTTGGACTATAGGACACACTTTCCCCAACCCCAAAAAATTGGGAATGAAATGGGTGTGTGTTTTACAGTCTGGATTTAGCTTACTGGAGGCACAGCGGCAGTGGGGTCATAGGAGGCAAGGTCACTGTGGTAGGTTGTAAATGGTCAGCAGCTTGAGTGCTGGGGTCCTTGGACTGGGAGGAGGGGGTGTCCCAGCAGTGCGAAATAGGCACCATTGATCTCTTGGGGATGGATGTGATGGACTTCAGAAAAATTTGCTTATGTGCCATCTCTGATGCAATAGATTTCAGGATACTAAAGCTGAAGGAGGCACATGTGCAGATTGAGATCTCAACGAGTAAAGACAACAATTTGAGCATGTGCCGCCTCTGGCTTCACTTTCTTGAGGTCTATTGCGTTAGAGGTGGTGCATGAGCAGATTGAAATCTCGGTTCTCTGAGACCTCAATCTGCATATGCGCCACCTCCATCTTTACAGTTAGCGCAAATCTACTGAAAGAGGTAGTAACATCAATTACTATATCAGCATTTTAAAAAGGGTTTATACTTTTATCACAACAAAAGATATTATGGGTTATAAACAATTTAGTAATTGATAAAGTACATCTGGTGGATAAAGGTTGAACTTGATGGACTTGTGTCTCTTTTCAACCTCTAAAATAACTATGTAAGGCTGGGGTCACACATAAGCCCTTGGTCCGTTTTTGGCTTCATTTTTGTCTTTTTTTTTTTCTAAAACCAAAAACTGACAGAAAAACGGATTGGATGTAATAAACACCCTGTCCGTTTTTTTCTGGACCTCAAAACATTGCTCTGTCCGTTTTTGAGCCAAAAACGTTGCTAGCAACGTTTATGGCATCAGTTAAAAAACGCATGCGTTTTTTTAACATGGGGCCCTATGGGAAACGCATGCGTTAACGCATGGCACATATAGGCACTTGCGTTAACGCATGCGTTAACGCACATGCGTTTTTAATGAAAAAATGACTAAGTCCAAAAACGTACAGGGGTGCAGGAGGCTCAAAAAGCACCCTATAAAAAACGGATTGGTGATGAAAATCACTTCCAAAAACGGACTTCTATGTGTGACCCCAGCCTGACTGTAAAGGTACCTTCACAGGCGGCAATTTTGCTAGCAATTTCACTGGCAATTTGCTGGTTGCAGTGAAATCATGGACACATTGTTCCATTTGTATACAGCAACAAGATAGAACAATGTGTCCATGATTTCACTGCAATCAACAAATTGCCAGTGAAATTGCTAGCAAAATTGCCGTGTGTGATGGTACCTTAAGAATTACCCAACTGAGGCCATACATTCTGGTACATTCATGATTTGTATGCAGAAAAGAAATGTAAAAGTAATCCAGGAATATACTTTTGATGGAAAATCCAATTGCAAAAGCAGCAATATGATACCTAGCAAGTCTTGCTCACATTTCATAATAAAAACAATCAACAATACTTCATAGTGTACAGTTTCCTCATCAGCTGCACTACCCAACATGCAGTTGCATCTCTGTTTTCCCAACTTTAGATCATGTAGGAGTGTACTTCTAGAAAGATTTGGATGGACAAAACTGAATTTTTGTCCCTTGTAGCAAAACCTCTTTTTAGCATTATACAGTGCAGAGTTTTTTGGCCAAGGAAACCCAATTCATGGTTCCACCACAAGACAAGTTTGTGTGCTGAAATTTGGAACCCAAAACAGCACTAAACACATCACAATTTCATGTACTAGGTTATGTAAGTTTGGAAATAACAACTTTTGGTGCGGAGATTGAATAAGAGAATATACACTATTTTATGGGCCTTAATGTTGTAAGATTTTGTATTAAAAAAAAAACTAATAGTATAATCTGATCTGAAGAAGTTTCTGATTTAAAATACAAAGATCTCCATATTATTTCATGTCAAAAATATTTAGCAAAATAGAGTATATAAATATTTTTGGCTTCACACGATGAACTTGAATTGTATATTTTGCCAAATGATTTCTTCACTCATTGCTGAAACTTTCTTCATGCTGTTACTTAAAAGTTGCCAACATGTTGCTTTGAAGACAGATTAGAGCACAGTGCTGATCATTTGCTTATTTGATTGCAGATGAAATGAATATAGTTATGTGAAACCATACCTCTAGCTTTCCTGTGTTGGTTATTAGTACTGTTAGGATAAAAGCTTTCAGAACAATTAAACATCCATAAGACTAAAATCCATAGGAAGTCTCAGCTTTGTTATTATCTCTGCTTGCCTTACAGAACTATTTGTCTAAATGTCAGATTATAATTGTTTCATGTAATTACTAATAAAAAAAATCTAAAGAAACTTCAACAAAGTATTCTATTTGCTCATCAACTCTACTCCCTTGTGTAAAACCATAATCCAAAGAAGAGAAAATGTTCAACTTTTCCAGATTTATATCAGGTAAACTGGGTATTAGGTCTCATGGTGGCAGAAAAGCAAAGCCGCATGACCCTACAGAGCTATATGGACTCTATGCACCTCTAAGACAGTGGTCAGTATCTATATACATAATCAGCAGTTTTGCGCTTCCGGCCACTGTACCGCTATCACGCGCTGCGAGCGATGGCGCGCATGCGCCATCACGAGCCGCAGCTTCCTGGCCGGAAACGCACAACTGCTCATTATCCGCCCGGACAACATAAACCCCCAAACCCCCACCACTGCCCAGTCCACGCACCGCCCGCCACTCCCCCGCCCCATGCTCCCGCTCCCCCGCTGCCAGGGCCGCACCGTCCATTGGACAGTGGGAGCCCTGAGTCCCAAGTGGCACCAGCCAGGGGGAGCGGCATTGGAGAAGGGGGCGGCGCCAGCATCAGTGCCCGGCTTCATGAGAGACGGCCGCCGCCTCTGCGGCCCCCATTGAGATGGCGGCGCTCTGTCATTGTAGGCTGCAGGGGCGGCGGGGCTGAGATCTGCACCCAGACTGCCCCTGCTTACCCCCCCAATCACCCACACTGCTCCTGCTTACCCCCTCACTCACCCACACTGCCCCTGTTCACTCCTCTTACCCCCCATATGTCCTCACTCCCCACACTGCCCCAGCTTACCCCCTATTCACCCACACTGCCCACACTGCCCCTGCTTACCCCCTACTCACCCACACTGCCCCCACTAACCCACACTGCCCCTGCATAGCCCCCCACTCACCCACACTGCCCCTGCTTACCCCCCACTCACCCACACTGCCCCTGCTTACTCCTCTTACCCCCCCTATGCCCTCACTCACTCCCCACACTGCCCCTGCTTACCCCATACTCACCCACACTGCCCCTGCTTACCCCCCACTCACCCACACTGCCCCTGCTTTCCCCCCACTCACCCACACTGCCCCAGCATAGACCACCCCACTCACCCACAATGCCCCTGCTTACCCCCTACTCACCCACACTGCCCCAACTCACCCACAGTGCCCCTGCATAGACCACCCCACTCACCAAAATGCTTACCCCCTTACTCACCCACACTGCCCCAACTCACCCACACTGCCCCTGCATAGCCCACTCAACTCACCCACAATGCCCCTGCTTACCCCCCTACTTACCCACACTGCCCCAACTCACCTACACTGCCCCTGCATAGCCCACCCAACTCACCCACAATGCCCCTGCTTACCCCCCTACTCACCCACACTGCCCCCACTCACCCACACTGCCCCTGCTTACCCCCCCACTCACCCGCACTGCCCCTGCTCACCTCTCTTACCCCCCCACATGCCCTCACTCCCCACACTGCCCCTGCTCATGCCCCCACTCTGTACCTACTTACCCCTCTCACCTCCCCCACATGCCCCCACTCACCCTCACTGCTCCTGCTTACCCCTCTCACCCCCCAACTGCCCCCAATCACCCACACTGCCCCTGCTCATGCCCCCACTCATCCCACACTGTCCCTACTCAGCCCCCACTCACCCCACACTGCCGCTGTTTACCCCTTTCATCTCCCCACTCTCCCCACACTGCCCCTGCTCACCTCTCTTACCCCCCACATGCCCTCACTCCCCACACTGCCCCTGCTGATACCCCACAGGGTCAAGTGACAGCTGCTGCCCCCAATGCCAAACAGCCCACCCCCATCTTGATGTCACCCCACTCCCGATGTGATAGCATCGGGCCTTTTTACTAGTCTAATATATAATTACCATTTGGCAGCTGTACTAGAATCCTATAATGCATTGCAGAATAATTGCCAGTGGGGGATGTAACCCTAACCCATAATGCATTGCAGCACTGGCACTGTGGCCGCAAGGCCACAAACTGCGCCTCCGCAAAAGCGCAAACGGTGTGACACATGTACACTGCTCCTCTCAGCACCACTAAGCATACACAGATGTTCATTTCACCACAATCCGGATGAGATAGCATCGGGCTTATTTCTAGTGGTTCCATGTTGTGGGGACTCAGCACCAAAAAATACTGCAAGCTGCATGCATGCGTTTTTTTAACATGGGGCCCTATGGGTAACGCATGCGTTTTTGCATGGTACTAAATGGTACCATGTGTTTTTGCATGCATTTTTAAGGCAGCTCCTCACTTAAGCACAAAAACACATCAAAAAAATGCATGGCGCTTTGGGCAAGCGTTTTTGCTATTGTGGCATGCGTTTTTTTTACATGGGGGCCTATGGGTGCAATTTTACATGCGTTTTTCAGAAAAGATTAGTCTGAGAACTGCATGGAAAATCTGCAAGTGTGACTCTAGCCTAACACAGAATTCAGTTTATAATCTATAACTGAGATGAAAACAAAGTAACATTTGTTGGGAGTTTTCTCAAGAACAAAAAAATCCTGCTCTATTAGATTGATAATTCATAATAATATACTGTAAGAGGTTGAATAACATTTATTGTACTTTTGATTAAGATTTCTTTAACTCAATGAATATGGTTGGGAATTGAGTTAAATGGAAAGGATACCATGGTCCTTTTATAGAAGGAGTATAAAGAAAAGATGCTCTGCTTCATAGAACCTAGTGTTTGGTCCATGAAGAATGCAGGTGGTGGATGGAGAACATAGAACTGTCTTTTGTCATAAATTATAATAATGAAAATAATGCACAATAGATTGAACAACATCCTGATGAAATATTTAAGAATATCATTTAATGCTTCCTGTCTAGGTAAGGTGTTGAGCAGTTAAGACAGTAATGATTTATAGAATGGCTTAGACAATCAGGGATATTATTGCAACGCTAGATCTTAAATTAAGGTTCAAAAATTGGATTACAGATCAAAATAATTTTGGTGAAATTAAAAGGAATACAACAGTCTGGCCATAACAGATTTAAGAGCGATAATATAAACAAAAATTAAAACAAGAAATTTTTTATATATCAGGAGAAATTTTTGAGATTAAACCATTTTTAAGTTGCTATAGGGAGATTGAAATATCTCTTCAAAGGTACCGTTACACACTTCAATGTTGTAACGATATCATCAGCGATCTCACAGGAGCGCGGAGGTTCGGACATCTTTTTGACATCGTGGGTGAGATGTCACACGTATAGATATCGTGCATGACGCACCAACGATCCAGCAATCACGAGATCGCTGGAACGACATAGTCAACGATCTTGGCTGTCGTTATCACACTGTCACACGGCAACTACATGCCAACCTCAATGTGGGCGTAGTTTATGACACATGCTGGGAGCTAGGCGTGCCAGATTGTGTTTTTTCCGCACCCCTACAACTTCGATTGGTGGCCACAAAAGCGTCACCATTGATCAACCTTGTGTGGCAAAATGGCCACTTGATTTGCGCTTTTGTCCTTTCTACCATCTCACCATTTAAGGCTTTTTTCATTTGGTGACACCTGTGCAAACCACTGATGCGTCCCCAAATTGGCACACATGAATGCTCGTGTTAGAATTGATGGCAATACAATGTATGATTATGTGTACATGTTTTCAAGATGGTTACTTACACATAACACTATGTACAGTACATGCGTGTCTGCATATTTGGATGCATGTAGTAATTATGTGTCTGTGCATAGATGTATGTATGTGTATATGGATGTGTACATATGTTATTACCATCATTAATTGAAGTGCATATGTATGTGTACAGATACCCATGTGTACATATATATACAGTTGTGGCCAAAAGTATTGACACCCCTGCAATTCTGTCAGATAATACTCAGTTTCTTCCTGAAAATGATTGCAATCACAAATTCTTTGGTATTATTTTCTTCATTTAATTTGTCTTCAATGAAAAAACACAAAAATAATTGTCCTAAAGCCAAATTGGATATAGTTCCACACCAAACATAAAAAAGAGGTGGACAAAAGTATTGGAACTGTTAGAAAAATCATGTGATGCTTCTCTAATTTGTGTAATTAACAGCACCTGTAACTTACCTGTGGCACCTAACAGGTGTTGGCAATAACTAAATCACACTTGCAGCCAGTTGACATGGATTAAAGTTGACTCAACCTCTGTCCTGTGTCCTTGTGTGTACCACATTGAGCATGGAGAAAAGAAAGAAGACCAAAGAACTGTCTGAGGACTTGAGAAACCAAATTGTGAGGAAGCATGAGCAATCTCAAGGCTACAAGTCCATCTCCAAAGACCTGAATGTTCCAGTGTCTACTGTGCACAGTGTCATCAAGACGTTTAAAGCCCATGGCACTGTGGCTAACCTCCCTAGATGTGGGCGGAAAAGAAAATTGACAAGAGATTTCAATGCAGGATTTTGGTGGATAAAGAACCACGACTAACATCCAAACAAGTTGAAGCGGCCCTGCAGTCCGAGGGTACAACAGTGTCAACCCGTGCTATCCGTCGGCGTCTGAATGAAAAGGGACTGTATGGTAGGATACCCAAGAAGACCCCACTTCTTACCCTGAGACATAAAAAAGCAAGGCTGGAGTTTGCCAAAACTTACATGAGAAAGCCTAAAATGTTTTGGAAGAATGTTCTCTGGTCAGATGAGACAAAAGTAAAGCTTTTTGGACAAAGGCATCAACATAGAGTTTACAGGAGAAAAAAAGAGGCATTCAAAGAAAAGAACACGGTTCCTACAGTCAAACATGGCGGAGGTTCCCTGTTGTTTTTTACTACCAACAAATTTTGCAGCATAATGTAGGGCCCAGTGTGAGAAAGCTGGGTCTTCCTCAGAGGTCATGGGTCTTCCAGTAGGACAATGACCCAAAAGACACTTGAAAAAGCACTACAAAATGGTTTGAGAGAAAGCACTGGAGACTTCTAAGGTGGCCAGCAATGAGTCCAGACCTGAATCCCATAGAACACCTGTGGAGAGATCTAAAAATGGCAGTTTGGAGAAGACACCCTTCAAATATCAGGGACCTGGAGCAGTTTGCCAAAGAAGAATGGTCTAAAATTCTAGCAGAGCATTGTAAGAAACTCATTCATGGTTACCGGAAGCGGTTGATCGCAGTTATTTTGGCTAAAGGTTGTGCAACCAAGTATTAGGCTGAGGGTGCCAATACTTTTGTCTGGTCCATTTTTGGAGTTTTGTGTGAAATGATCAATGTTTTGCTTTTTGCTTCATTCTCTTTTGTGTTTTTTCATTGAAGACAAATTAAATGAATATAATAATACCAAAGAATTTGTGATTGCAATCATTTTCAGGAAGAAACTGAGTATTATCTGACAGAATTGCAGGGGTGTCAATACTTTTGGCCACAACTGTATATATGGAGATGGAGACATCTGTGTACTGAACATTTGCAGTCTATGCTGCTGTGACCCTCAAATACAATTTGTGTGTGATACCTTTGTGCACATCATACTGCTATGTGCTTCTGCCCTTATGTAGAAAGAATATTCTCACACAGGTTTTTCAGATCTGAATTTTGTTTTGGTTTTCTTAAGCAAAGGAAAACAACAAAGTACATAAAATATAAGAAGTGTTCACATCACACAAATCATAATGCACAAATAACAGAAATAATAAAAAGGATAAAAAAAAAATAAAAAAAACGCAAGCAAACATAACCGCTACACTATTTGATGCTGCCATGGGACAGCACCAGAGCCATTGAAGTAGGAGCAGTAGCTGTCTCTGCTGGACCAGGCATCCTGCTTACTACGGCCCTGGCTAATCGGCGGGAGTGTCGCTATGCCAGGATCGTTGGCACACCACTCCCCCGGCATGAGATTCCCATTTGTGGGGTCCACAGAGTCCACATAATTTACTGGCATGTATGATGTAGCATCCCTACGATGCAGAAAGTTATGTAGCACACAAATGCCAACACTTCTACATCAATAGATTCCAGTTTCATATTTAAAGCAGGTGGTAGGGTTTAGAGGAAAATGGGTGGAATGTAGGCCAGGTGACATAGGGGGTACAAAATGGGGGAACGACGCGGTGGTAGTGAGGAGTAAGCCAGGAAGAGCCGAACAGCAAAGACTAAGGAGTAGGCGAGAGTGACACTTTCCTGATGGTCCTGGGTTGCCCGGAGGCGCAGAATCCTGAGAGACACCATTGCCTGGAGAGAAAGCCTGCTCCATGACCTGGGAGTTAAGGGAAGGGGAGCGGCTGAGCACGGACGACTGGCAAAACAGACTCCCCTGACATACCCGGATAGTCACACGGGGTAGAAACGCAGCACAACACCCAACCCGGAGCCCGGGACTCTAGGCGGGCAAGGGATGGTAGGGTTTAGAGGGAAGTGGGTGGAATGTAAATCAGGTGACGTAGGGGGTACAAAAGGGGGGAACGAGGCGGTGGTAGTGAGGAGTAAGCCAGGAAGAGTTGAGCAGCAAAGACTAAGGCATAGGCGAGAGTGACACTTCCCTGATGGTCCTGGGTTGCCCGGAGGTGCAGAATCCTGAGAGACACCATTCCCTGGAGAGAAAGCCCACTCCATGATCTGGGAGTTAAGGGAAGCGACTGAGCACGGACGACTGGCAAAACAGACTCGCCTGACATACCCAGATAGTCACACGGGGTAGGAACGCAGCACAACACCCAACCCGGAGCCCGGGACTCTAGGCGGGCAAGGGGTGGTAGGGTTTAGAGGGAAGTGGGTGGAATGTAAATCAGGTGACGTAGGGGGTACAAAAGGGGGGAACGAGGCGGTGGTAGTGAGGAGTAAGCCAGGAAGAGATGAGCAGCAAAGACTAAGGCATAGGGGAGAGTGACACTTCCCTGATGGTCCTGGGTTGCCCGGAAGTGCAGAATCCTGAGAGACACCATTCCCTGGAGAGAAAGCACACTCCATGACCTGGGAGTTAAGGGAAGTGGAGCGGCTGAGCACGGATGACTGGCAAAACAGACTCCCCTGATGTACCCGGATAGTCACACAGGTAGGAACGAGCCCCGTGATCCCCCGCAACATAGGCACACCCAAGGCTAGGCTGGGAGCAGAGAGTCGGCTCTGGGTGACCGTAGCTACACGCCGGTACACTAACACGCCGATGGGGAGGCACAGATTCCAGGTCTGGTCACCCAACACACGGGCTGCAGGATCAGCAGCACATAGGACCCAGGCTTACCACCCACCCACATAGGGGGAAGCCAGACAAGGGACCGAGCTGCCCCATACAGCCCACAGGGAAGTGAAGCACAGAAGGAAAGCCGGAAAGGTTATAGAGAAAGTGAAGGGTCTCAGAAAGGAAACCTGGCTGCAGAGGGTTCAGAGAGTGTCCGGAGTTAACTGAGTGAACTGTACCGTGAACTGCTTGAATTGCACTAAGAATGAATTGCAAGTAAAACTGGGTCAACCCTGCTTCAGTCTCCTGTCTGTGACTCCCTGCAAACAGAACTGTTATTACATCTTTCCACCCTGTCAGGAGCTGCCCCGACCCGCGGCGGGCTCATCCATCTTGCTGCAGTGTCATCCATCCATCCTCCTGGCAGAACTACATTGCAGCGGTGGTCCCCTTACTGACCACAACCTGTGGGTGGCGTAATGAAAAACCCCAGTAAATATACCCCCATTACTTGTGGGCTTGGCACACGGTCCGGACCAAGACCGTCGTGATCATCCCCAGTGCAACCCCGGTCCGGTACCGAGTACCCTGTCCCAGTGGTCTCCACACTTCATCCCCGGCAAACGCAAAGTTAAGGTGTCCAATGGTGTCAGAATTTGGGGGCAAGTTGAGGCGACAGTTTTTGTGGTCCGCACTGAAGGCGGTGTGGTCCAACACCCCCCTATTGAACACACGCCCGTTCATCCCCACATCGACGGAGAGGTACTTAAACACCTGTTACACGGGGCGATATCGCCGCCCATTACAGAGGCGATGTGGGGGCAGGGCCTATCGCCGGCATCATCGCCCCTACGTCCCCTCATGTAAAGGGGCGATGTCGGTGGTGACAGGCGGTCGCCTGGTTTCAGAGCAGTGCTCTGAAACCTGGCGACCATCATGGGGCGATGTGCACACATCGCCCCATGAAACCGGGCGCCGGCGACCTGTCAGGCGATGGGAGCCATAGGCTCCCATTGTCCGGCATCGCCACTGGGGTTTCCAGACACCCCGGCGGCGATGCCGCCTGACAGATCGCCGGCACGGGGCTGGAGGTGTCACCCCATCTAAATGGGGGACGGCGACGCTGGCGGGGCGCCAAAATCGTGCGCGCACCCGCCAGTCGCCGCCGACATCCCCAGCCCCGTTGCCTGGTTTGACGGGAGCTTCATAGTGTGCATTCATGAGGGCCATGAGGACCACACCAAAATATCCTTTATAGTTGTCAAAAAAGGAGCTGCTGTTGGGGGTTTGTGTGATCCTCACATGATTGCCATCCAATGCTGCCCCACAGTTAGGGAATTGCAACTTAGCCTCAAATTCAGTGGCAACTTGCAACCATTCTACGGGTGTTGTGGGAAACACCATATAGGATGGCAGCAGACGCCTTACAATAGCATCACAGGTCTCAGGGATGAGGCAGCTCAGCAGTGGCCACGAGACAGCAGCAGAATAGTGGAGGTCTGTCATCGATCTGCCTGCTGCCAGGAAAAACAGAGTCACAGCCAACCGCTCCTCTGGTGTCACAGCTACACACATGACTGTGACCTGCCGGGCAATAAATGGCCTTACAGATTTCAAAAGGAACTTGAAAGAGTCCTCTGACATCAGGAAATAGTTTCTGAAGTCATGCGGATTTCTCTCCTCCAGCTGACGAACCAGCTGCATGTGAGTCAGGTTTGACCTTTGCAGCAGCCATTCCCCACACCACTTGTGCCATGGTCTTCGCCTCTTCAGCCTCTCAGATCTCTCGTCCAGCATCAAGGCCTCCTCCAACAATGCCACAGCCACCACTGCACGCTCTGCAGGATTCATGATGTATAAGCTGAGTTTCCAAACCTCTGAAACAAAGAAGGCAACAGGACTGTATGAGCCACAAAATACATTTTCTTTTGCAGAAACAAACAACTGTCATATGTCCACACTTACATGGAACCCCAAAAGCTAACATTTATGTGCCAAGTATGTAACCCCAAGAAATGGGGCCATGGATTTGGGAGACCACTGCAGTCTGACTTGTCCCGGCACAACAATATTACATGTGTTTAACCATGGTACTCATTATGTGCACACAACAAATATTGTCAATACCGTATGGGTGTAGGGCCCCCCATATGGTACACAGGGAAGGCTATGCTTTAAACCTCATGGACACCGATGGAAGGCAAGGTAATGACTCACTTGAACGTGGTAAGGCAAAATTAAACTATTGAATAGGGCTAGTATAGCATATGCATGGTGATATACAGATTAACATCATACACTTGCTAATAGGGACCACAGAACATAAAGGGAATTTAACAATACCAGGATGGCCTGGTGTAGTGCTAGACACAGTAGAGGCCAATGTAATTATAATACACTAAAGCCATTCAGGCGTAGATAAAAACACGTGTGAACAGGAATACTTATTCAATGGCTCTGTGCAGCAAATACGACAAAGCTGGAGCATTGCCGCTTTTTGAGGGGAATCCACAAATCACATCGCACCAGCGTCATCCAATTTGTGTCGC
>JARQOC010000001.1:284716908-284871524 GCA_033576535.1 Allobates femoralis
CTTTCAAAGCCTCCCATTGGTATGGGATGGCCGTGGGGTCATGTTTGTGAAAATCTAGAAAGTCCGAGATTGCTGTTCGCACGGCCGCCTGACACGTTAGATCTCCAAGGAGACCAGGGTTTAAGGACCAGGTCCATTCTCTCGGAGAAAGGCTCGGCAGCCAAAGGGAGAGCAAAACTGGGGCATGGTCTGACCACAACATCGTGTCGATGTCAGACTTTGGGTCAAGAGACAGGAGCCCGTGGCTGACCAAAAAATAATCCAATCTACTATAGGAATTATGAACTGTGGAGAAGTAGGTATAATCCCGGGTAGTGGGGTGTAGTAACCTCCATACATCTACCAACCTTGAGTCTGTCAGAGCCCGCTGTAATCTCTCCAGCTGTGAGAGGGACACCGCCGACCTGCCCGAAGAGGAATCCACAGCGCGGTCCAACACCATATTGAAGTCCCCTCCCATAATCACATAGCCTTCCGCAAAGGCCGAGAGGTCCTGTAGGTACTTTCTGCACGCTCGGACCTGGTCTTGATTGGGAAGATAAATGTTAGCTATGGTGAACAAATCATGGGCAATTTTAACCTTCAAAAACACAAATCGACCATTAGAATCAGCTTTAGAGGCAACTACCTGAGCCTGTAAAGACTTGTGCAATGCAATGCTGACTCCTTTAGACTTGGAGTCAGAGTTACTTCCATGGAACCACTGTGTGTAGTATCTATGGTTAAGCTTAGGGATTCTGTCTGATCGGAAATGTGTCTCCTGCAGCAGAAGTATGTCAACCCGTTTCTTATGCATACCGTATAAAACCTTCGATCGCTTTTCTGGGACATTAAACCCCCTGACATTAAGCGAGCAGAGTTGTAGGGATGCCATAGGAACTATCGGGCCTGCGGGTGGTACAATCGGGTCGGAAAGGAGTGGGAGGGGTGGGAAGTGGGGAGAGATGGAAACAGAGAAAGTAAAGCACCAAGGAAAGAGAGTAGTTCAGCCGGAAGACAGGGTTCCGACCAAAAAGAAAGAGAAAAACCAGGAAGCCACTAGGCCTCAAGGGTACAGGACAATATCAGAGAAAACTCTGAGAAGTAGTGTCAGAGACACACCCTAGTGGGGAGGTGATTGAGCAGAGAGCAACCAGCCGAACCCCTGCAGCAAAAAAGAAAAAATCCAACTCTACCCAATAGGCCCATGACCCTGGTAACATAAACATTGTTAACGAACATAACAGCGGATCATGGGCCAAGTACATTTGTCGAAATCAGCAGAGTCACAACAAGCCCCCGAAGGGGTATCATCAAAAGTCACATTTCAGGAGAAAGAGCGGCGTTAGCCAACATAGAATAACATTAGCACATTAATGCGGTAGTGCAACAGTTGAGCACAGTACATAAGGAGTCAATTGAAGTAGGTGGACATTCATAAATAGAAATGTCACCACTACGAAACATTCGGCTCTAATCCATCCATAATAAACAGACTAAAGCAAAGTCACGACCAAGCCACCCGTGGGAGCCCGGCAACATTGAGGGACAATGTAGGCGGCAAGAAAGCAAAAAGAGAAAAAGGGCAGTAGTGATCATAAGGTCTGAATTAGGTGATCAAGTGTCATCAGCATGAGTAATGGAGGCACGTCTACGGCGGGAGCCCCATTTCTTCTTTCTCAGCAACCCGGCGGGGGGTCCTCCAGTACGGCGTGGGCCCCATAGGTCAGACGCAGTAAGGCGAGGCCAGTCTCCCAATGTGACCATGGGTAGGCCCAGTTGAGCGGTGAAGTTCTGGAGATCTGACGGGGATCTCAAAATTATCAGTCCTTTGTCACTGCGTACTTGTAATTGAAATGGATAACCCCAGTTGTAGGGGATCTCATTTTCCCGCAACACCTCCAGGAGGGGGCGCAGAGCCCTCCGTTTAGCCAGGGTGAAGCGTGAGAGGTCAGACAAGAGAAGGACATCAGACCCATTAAAGTCAATAACATCATGGTCCCTCGCCTTACGCATGATGTCATCCTTAATTTGGAAGTAGTGAATCCTACAAATGACGTCCCTCGGCTTAGATGTATCGGAATTCTTTGGGCCGAGCGAGCGGTGGGCTCTGTCAATTTCAATGTGTTCAGTGGGTGACCTCCCTAAGAGAGAATTGAAAATGCCATGGAGGGCTGAGGAAAGGTCACGTGGGGCTACGGACTCAGGGATCCCACGGAGCCTGATATTATTCCTCCGGTTCCTGTTCTCAGAGTCCTCTAGCATATCTAGAACCACATTGAAAGTCTCTGAGTGTAGGTCCAGAAGTTGTTGCTGACTTTGCAATTGTGAGGAAAGCGACTCCACTTTAGCTTCTAATGCAGAGACAGTGGTGGTAAGGTGGGACACGTCTTCCTTAAGGGACCCCACTTCACTCCTGAACACTGCCTCCAGACGCTGTATATAGCACTCCATGTCAGCCTTTGTAGGGAAGGCACTCAGCTGCGCTTTCAGCTCAGAGGCAGTTATACAGTCATCAGAGCCCAGGGACCTAACAGGAGCCTGTGTGGGGAGGCCATGAGATGTAGTGATGGTGGGCACAATGTTCTGGGGTACTAAGCTGGAAGGAGCCCCTCTCTCATGTCTCCCTGGGGGTAGTAGTGGGGGCCCCACTGCAGTTTCCTGAGCCTGATAAGGGTGCAGTATAGGGGGAGACAGCTCCCCAGCCAGCTCAGCCTGTGATGTCCTCTGTCCAGGGGAGGAGGGACAGGGTACAGCTCTCACCTCTCCTTTGCTCTGTGTCTGGTTCCCTCCTGTCAGCTTCTGTGGTGAGCGGCCAGTCCCTGGTGCAGCAGTCACTCGTCCTCTCTCCTGTGCCTTCTCTGCTGTGGCCCCATTCCTCTGTGCCCCCGAGGTCCCAGGCAAGGAGCGTCTGTGTGTGTGCTGCTGCATGGAGGAGGATGCACCTCCCCCCTCCACCATGGCTGAAGGAGCTGCCTTCCTTCCAGGCATCGACATGTACCTGGTGATTCCTGTGCCTGCAGGACCTGCTGTGAGCTCCCTGGGGGCCTGGGAGCGGAGCCCGACCTTGCCCTTCATGATCAGTGGGTGAGTGGAGCTGATGGTGGCTATATAATTGCTGCAGAGGCCTCAGGCACGCTGGAGCTCAGGAGAGATGTGTGCTCACAGCTCCATGCCCAAGCCACCTCTCTCGAATTTCTTCATATTTTGACACATACATAATATATACACATACATAAGATATTTTTATCAGCCAGTTTTCTGTTTCACTATTAGTTTAGATTCCAAAGCCAAGCTGTTTTATTTTATTTTATTTTTGAGATACTAATTTCATATAGACATTGATCTATATCCAAATAATGATCGGTATTTTAATAAAAGTAGCATTTCTTAATTTTTTTAGATACTTTTTCAGACACTTTTTATTTATTTATTATTTTTTACGTAAATTAAAATAATAAATTCATTTTAACCAGTTTTTTTATTGAATAAAGCGGAATTCTCTTTTATCACGTTTATTTTTAAACCCAATCAATATTTTATTCTATTATTCCCATGCAGTCAAAGACTTGAATTAATGATATAAGAAAACATTGGTAGAATGGCAAATTATACATACAGCCTTTTGATATATACAATTTTTGATGTATAAACAATTTGTGATCCAAATCTTCCAAGTTTTGTCTTTTTCAGCGCAGGTCGCTAGTGACACACTGAATATCCTCATACATTTTTCTTTATTTGGAGCTCCTAAAACAGAAGAACAGAATAACAATTACTATACATAAATTCTATATGAACATATATTGGTATGGTTTCTAGATTAGAGGTGAGCTTGGCTAAATGGCAACAACCTACATAGCACCGGCAGCATGAGCCATGGGTACTTATTAACCCTGGTTCTATTCTCAAAAGAACACAGGTGTTGCTATCCATAAAGACAATTTAAGATACATTATAATTATTTTTCTAATCAAATACATTTGTTCTTATGATTTATTAATATGTAATTATTCTCCAGCATCATACTTAATATAGACATTCAACTACATATATTAATTTTCTTTTCATTCACTCACTCCTCTTTTTTTCTCTCTTTTCTACCCTTTTTTTCCTTTTTTCCTTTTCTTTTTCTTTCTGTTCTCATATATAATTTTTTCTGTTTTCTTTCTAATGATGTTAAATACAACACATCAAACATAATTGGTATTTTTTGACAGTAGAACACCAATGAGAACTAAAGAACAAAAGCTAGGGCTCATAGAAGCCTTCTGATATCCATAGGGAATAATATACCCAGCTCTGATAACATTGTAGGTTTGCATACACATGTGTTAAACTCATGAGAATTTTTCTTCTGTTTTTCTTTTTTCCCCTCTTCCTTTTTTTTTGGGACACTATATACCGTATATACCGTACTCATGTATAAGCCGAGTTTTTCAGCACAAAAAATGTGCTGAAAAGTCCCCCCTCGGCTTATACATGAGTATATACGGTAGCCCCAGCTGTATACAGCCTTCCCCCCCCGTGGTATCCAGGGCCCCCCTTGCTGCACACCTGTAAAGTAAGATGTCAGCATACTTATCGCTGCCGCCGCCGCTCCGCTGCTCGGTCACCGCACTGCTCCGGGTCTTCATGCTTCATTCTCCGTCGCACAGGAAATGACGTCATTGTTCGAGCGCCGGAGAAGGAAGCATGAAGACCCGGAGCAGCGCGGTGACCGAGCAGCAGAGCGGCGGCGGCGGCAGCGATAAGTATACTGACATCTTACTTTACAGGTGTGCAGCAAGGGGGGCCCTGGATACCACGGGGGGGGGGGGGGGCTGTATACAGCTGGGGCTGCTGTATACAGCTGGGGCCCCTGTATACTACTGTTGGGGGGGAGGTCTGTATACCTCTGGGGCTGCTGCTGTATATACCCCCTGGGGCTGCTGCTGTATATATACCCCCTGGGGCTGCTGCTGTATATATACCCCCTGGGGCTGCTGCTGTATATACCCCCTGGGGTTGCTGCTGTATATACCCCCTGGGGCTGCTGCTGTATATACCCCCTGGGGCTGCTGCTGTATATACCCCTGGGGCTGCTGCTGTATATACCCCTGGGGCTGCTGCTGTATATACCCACTGGGGCTGCTGCTGTATATACCCCCTGGGGCTGCTGCTGTATATACCCCCTGGGGCTGCTGCTGTATATACCCCTGGGGCTGCTGCTGTATATACCCCTGGGGCTGCTGCTGTATATATCACTGGGGCTGCTGTATACTACTACTGGGGCTGCTGTATACTACCACTGGGGCTTCTGTATAGTACTACTGGGGCTGCTGTATACTACTACTGGTGCTGCTGTATACTACCACTGGGGCTTCTGTATACTACTACTGGGGCTGCTGCTGTATATACCACTGAGGCTGCTGTATACTACTACTGGGGCTGCTGTATACTACCTCTGGGGCTTCTGTATACTACCACTGGGGCTGCTGTATATACCTCTGGGGCTGCTGTATATACCTCTGGGGCTGCTGTATACTACCTCTGGGGCTTCTGTATACTACCACTGGGGCTGCTGTATATACCTCTGGGGCTGCTGTATACTACCACTGGGGCTGCTGCTGTATATACCACTGGGGAGGCTGCTGTAACACTGCTGGGGCCTGTATGTACCACTGGGGACGCTGCTGTATACCACACTGCTGGGGGCTGTATACTACCACTGGGGAGGCCTGTATACCACTGCGGGGGCCTGTATACCATACTGCTGGGGGCTGTATACCTGTGCTGGGGTCCACCTTCGGCTTATACATGAGTCAATAGGTTTTCCCAGATTTTGGGGGCAAAAGTAGGGGGGTCGGCTTATACACGGGTCGGCTTATACACGAGCATATACGGTAAATTAATGAATCTTCCTCCTTTTTTCTTTTTTTACACAAACCTCGATTCAGATGGTATAATAGTCTCCACATTTGGGAATAGATAACCATATAAAACCACTGTAGCTCAGTGGTTTAGTAACTAAAAAGACCCAGTTGTGACATAGCCATTTTTATTACTACCAAGTTCAAATCTTGCATATAGACACAGATGTTTTCTATGATTTTACAAAAATTGTTGTTAATGAAATCTTGACTGTATTATTATAGCTGTTCCTTATTCATGTCTTTGTATAAGTTATATGTTCGGATCTGCTGTGAATGTATTAGATACATATGAACCTCTGTTTACATGGTACGTCATCTTGGTTCACCCATCTGACGTCATAGTGACGTAGATAATTGTTTGGCGTTTTACATCCCCCCAACTGTATATAACATTGACACCCTGGTTGATCTGAATTGTACCCCTGAGGAAGGTGCTAGCACAGCACCCAAATGTGTAGGGAATAAAGCAGCAGCATTCTAAGAAGCCTTGTCTTCCTGGTCATTCATCCCGATGGCAGCACAGATCATCTAAGCACTACTCCTTTGGATTTGAATACACCCCCACTGTGCATGTGGAAATGCGGATCCAGCGGCAGCTGCCCAGACGAACATACCGGATGTGGGTTAGCACAACCGAACCAGGTGAGTGCATACATGGATAAATGATCTTATATAAACGATAAGGCTTATTTGTGTCTCTTTGTCTCTCTCTATTCCTAGAACTTGAAATTCTTTGGAACTTGATTGAGGCTGCTTATTCACCATCTGAACTATCCTGCGTTGCAACCTTTCATCAATTTTTCTCTGCTGTCCATATCTAGGGAGATTAGCAGCAGGAACATGAATATATCTGGATTTGGACTTATCACCTTGAAATTGTTCATACTTTTAAACATTTTTAATTCTCATGTCCTCAGCCAGTTCTCTTATCGTTTTTCTGTTCTCCATGCTTAGAATGGCACACAATGCAATGCTTGCTTCAACTCTTCCCATTTTTATCTGGCTTCAGGTAAGATTTTCATATTGCTCCCAATTGCCGTAGGTGAGATTGAATAAACATCATGTAGTTTGAATAATGTTGCTTACCCACAATTTTGGAAAGGTGCCAACAATTTTGTCTAGCCCATTTTGGGGGTCTTATTTGAAACTATGTCCATTTTGCCCCTTTTTTTGTAGTTCTAATACACACAAAGGAAGTAATCACGAGAATAACAAAAAATGTGTAATGGAATAATTTTCTGGCAGAAATACTTCATTTTCTGCAACAATTTCAAGGGTGCCAACACTCTCAGCCATAACTGTATATCTGATATTGTTGTAATCGTATTGATCTGAAAACCCAAAAGTTGTCGTATCCCTTTCACTACACAGTAAACAAACTAAAGAACAAATACACAGCAATTCAGAAATTATTTTTATTTATTCATGTGGTCATTGAATAACTTTTGATAAAAAGTGTTATTTACTCGAAAATGGCACAATTAAAAACTTGAAGAACATATCCCACAAAAAACAATCCCCCACCAAGATCTGTCATTTATCAAAGATAATGGTAGCTCAAAGGCCCTGGAATTGTGATAGGGCTGTAACAGCCAGTCCATCAAAATCCAAGGTTCCAAGGTCTCTTAACTGCAGTTAATGGCAGTACATGGCTGTGCTACGGATGCTGCAGTACCAGTGTATGTGTAACGTTACTTGTGGAACACTCACTGGAATCCGATGGCTAAAGGGCACAAGCAGAGAACAGCAGACAGTAGTAGAAGTCCTAGGATGCAGAGGTGGACATCTGAAGACACAATCTGGATATGGTGAGGGCACTCTGGACAAGACTGCTCCTAGCTGGAGACTGAAACTACACTAAACTAGACACACTACTCATGCACTGAATGAAGTTTTCATGTGGATAAGTATGCAGAAACAGCAAACAAGGTATATTTCACAGATTTGGCAGTTGCCATCTTACTAAATGGGGATTTGCCAGAACACAATAGCAGCTTTTAGTGGTAAGGAGTAGAACTGCAGCACAATTTAGCAAAGTGAATAATAGCAGCCACTAGTAGTCAGTCTGGAGAAAGACAACAGAACCCTTACAGTATGGCAGTGCTGCACATGGTAGAACTTACTCCTAGATTTAATGATTGCTGAAAATGGCAGTAACTAAACCTAAAAAATGTAGAGGCGAACACAATAACCTCATATATTGGCCAGTGGTCACTGATGAGTACTACATTTTATTTCCCATGCAAGTGAATGTACTTCAGTATTCTGCAGGGATCAATAAGCAGTGTGCATAGCTTATATGGATGCTGTATCCCACCCATATAATGTTTAGCTTAAGTTGCTGACAGAGCATCTTTCAGCTGATTCAGCTCAATATCAGGCCACCACCTATCTTGTATTAATGACCTATCAAGTCATTGTGTGCTCAATTGTTAACCCCTGCACAATCCCCTTCACAATTTTTGGGTTGCTTGCCTACAACAGCATAAGCTTGACACATTATATTGCGCAATAAAATGGTATATTTATAATTTTCATTCTGCAATACTGATTGTGCTAATTTCTGAAAAAAGGGTCAAAATAGTCACTAGACCTATAGATGCATTCCCTGTAATCACAATGTGACGTCAAGACTTTGTGACCACCCCAGGCTTTATAACACGTGAAAGTCCCAACCTAGCCTGAGGAGGCTCTGGGCTTAAACTCATAGCAGCCGTGATAAGGCCATGTGATAAGAACCAAAGGTGCTGGAGAGGTGAGAAGTAAGGATTGGAGAACCATTTGGAGTTGCCCTGTTAAAGCAAGTAAACAGTTAATAACCATACTAATTATATTTAACGGGGCCGCATTCTCTATTTTAGCTGTGCTGCGGCGCTGTGTCACTTCAGGGCCTCTCATTATCTACTGGGAATTCACATGACTGGTTCCAACAGCCAATCACATACATCCAGAAAATAGGAGGTGGCCCGGAATGAACGCAGCGCCAAGGTGCAGCAGGAGGAGAGAGCGCCTATCTGGTAAATATAGCATGTTCATTAACTGTTTGCCTGCTTTAACACGGCGACCCTCGGTTCTGGAACCCTTCAAAAACCTAACAGTTCACCCATCCCTAGGGAGAAGTGAAGTGAGAAGATTTTCTTTATTTTTTACATCTTACATTTATTATGCCCTGGAGTCTGAGTGGACCTCAAAGCATAATAAGGAGCAGTCAGTTCACAGAATGACTTCTCTGCAAATCAAATTTCATGGGAAAATGTGCATCAACAGGCGAATTTAAATTTTGCCTGATCTGTTCACCTCTAGCCATGATGCATTGGTTACTGCAATGATTTTGGTTTAATAAGAATGGTTTTATTTTCCAATGTTCCACTTAGTCTGTTTAACATTTTATTCTGAAGTCTTTCTGTGTTAAATTGATATTTAATCACTGTAAGTATTTAGACTAATCACATTAGTGAACAGTCATTAAAGGTTTGCTCAAAAGCTTGGAAATGGAAATACCACAATATTGGCTTGATTGAAAACACATTTCTCTAATTTGGAACAATATGACACACAATAAAACTGCATGTTAGTGAACGAAGGAAAATAATTCATCCTGTAAATATTGAAGGATCTGCAGGGAGAGTGATAATGTAACATTCATGAAGAATCTCTAATTGTTTGAGTCTCTTTTCTGCTGATTATGCCTAGGAAGTGCTATTACTGTTGTGGGATTTCTCCAATTAGTATGCTATAAGAAACTGCTCCAGTTCTCTTTTTAGAATTCTCTAGTGGTAGAGAAGAAATCAGTATCAACTCTGAAATTTGAAACATCTTAATATTATTTCATATATGCAGCTCTGAGCTCATCGCACAATTATTTTGGAAGGCTACCAAAGCAACCTTATTTCTTGGAACAGGCAATTTCCTCCTATCAGGCCTCCTGGGCCTTCCTTGCTAACTCCAAGTCCTACTATCGCACTTATGGACTTCACTTCTTCATCAAAAAGAAAAATTGATGCTAAAAAGAGGAAAGGAAAATGACTTTTTAATCCTTCCCGGTCTGAAGTGATGCTAGATTAAAAGTTATTTTCTCATCGATGCAGGCTGATTTCGAATTGGATCTTAGACGCAGGGTGAAAGGGCACAAAGGCATGAGGATACATACAAAATGGAAAACATGATTTTCTGCCAGTCTGATAGTTGAACCATTAACAATTCATTTTTTTTATGTACACTGCATTTTTCCTACTTACAAGTGTAGTACAGGTTAGTAATTATGGCATGTAGGAGAAATATGTGCATCTCTCTACAGCAAGGCAGACTAGTACACCAGTCAGATTTTAATACTGTACAAAGTGTCTATGTATTATATACAATATTAAAATGAACGCATGTATCCAAGTGAAATTGAATGCTTCTTAAATATTACAAAAAAATATTAACAGGCCATAAAAATGTAAAAATGTAAAAAATATTATAGTGATGTTACTGCTCATCTCTCTGAACCCTCTTCTGCTCACCATCATCCGTCCAGTTCTCATCTTCTTAATACTGTCACAGTGCAGAAATTCCTGCATGACATTGTGAACTTTCATGAGGTTGCATAGAATCCTTCTAGGACTCATCACACGAGAACTATCAGCGTAGCATGGGAAGCCGGGGGATTCAGAGCTTACACTGGTGACAAGAAAATGCAGCGAAGACTGGAAGGGTGACAGTGCAGAGTGGAGGAGCTAGAGAGTTGCGTGGTAGTAGCACCTGTTGCCGCGGTCTCTGAGTCTCCTCAGCAGAAAGATTGTCGGCCACAGCATGATCACCTTTCTGGTGGGTCCGATGTATCTGTCCAGAATCTATCCCCTGCCTCATGCCCTCTGTCCCGGCATCTGCATTGCAGGCCTCCAAGTATGCACTTAGGCCACGAATGCAACATGCCCTCTTTTCTTAAAGGGCCAGCACACCTTACCCAGAAGTGCTTTTCAGCCTATGATTGAGAAACGCAGAGTATTTCAGGCACCTTCCCCATATGGAAAGTGCCTGAGCAATGAAGTCTATACCCTAGAGACATTGCTAGTTCTTAGGTCCCTGTTCTTGTTTCCCATTCCCATTTCTGTGTCAGTATATGCCGTACCTTTGTCTGCTAAGGTCTTCCTTTTTCCTATTATCCTGCCTGTACCCGTTGTACCTGTTGGGCTGTCACATTTGATGCATCTACCTAATCCAGCTGTGTCATTGTGCCACCACACCCACTGCATCTGGCTGAGCCAGTTGTGCCATCATACCCTCCGCACTTGCCACCATACTTTTTGCACCTGCTAGCATCAGTTACCTGTCAGCACCTATATACCAGAGACTGTGCCTGTCCATTGGAGCCTGACCCCTGGAGTCAGCTGTCATGGTACCGAGATCCCCTGGGGTTGCACCTTGCAGCTACCTATCAGCATTACCTTATCTTTCCATCTGAGGTGCTAGTGAAGACTCAGTAGTCATTCATTTATACTTCTCTAGGTGCTGAGTGGTGCATCGGCCTAGTGGATCCACTCCCGGACTGATTTTTTAAATATTTTTTTTTCACCTTGCCTTTGTAAGGCTTTGGGGTCTCGAAAGACAACATTCCATAAAAATGGATATTATATTTGCAAAAGAAGAACTTTTCTGCAAAGCAATATTTCTGAAAAAATTGTGTGAATTAGAATTTTTCCTGATGTGTTCATCTCTAATAATGTTTATGCATTCACATACAGTTGTAATCAAAATTATTTAACTCCCATTAAAGATTTATTTTTTGGCAAAAACAAGAAGAATGTAAATAATAACTAATATAACAAGAGATTTCTCAAAATTCAGCAAAAAAAAAAAAGTCACCTTTAATGACTATTGTAGTATTACAGAATTCCTCATAAAAGCACACATTTACAAATCAGGTCTTGTCTCAATCACACCTAAGGTAAATAATCAAGGTCTTCAAAGAGATCAAATGCATCAAATACCCAGACTGGCTACAGTTTGTTGACTAAAGCCCCATTACACCTAGCGACTTTCCAGCGATCCCGACAATGATACGACCTGGCAGGGATCGCTGGAAAGTCGCTAAGTGGTCGCACAGGCAGATCTACTCACTAATGCAGCGACCATCGATGGTTGTTGGAATCTGTCACTGTCATGGGCATAGCATGGAGATCAGTGGTCATTTTACCTGTCACACACACCAATGCAGCATTGGGGGGGGCGCTCGCTGCTATGTGTCACACGCAGTGATATCGCTGGCGAGGTCGCCGCAACATCACCAAACCTGTGATGTTGCAGCGATATCGTTGGCGATATCACTACATGTAACAGGGCCTTTAGTCATTTAATCGTATGTCAAGATAGTCATAGTCAAGTTTATTAAAACTTGAATTTATTAAAGATAACAAATGCATTGAGTAATTTACATGATGATATACATTGGAAGCATTGTTTCAAGTTTAAAATTAAATGAACAGGGACTACACTATCTGGATGTGGCAAAAGGAGAAAGCTGTCATGGCTTCCACCAGATTACTCATAAATTCTATTTTGACTGAAGAAGGAAGACCACCTGCAGAAAGATTTCTTGACAGCAGGCACTAAGGTTTCAGTGTGTACTGTAAAGCTAAGTTCAAACAAAAATGGACGATTTATGCTAATCACATTTTATGCAGTGTATGATCAGTGTTTGATCAGACTGTAATACAATTTTCTTGGATGTGGAGAAGATAGTAAAAAAAAAGTCTCTATCTTCTCCGTCAGACCACACTCGAATGTCATTTGAGTGTAGTCTGATATTTTTCCACAGGACCGTTGACTTGCATGGCTAAATGCGATCCAATTTACTGAGACCAGACAGACATGCTGTGATTTTTTCCTCAGACAGACTTGGTCCGAAGAAAAAATCAGACTTGTGCACAGTCCCATAGCATAAAAGAGGTTCGAGTAAAATCCAATGTTTTGTTACTTCTCACTCAGACAGAGAACACAGTCTTCTGACTGGGACGTAAGGCATATGCTGAACTCCAGAGGTCTTGGTACTGGAACTCCAAGGCATACACCTTTATTAATGCAAAATCACAAAACCATATAAATAACAACATATATTTTGGGATTTTCATTTGTCACGTGATAAAACAAAACTGGAACTTTTGGATCAGGAGCACTCCCTTCTTACAGTGGAGCATGTAGGAAAGGCTCTGGGGCCACTTTATTTCCACTGATACTGGAAACCTGTAGGATGTGAAGAGCAAGATAGATTCAATCAAGTAGAGGATTCATTTTATTAAGGCTAGGGTCACACTTAAGGCTGATGCAAGCATTAAAAACATTGAAATTCCGCAGCAGCACATAGCGTTAACGCTCTGCACTGCCAGTGCAACGCTGCCCCATAGAAACCTGCTGTTTACCTTAGCAGCGACCACACACAAAGCTGCAGGATGTGCGCTTTATCACAGCACACAGGAAACATGGTCTGCAGCATTTTCCTGTGCGCTCAGCTAAAGCGCATATCCTGCAGCTTTGTGTGTAGACGCTGCTAAGGTAAACAGTGGGTTTCTATGGAGCAGCGTTGCACTGGCAGCGCAGAGCATTAACGCTATGCACTGCTGCTGAATTTCAAAGTTTTTAGCACTTGCATCAGCCTTAAGTGTGACCCTAGCCTAAGGGAAAAAGATAATGCTTTCTGCTGCACTAGGTAGACAATTTTCATATTGGTTTGATTGACTACTTTAAGCGACTGGCAAAGACCAATAGGTCAGTCTGGATCATGGTAGCTGAACCCAGTGCTGTGACCCTGGCGGACAATGAAAAAGGGGAGAAAGTCAAAATGGGGAAATATAAAATGAGAATAGAAAAATAAAGAATAGTTGTGATGCCAGCTGAAGGTATCCAGCCACTAGGTGGCTGGCACTGCATGTAGGGTTCTATAGGGATAATGTTTTTGCAGTGAGATGGTATAACCCCCATTCAACACGAGGCTGGCCCCTTAGAGTTGAAGTAGATGGTGGTTGTAGTGCAGAGGAGTGATGCAAGGTTGGAGAAGAAAGCAAAGAACAGCAGAAAGTCTTTAGTTCTTTACCTTTACTGTAAGTTGTTCAATACAGGCAGGACACATGGAGAACCAGGCATGCAGTTCATCCAGTCTGAGAGGAGCTGGAACCCGCTCTGCTAAGTGAAAGAATTTGCATTCCTGCTGTCTTCTATGAGTTATGGAGTTCAGGTGTCTGTGAATCGTCCTGTACTCTTCCCTTACCCTCTGTGTGAATCTCTTCCAGCCAAGCAGGTGATGTGAACCCTGTAAGTAGCCTCAGCATTTTGGCTCTCTGGATTACTGTGCTTCACTCAAGTGGCCAGTGGACTTGGAATCCACCGGTCTCCAAATACTGCCCTCAGGATCTGATATGCCTGAGCAGCCCAGGAGCTGGGTCCCTGCTGCAGCATGGTCTTCTGGGGAGAGCTTCTACTCGGTCCCTTCCCCAGACTGAACTCCCTTCTCCTCTTTTCCTGCCTGCTCTATACTCTGTTCTACCCCTCCCCCCAGCTAGGACTGCTAGCTCACAGCCTAAGTCTGGTCTCTAAGTGCTCATCTTTCTAGTAAGGGTTTGGAAGGTATATGCATGCATTGGTTTCTTAGCATAGAAATGCCACTTCCATACAGACATGGTATTATAATCATTTGTGGCAGCCAAACTGTGGGGGAACCACAAAAGCTTACAGTTATGGCCAAAAGTATTGACACCCCTGCAATTCTGTCAGATAATACTCAGTTTCGTCCTGAAAATGATTGCAATCACAAATTCTTTGGTATTATTATCTTCATTTAATTTGTCTTCAATGAAAAAACACAAAAAGATGTGTCCTAAAGCCAAATTGGATCTAATTCCACATCAAACATATAAAAGGGGGTGGACAAAAGTATTGCCACTGTTACAAAAATCATGTGATGCTTCTCTAATTTGTGTAATTAACAGCACCTGTAACTTACCTGTGGCACCTAACAGGTGTTGGCAATAACTAAATCACACTTGCAGCCAGTTGACATGGATTAAAGTTGACTCAACCTCTGTCCTGTGTCCTTGTGTGTACCATATTGAGCATGGAGAAAAGAAAGAAGACCAAAGAACTGTCTGAGGACTTGAGAAACCAAATTGCGAGGAAGCATGAGCAATCTCAAGGCTACAAGTCCATCTCCAAAGACCTGAATGTTCCAGTGTCTACTGTGCACAGTGTCATCAAGAAGTTTAAAGCCCATGGCACTGTGGCTAACCTCCCTAGATGTGGACGGAAAAGAAAAATTGACGAGAGATTTCAATGCAAGATTTTGGTGGATAAAGAATCTCGACTAACATCCAAATAAGTTGAAGCGGCCCTGCAGTCCGAGGGTACAACAGTGTCAACCCGTGCTATCCGTAGGCGTTTGAATCAAAAGGGACTATATGGTAGGAGACCCAGGAAAACCCCACTTCTTACCCCGAGACATAAAAAAGCCAGGCTGGAGTTTGCTAAAACTTACCTGAGAAAGTCTAAAACGTTTTGGAAGAATGTTCTCTCTTTTTGGGCAAAGGCATCAACATAGGGTTTACAGGAGAAAAAAAAGAGGCATTCAAAGAAAAGAACACGTTCCCTACAGTCAAACATGGCGGAGGTTCCCAGATGTTTTGGGGTTGCTTTGCTGCTTCTGGCACTGGACTGCTTGACTGTGTGCATGGCATTATGAAGTCTGAAGACTACCAACAAATTTTGCAGCATAATGTAAGGCCCAGTGTGAGAAAGCTGGGTCTCCCTCAGAGGTCATGGGTCTTCCAGCAGGACAATGACCCAAAACACACTTCAAAAAGCACTAGAAAATGGTTTGAGAGAAAGCACTGGAGACTTCTAAGGTGGTCAGCAATGAGTCCAGACCTGAATCCCATAGAACACCTGTGGAGAGATCTAAAAATGGCAGTTTGGAGAAGGCATCCTTCAAATATCAGGGACCTGGAGCAATTTGCCAAAGAAGAATGGTCTAAAATTCCAGCAGAGCATTGTAAGAAACTCATTGATGGTTACCGGAAGCTGTTAATTGCAGTTATTTTGGCTAAAGGTTGTGCAGCCAAGTATTAGGCTGAGGGTGCCAATACTTTTGTCTGGCCCATTTTTGGAGTTTTGTGTGAAATGATTAATGTTTTGCTTTTTTCTTCATTCTCTTTTGTGTTTTTTCTTTGAAGACAAATTAAATGAAGATAATAATACTAAAGAATTTGTGATTGCAATCATTTTCAGGAAGAAACTGAATATTATCTGACAGAATTGCAGGGGTGTCAATACTTTTGGCCAACACTGTATATATAATACAGACCAAATGTTTGGACACAACTTCTCATTCAAAGATTTTTCTATATTTTCATGACTATGAAAATTGTAGATTCACACTGAAGGCATCTAAACTATGAATTAACACATGTTGAATTATATACTTAACGAAAAAGTGTGAAACAACTGAAAATATGTCTTATATTCTAGGTTCTTCAAAGTAGCCACCTTTGGTTTGGTAACTGCTTTGCACACTCTTGGCATTCTCTTGATGAGCTTCAACAGGTAGTTACCGGAAATGGTTTTCACTTCACAGGTGTGCCCTGTCAGGTTTAATAAGTGGGATTTCTTGCTTTAAAAATGGGGTTGGGACCATCAGTTCTTACCGCAAGCCCCATACACAATGCATGGGGCTTGCCACACGTGTGCCGCAAGTGCAGCCGTCAGGCGGGACCCTCGGCAGATGCAGATTTTTGTCCGGATCTGACGGATCCGGACAAAAAAGCTAGTGTGAAAGGGGCCTTAGACTAACATCTTCCATAATTTGAACATTGCTCCTCCATGTGCAAGATTTCTCTCATGCGGTGCCAGTTTTCTGAAAAGCATAACCTAAGACAATCTGACTGATACCTTGCGCCCATATTTTAAGTCTGCGTTAAAAACATTACACTTTAGACAAACCTCTACTCACTAACCTAACTCTCCTCTGTTCTCTCCAAATATTATTCAGAATCTACTCCATCCTATTCATCTGCATTTAAATCCTATTTGCTCCCAATAGCACCTGATAACTGCACTTAGACAAATATTGGCTGATGAACGAATCATACAGCTTATTTAAAATGCCCTATTTAATATAACGATGGCAGAACCATACGTGACCATCACATTTACCTGTTGTGTCCCCCCTTTTCTTTCTAGATTGTACGTTTTGTCACTTTTATTGTCATTACTGTCTGTACATGTCCTTGCTTAATCGTGAAGTACTGTGAAATTTATTGATGCTGTATAAATAAAATAATTTTTATTATAATTGTTATTATTATTCTATGTGATGTATACAGCAGTCTCTCACATCTCCTATGTGACGTAAATACAACACTTCCATTGAATCCTATGTCATGTACACTGCAGTCTTGATTTCTGCTATGTGAAGTATATACAACTTCCTCAGTATCTCCCATAGAGAATAGCTGTTCTCCTTAGGGTACCTTGACACGCCGCAATCTCGGCTGGCAATATGAGGTGAACTAACATGCGCATGCATGTTTTTCATGGTTACCTCAGATCGCCGATGGTGCTATTACACCCCACAATCTCACCCTGAAAGAAAGGCAATGTGTCTCCCCGGAAATCGCCTCACCAAGAGCGGAACTATTCCGGTGGAATTGCCTCGCCGCTTCACACGCCACCATCCCAAAGGCAATGTGGGCGTACATGCTCAGCGCGGCGAAGAGATAGGCATACCACATTGGTTTACACAGTGCCTGATACGCGCTCTTTGGACAACGCAACAGCGTTACGATTAGTCAGCCTGCTCTGGAAGGCTGGCTAACACATGACACCATTGCTATTGTGTGGTGCTGGACGGACAGCTCTTCAAATATGGCGTGGTGTCAATTGACAGCCAATGGGAACACAGTAGCCCACACCAATCAGCTCACACGGGGCGTAAACTACAGCACGCTGTGGCACGCCTACGGGAAATCATAGGCGACGCAGATTCCATCACTGTCGCCCTATCACATGCCAAAACCCAGAAATCTTGCCTTCATGATTGCGTTTGATTTCAGAGCAGTGCTCAGTAATTAGGCGACAGACGAGAGGCAATTTATCGCCGCAAAATTCCCCAATCACACGCCGCAAATGAGAGGCAATTACACGGCGATTGTTCCAGGACGACATATCACCTTTAGGATTCCTTGCCGTGGTTGCGGTGTGTAAAGGTACCCTTATGGAGATCAATCTGCCTGCCAGCAGTGACACATATAGCCAGATCAGATCCCATACACTGCACTGAAGAAGGACAGTCACCTGAAACACAGCGTCTGCAGATTGGGGGTCCTATCTGGCATACATCCTTAATCATAGTAAAAGACTTATTAACCCCTTCCTGACCTTTGACGTTGTACAACGTCATGAAATTCAGTGCCTTCCAGACCCATGATGTTGCCACGGTAACCGCCATCGGGCCCCAGTTGTCACGGGTGGCACGGATGACAGGGTGGAGGCCACGCGCAGACGATCCCAGCGTTTGGCCCATCAGCCATAATGGTGGAGGATGGTCCGTCTCTTTCAGGGGCATTTACCTTCTGTGTTGATGGAGAGAAGGTGTGATGAGATCTCTCTATTATGGGGAGACGGCTGTGGAGGTCTTGCGCTCGGTCTGGTTTTATCCACCAATGTTGTAGGTCACTAGGACCCAGCAGACTCCTTCCACCTTTATAAGGAGGTTCATTACCCTTCCTCGGTGCAGGTGATAGTTCCTTGTGCACACTTTATTCTTGCTCCAGCAGAAGCTGAGATTGTGGAGGTTGCTGTGTTCTGCTGTCAGATAAGTGTTTCCTTTTCCCAAATGTCTGTCTTCCCTGGTGTTTGTCTTTAGTTGATAGTGGAGGGGTCTAGTGAACCTCTCCATCTGATCCTTAGATAGGATAGATCTAGGATCAGAGAGGGCCGAGGTTCGTGGTCGGCGACAGTTGAGGAGACTGTATAGGGACGTTAGGGCAGACAGGGTCAGCTCTAGGAAGTCTAGGGGTCACCATCTCCTTCTTGTGCCCTTAGCATTAGGGACTCCTGATTCCCCCCCCCCGTCGTTATCCTACGCTGGGTGTCTTCCCCACTCCCAGCGTGACACCAGTGCTCTGTGATTCCTATCACAAGGCACCGGGGCTTAAGGTCAGGGGGGTGGATTCCCCACCGCCAGAATCGCGGTGATTGGCTGTTTGAACAGTCAATCACCGCGATACTGTCTCCACCTAAAAAAGGGGCTGTCACAGTGCAGGGTCACTTACCTCTCCCCGGCGGTGATTGTCAATGAGCTGATCACCATGCTAATCTGACGTTGCCATGGCAATGTTGGGTCACCTGTCCCAAGTTCCAAAGATCATATGATCTCTGAGAGTTGGATTTTTCACAGTGACAACAGAAACTACAGCAAGGGATCAAGTATCCTCTTGTTGTAGTCTCTGGGGTCATAGCCATACAAATCATTGCCATACAGTGCACCATCACCGTTACCCTAGACAGTATAACAAGAGGACACTTGATCCCTTGTTGTAGTCTCTGATGTGAGTGATGATGCACTGTATGGCAATGATCTGCCATACTGTGCAAAGTCACCATGACCTCAGAGACTACAACAAGGGATCAAGTATCCTCTTGTTTACTGTCTAGGGCAACGGTGATGGTGCACTGTATGGCAGATCATTGTCCGTTTTTTTCTTCCACAAAGCTTTAGTTCTTGTGAAGAACCTGAAGGGTTAATATTCTTCTTGAATGTAGTTTTGAGTAGCTTGAGGGGTGCAGTTTTTGGAATGGTGTCACTTTTGGGTGTTTTCTGTCATGTATGCCCCTCAAAGGGACTTCAAATGTGATGTGGTCACTAAAAAAAGGTTTTGTAAATTTTGCTGGAAAAATGAGAAATTGCTAATGAACTTTGAACCCTTATAACTTCCTAACAAAAAAATGTTTTTTTTTCCAAAATTGTGCTGATGTGAAGTAGACATGTGGGAAATGTGATTTATTAACTATTTTTTGTCACATAACTCTCGGGTTTAACAGAAAAAAAAATAAAAAATTTGAAAATTGTGAAATTTTCAAAATTTTCGCCAAATTTTAGATTTTTTCACAAATAAACGCAAAAATTATCAACCTAAATTTACCACTAAATGAAGTCCAATATGTCACGAAAAAACATTCTCAGAATCGCTATGATCCATTGAAGTTATGACTCTTTCAATAGTGGTCAAAAACTTAGTTTGGACTAGTACTCCAGAGTGCAAGAGCCCCTCCACATTGCTAATCAAGTGAGCGTTCCCTTATCTGCAAGAACATGCTCACATATTCATAATGAATCAGGAGAAATTGAGTATCATGCAAAAATGTCAAATTTTATTATTTTTTTGGATGCAGCACATTCCCCCACCCAGTAGCTGTTGTGAGAATCTAAATATAGGCCAGGGTCACATCTCCGTTTTTTTTTTAAGAATCCTGATCCGGTTTTGAGCTTTCAAAAAGCTCAAAACCGGACCAGGAAACGCTCCTCATAGGAGCCAATGCAAAACACCGGATGGCTTCACAAGCCATCCGGTGTCCGTGTCCGGCACTGCAGCCTGCGTTAAAAATCATGCAGGCAGCAGTTTTCGCAGCGGTTCTCTGTACCGCACTGCAGTAACCGGATGGCTCAGGATGTGTAATCCTGAGCCATCCGGCAACTGCATAGTTTGCTGATCCCGGCTATTGCCGGGATCAGCAAACTGTCCTATGACTATTAAAGAGTTAAATTTACTAATTAAAGGACTGTTTGAGGTCTCTAGGGGGGCTTAGACCCCCCTACAGACCGGCCGCCCACTCCGGTGGGCTTCTACTACAATTTCCCCCATGGCACGGGCTCCTCCGAGCTCCGTGCATGTCAACCAAAGTCCCCCCCGTATCACTATAGAGGGGTGCATACACCCCTCTTGTACAGTTATTCTTGTATTATGTTGCAAAAACGAAGTATTATTAAAGTCTACATGTAAGTTCATAATTACATGCTCTCGTAGGCAGAGTCCAGGGAATTCCATGGGTGGGGCTGTGTGCAGCATCCTCCTCCCGCTCAATTCATTATGGCCGCCCCCTCTGGGCTTCATCCAGTGTTGTGAGGGCGGCCGCATCATGAAAGGCGCGGGGCTAACGGTGTGACGCGGTTAGCCCCGCCCCTTTCATGACGCGGCCGCCCTCACAACACTGGATGAAGCCCAGAGGGGGCGGCCATAATGAATGAGCGGGCGGAGGCTGGTGCACACAGCCCCGCCCATGGAATTCCCTGGACTCTGCCTACGAGAGCACGTAATTATGAACTTACATGTAGACTTTAATATTACTTCGTTTTTGCAACATAATACAAGAATAACTGTACAAGAGGGGTGTATGCACCCCTCTATAGTGATACGGGGGGGACTTTGGTTGACATGCACGGAGCTCGGAGGAGCCCGTGCCATGGGGGAAATTGTAGTAGAAGCCCACCGGAGTGGGCGGCCGGTCTGTAGGGGGGTCTAAGCCCCCCTAGAGACCTCAAACAGTCCTTTAATTAGTAAATTTAACTCTTTAATAGTCATAGGACAGTTTGCTGATCCCGGCAATAGCCGGGATCAGCAAACTATGCAGTTGCCGGATGGCTCAGGATTACACATCCTGAGCCATCCGGTTACTGCAGTGCGGTATTCTGCACACATTTTTGTAAAAAAATGTGTGTGCCCGGCATTGCGTTCACCGCATCCGGATCTGGATGCGGTGAATGCAATTCTAGTCTTAAATGTGACCCTAGACATAGTCCTGAACACTTCCCTTATAAGCAGGATTTTAATTGCACATAGGGCATTATCCCATGCACATATCCAGACTGCAGACTTAAGGTTTTAGATAGGACCCAGTAGAGTGAAAAAACCTTGTCGGCGGTTACTGGGCTTACAATATCATGGCCATCACATTAACCAATTTTTCACATTTAATCCTAGATAGCTTTCAGTAGCTTTCCAATATGATCCTGGTCCCTGTTCACATAATGCAATAGAACACGTCAGCCATTTTTGGTTTTTCCTTTAAAAGCAATGAAGTGCTGGTGTGCAGCAGATCTTCATTTAGTAAGAAATTTTATTTGTGGACATGCTTATTAAAATATAGACAGTGGTGTAGAAATACTGACAGTCAAAGAAAGCGACCACTTGGACCTAATTTGCCCATATACATCGTGGGTATGGTTAGTATTCAAATATTGACATCATGATATGTCCCCTATACAATCAACATAGAACCATACAGAGAGCTACAATTGCTCAACATGGATAAGCGGCAATGTCAATTATATGAAAGTGCAAGTGCAGGCATTTTTTTGGTCATCTACAATTAATTTGACATATACCAACAATGCATCCATTTACATTTTTTCAAGATGCACAAGGGTTGTATACATTTCATTAACAGAAGAACAGGTGACAATGTCAATTACACTATATTAAAGTGCACATGCATATCGTCACCATTTCACTGCCATTTTGACAAAAAACACCATTAGTTGCTATCGTTTTTTTATAAGATACAAGTATAATAAACATAAAAAGTTGAGGTATTATCATGAAACACTCATACCCATCCTACAGTCTGTGGGTGAAAGCCCCAGTCCTGTGGTCACCAGAAAGAAAGAAAGTTTTGGCTCCAACGCAGTGTTTTGCCGCCTCTGCGTGGAAACAACCGGCTTCCTCAAGGGGATGTGGTTAGCTACCACCACTAATTCAATTTATAAATACCGCCATTAGTCATGTGTCCTCTTCCTCTCCCGCCCATGTGCTGCCGCTCCCGGAAATGCTTCTCCGGAAGTGACGAGTACGTGACGCGGTTATTCACGCATGCTAGGGTGCTGGGATGCATCACCATTGCACCCGTGCATGCGCACACCGCTTGTCATCTCCTCAGTCACAAAGCAGTGATTGCAACCAGTGCAGTGCAATCACAGCAGTTTTGGGGCACATTATAGGCAGAGGATAGTTATTAATTAGGAAAGTAGCTACAAGTAAAATAAGAAGAATTTTTAGAGAAGCTGTCAGTCTCCCTCAAAATGTCATAAAAACTAACAATAGCGCCCCATTTAGAATACCAAATTCCTTACAATGCAATGTACCATATGACAACAAACCTAAATGGTGTTACATAATCATTGAGTCCTGTGGAAAATTTGCATAAATTCAAAGTCTAATAAAGATGAATCCTTATTCTTTCAAACAGTAATTTCAACTCATTGAGCACCAATCCGGATATGTAACATTGACTACAGAAAAAACAACAAAAACTTGGGGATTCTATTGTTAAGCTAAAAACAGAAAGACACGATATTGAAATTAAAAAGCAAGTTCTCAAAAAAGGAGAAGGGTTAGAACAAAAACAACAAAATGCAGGTGCAGAGTTACCAAACGGACAATCAGCAATTTAGAGAAAGGATCCAAAAGATAAGGATGCGTTGAGGCCCTTGGGGGTAATGGTGTCCAAAAGGACAGTCCATTTCAACTCCATTTGGGCCAGTATGTGTTTTAAGTTCCCCCCTCTGACTCTCCCCCTGACCATATCAATTCCTCTGACCTTGAACGTGGCTTGATTACTATTGTAGCATTCGAATCGTTTTGAGGAGTGTCACATCCTTCACTTCTTTGGCTGCCTCAATGTCCCTCACGTGTTCCCTTATCCTCCTTTGAAGCTTTCTCGAACCACAAGGGATACGCCACCTGATGTCGAACCGTCGACCCTCAGAGGAGTCAAAGGTTCTTATCCGAAGGACACTGGGGCAGGCCATTCAATGGCCGAGGGTCGACGGTTCAACATCAGGCAGCGTATCTCTTGTGGTTCAACACATGTCTTATATTATGTGGCATGTGGGTGTCTCAAGATATATGTTGGTCTGATGTCCAGAGAGTTTCGAAGGAGGATAAGGGAACATGTGAGGGACACTGAGTCAGTCAAAGAAGTGAAGGATGTAACACTCCTCAAAATGATTCCACGGCACTCTAAAGAATGCCACAATAGTTATCCAGCCACATTCAAGGTCAGAGGAATTGATATGGCAGGGGGAAAATCAGAGGGGGGAACTTAAAACGCATACTGGCCCAAATGGAAGCAAAATGGATTGTCTTATTGGACACCACTGCCCCCAAGGGCCTCAATGAGTCCTTATCTTTCGGATTCCTTTTCTTAATTGCTGATTGTCCGTTTGGTAACTGTGCACCTGCATTATGTTGTTTTGATTCTAACTCTTCTCCTTTTTTGAGAACTTGTTTTTTAATTTCACTATCGTGTCCTTCTGTTTTTAGCTTAACAGTAGAATCCCCACGTTTTTGGTGTTTTTTCTGCAATTAATGTTACATATCCAGATTGGTGCTCTAAGAGTTGACATTCATGTTTGAAACAATAAGGACTCATCTTTATTAGACTTTGAATTTATGCAAATTTTCCACTGGACTCAGTGATTGATTATGTAACACCATTTAGGTTTGTTGTCATATGGTACATTGTATTGTAAGGAATTTGATATTCTGATTGGGGCGCTATTGTTAGTTTTTATGACATTTTGAGAGCTTCTCTAAAAATTCTTCTTATTTTTCTTATATCTACTTTCCTATTATATAACTGTCCTCTGCCTATATTGTGCCCCAAAATCACCGTGATCGCACTACCCGGACGCCGTCACCATTTTGTGACTGAGGAGATGACAAGCGGTGTGCACATGCGCGGGTGCCATGCTGACGCATCCCGACACAGGTGATGATGTAAACTAGGATTGGGTGCATTATATGACCAGGCGACAAAACTTTTGTCTTGCTAAAATCTGACCATTCTGTGTTGATTTAAATGATCAATATTTCAGCATTGATGTCAATTTATTTTCTTAACCTAAACCACATTTTGCAGAGTTTCAGCTTTCAAAAGATTAATTTAGAATGCAGAAATGTGAAAAAGAAACCAAGCGCTACCATAGGGCGTTACCAACACAAATGAAACTTTTTCCATTTAAAGGCATATGCTCACCTGGTATGGTTGTAAAAGTCACACCCACTATAATCGTCAATACTTTTACTTTGGCTGCTGCAGTCTCCCCTTTAACCCCTTCAAGACCCTGCCTATTTTGACCCCAAAGACCTTGGCATTTTAGTCAATTCTGATCAGTATCCCTTTATGAGGTAATAACTCTGGAACGCTTCAACGGATCATAGCGATTCTGAGATTGTTTTTTTGTGACATATTGGGCTTCAAGTTAGTATTAAATTTCGGTTGATAATTTTTGCATTTATTTGTGTAAAAAATAAAAAATGTGGCATAAATTTGAAAAATTTAGCAATTTTCAAATTTTTAATTTTTATTCTGCTAAACCAGAGCGTTAAGTGGCACAAAATAGTTAATAAATCACATTTTCCACATGTCTACTTTACATCAGCACAATTTTGGAAAACATTTTTTTTCTGGTAGGAAGTTATAAGGGTTCAAAGTTCATCAGCAACTTTTAATTTTTTCAGAAAATTTATAAGTGACACCATTCCAAAAACTGCACCCCTCAAGCTACTCAAAACTACATTCAAGAAGATTATTAACACTTCAGGTGCTTCACAAGAACTAAAGCAACATGGAAGGAAAAAATGGACATTTTAATTTTTCTAACAAAAATGTTCTTTTAGCCTCAATTCTTTAATTTTCACGTGGGCAACAGGATAAAATGGATCCTAAAATTTGTTGGGCAATTTTTCCTGAGTACACCGATACCTCATATGTGGTCATAAACCACTGTTTGGACGCACGGCAGGGCTCTGAAGGGAAAGAGAGCAATTTGACTTTTGGGGCTAATTTTCCATTCAAACAGTGAAATGGCGCTCCTTCACTTCTGAGCCCAGCCGTGCGCCCAAACAGTGGTTTTTGACCACATATGAGACAGCTGGGTGTTGGTAGATTTTCAGTGGTCTGATACTCCTTCCATTTCAATATGATCGCTTGCACAGTGCTCGTTGAGATGTTTAAAACTTGGGAAATCTTTTTGTATTCAAATCCAACTTTAAACTTCACCACAACAGTATCTCAAACTTGCCTGGTGTGTTCCTTGGTTTCCATGATGCTCTCTGCACTTGAAACAGAACCCTGAGACTATCACAGAACAAATGCATTTATACGGAGACTTGATTACACACAGGTGGATTCTATTTATCATTACCAGTCATTTAGGACAACATTAGATCATTCAGAGATCTTCACTGAACTTCTGGAGTGAGTTTGCTGCACTGAAATAAAAGGGGCTGAATAATATTGCACGCCACACTTTTCAGTTTTTTGTTTGTTAAAAAAGTTTAAAATATCCAATAAATTTTGTTCCACTTTACAATTGTGTCCTACTTGTTGATTCTTCACAAAAAAATTAGAATTTATATCTTTATGTTTGAAGCCTGAAATGTGGCAAAAAGTAGAAAAGTTTAAGGGGGGCAAATACTTTCACAAGGCACTGTATGTAGCTATGTGACCCAGTCAAATATTTTTATGAGGAGGAGCCCAATTAGAACTTCTGCCATGGGGTCCTATGATTTCTATGTGCGTCCATGGTGCAGGATGCATTGTCCCTCTGCTGCAGGACTGATTGGCCATAAGTTACACACCACGTCCAATGCTGCCCTTCGGTACATACAGGCATCCAGCCATTTTTCTCCCGAGCGGTGGTTGCTCACTGGCACTCGTCACCCTTCCCGCTCCCACATCCTTTGCTCAACCCAATTGGAAGGACCCTGCTATTAGGTCCGGACAACCCTGTGTGCAGTGCTTGTGATTGGCAAAGCATTTTGGGAGAAGAAGGCATGGTCTGTTGGGGAAGACGTGCCATTTTCCCAGCTTAGTGCAGTGGCGGCTTGTTGATACTCGGACTGAAGGTTGTTGTATGTGGTGTGTGATCGGTGCTGCATGGTGGACATATCTGACTAGTTAGTGCCTGGCAGTAGCCACAGTGGAGCTGTCCAGTGTTTTGTAGGCAAGTGCCAGAGATAATAGGTTGGCAATCAGTGCTGCCTTCTGTGCTATAAGGATGCAGGACTTTGTCTACCTACAGGACTACAGCTCTGCCGCCATAATTGTGTGTTTGTATGCTTGCGTCAAGCCTGCCATTGCCATTAGTGATCCTTGTTCTGGATTCTTATGTGTGGTTTTTGCATGTGTGTGTGATGGCACTGACATCCTTGTGTTTGGACAACTTTTTCTATTTCAGGATAGATATTGATCTGTATGCACCAGATTTGTATCTACAGATTTAAAAAAATTACTAAGGGGATGTCGTTTTGTAGTTCACCTCAAGCAGCAGAGAGGCTAGGTTCACCCTTGGTTCCAATATTGCTTCGATTTTTATCAACCGTTCTATTCCACACTTATTTGTATATTTTTGAGCAATGGGTTTGGCTTAAAATGGGTGTGTTTTTTTATATTAAAATGGGTGTGGTTTAAAATGGGCGTGGCTTTCAAAATGGGTGATGTCTCCCTACACATAAGCATAGAACCTGTTGTTAAAAATTTGAATCCCACCCCTGCAGTGTAATATATATATATATATTATATATACATATATAACTATTGCACTGCTTGTGTATATCAATTGCAAAAGGAGCAGCACAGGAATGGAAGGCACAGGGCAAAGCAAACTAAGCAGTCTTCAATACTTTTCATACATACAATAAATGGAAGAAGTTTGCAGCACTCCTCATGTGATGTCAATAAATCAAGCTTTTATTTCGGTCATGGGTACAAGGTGGAGCTGTATAAGGCTGAAACGTTGCCACTTTGCACCCATGGATGAAATAAAGGCTTGATTTATTGACATCACATGAGGAGTGCTGCAAACTTCTTCCATTTATCGTATATATATCTGTGTTCAAAACAACTTGGTGCTGGGAGTTCTTTACAAAATAAGTTTCAAAGAATTGAATGTGCTCCAGACAGAGGCTTATTCTGATTGCTACCTGGGCTGATGTCACTTCCCGTGCTGATGGAGAGCTATAGTTCCTACTCTATATAAGATGCAATCTTCACAGTTTATTTTCCTCTTGCAGCACCTGCAGAGTATCAAGCCCGTATGTACAATTTACTAACTGCATGAACAGCCCTCATAGACCCAATAAGACACCCTCACAAACAGCACATATTGTGTCACCTACTGCAGAGCTGACCACAGAAACACAGCTGTGTACGCTTGAGGCCAACACAATCCTTCTCTGATGATCTCACCTCTTTAGGGAAATAGGAATAGGGACTTGTTGCCACGCATCCGTTCCAAAAAAAATCCAAGATTTAAGGATTATTTGAATTCACATGGTGGCATTTATTTCCACTTGTTTCGGGGTAAACCCCTTCCTCAGGACTACCACAATAATGGGATGAGCAAACCCACCACTTATTTCTACACCTTCTAGCAAATATACACTATTGTGCTTTTTTTTACTGATACTTTTACAGATATACACTCTTTCTTTTCAGCTATTTATCCCTGAAGACCTCACCTCTTCGGCATCGCCGCCAAATTCTCAGATCTTGCCAGAAACAAAATCATAGGTATCATCATCTTCATCCTTTATTCTACAGACAGTTGCCTTTGAGTGGGAAATGGCCATACCCCCCAAAAAATAAATTTCTTTAATGTTCCAAAAGTGATCCCAAACACATTGAAAATATGGATTAGTACTACAGCTGCAAACATCTCAATTAAACTGTGATCACATTGATTAATTATTCTTGTAGTCATGTTATATGCAGTTTTTTCTTAAATAAAATGTCATGAAAAGAGAACTATTAAATGCAATAAATCTAAACTTTATTTGCTATGAGAAGTTTTGCACACATTAAGGCAAGCTTTACTTCCGTATTCTGATTTTCTCCAATCAGTATAATACATCTGCTCCAGAAATTAGCTTCGGGGAAAAAAATATTTGTTCATTCCAATGTTTATACCAGCTGTAAATGGCTATTTAAATTATATGCAAATAGGCATTCACAGACAGCATAAGCTTTACATGTATAAGCCAATACCATGTGTTAGGAAATAAATTACAGTTTTTATACATTCTTTCACAATCATTCAAGAAGTTCACGTATCCTCTAATATGTAATTATAATATTATAATAAAAATATTGTACCTTTATTTTGCTTTGAATAATTAAAATCAGATTCCCATTGTCTGATAGTGACACGGTAAAAGGTTGCTCATACCTCATTGCCAGGGTTCTAACATGACATGGACAATGTTTTTAACAGACACATTGTAAAACCTTAATAAATCATTATAATTATAAGTGATTCAAGTCTACAGCCAATTATTATAATGTAAAAACATCAGCTCCATTCACTGTTAAACTGTAAACTGATGATAAATAAAAGAAAATTCATGGACACCTTATTTTATTTTTATAGACAAGGCAAAAAAGTATCCAATTTTTATGATGTCCAGTGATTTTTGCGCCGGCTCCTATATGTGCACTGCGCATGCGCCATGCCACGTGATTAAAAGAAGAGTGATCTGCTGCAACACTATACACTTACTGTGCACATAGATGAGTGCAATGAGTGGCCGGTCTGCACAGCAAATCTAAGTATAATGAAAATGGGTTATAGCAATCACTGCTCTAGATATAATGTAAAATGGAAGACTTAGCTTCAGCAGTGGCCACAGCAGAGTGCCTGATGACCAACGCCAAGGTGCTTCCGTCTCATCGGGTCCTAACACTATGACTGACGAAGTTGTGGAACGTGTATGGGTTTATATGCCTTTACATATTAAAAACATGAAAAGTATGTGTTGGACTCCAACAAGATGGAGACCTCAGCTGGTCTCTGGGCGGGGGAGGGGGAATAAGGAGGGAGCTCAGTCAAATGAAATACATAGGTTAATAGTGTGAATGACTTGCATCAACCTCAGAGTGTAGGTGCAAGCAGAAAAAACTACATCTATTGAAAGAAGGGTGATCTGCTGCAATACTATACACTTAATGTGCACATAGATGAGTGCAATGAGTGGCTGGACTGCACAGCTAATGGCAATAAAGAGAGAAAAGAGGCCACCCCTTAATACTCACCTAAGTGTGGACCCAGAGCTTCTTATTGTCACTAGGTGGGTCCCCCCACCATGCATAATCATGCGCCTAGGTTCTGTCTGACCCTGGGCTTGCCCTGACTAATGCAAAGGGCAGCAAGATGCTAGTTTTACTATTGCAATAAGACAACATGGGGAGAGAGACAAACAACGGGAATAAAACAACAAACAAAACAACTCAACTGGAAGACACTCCAAAGCCAGATCTGGAACACTTTCACCAGAGAGGTCTGTATGAAGATCTATAACCAGCATAGAGGTAAGCCTGTATAGAGGAAGGGAGTGGTCATAAGGAGCAGCAACTGAGATTAAAGCTACAAAGATTAACAAAAGGTAAACTTAACTCCTTCAACCCTTAAAGGAAATAATTATGTCTAACTCATAATAATCACTGAGCGGCCTCTAAAGGAGACCTTCGGTCAGCCAAATGCCGTCTCCTTTTGATCCCAGATACCCAAGAAGACTCAGCAGAGTGCGACACCCTCATGGCAAATGGCTATTCAGATGACCTTTTTAACATGCACCGAATGAAAAATATTGCATCATGCATGAGTCTGTTTCATATTTTGTATGATACTTGGACATTCAGGTCTATCAATGAACAAAAAAAATATGGATTCCATATAGAACAACCGTGTAACATGGAGGCAATGCAGTTATTAACATAGGAAACTACTTTTGCGCTTGTAAATTTTATTAAATCCTGAAGTATATAAAAGGATGCCATGAGGACTGCATATGAAGGACAATAACGAAGGAGATCATCCATGTTTTCTGGATGAAAGTTGCACAATATTTTTATACACTAACGTAAGCTTGGCTTCAGTGTGACAATCTCAAATAAGTCCATGAGTATCAACTATATCTGAAAATATCCTTTACATTTTGTTAATTCTAAAGATGTGAGTGACAGGACATACTTTTATTAGTTGCGCGGGTATGACTTAATGCACTAGTGGAATGGATAGAAAATGATATAATATGTTTTATTACAAAATCAAATGCTTGTAGCTTTTACTTAACATGGATGTCAATATTTATACCTTTGAAAATGGTAATACTCTTTAAAAGAGGATTGTGGATCATATGAGATTTAAAGCCAAGAATAGAGAAGAACATTTTTCTCACTGAATTTATGTTGCCACAAAGCAAAGATACCTGAAAGAGCTATTGCTACTGAGAAGGATATCAGATTTGTAAAGGTCAGATTGACATATATGTCAGTGAACAGACAGATTGTTAATGCTCTGGGGAATGTACAGCAGGAAAATCGGAAAAGCTATCTCGTTAGATTAAATTAATGTATTTAAATGATGTAATTTAAATATATGGCCAGCTTGATAGCTTGGGAACAAATGTAATAAAGTGTTATTAAAGATTTTAAGCTGTGTCTTGAGTTGAATGACTAGAGAGTGCTTAAAAGATTAAAAATGGAAAGTGTCCATAATGATACATTTAATTTGGAATTAAAAATATTTCTTCTTATTTGTCAAAATTCTGCTAAGGTCTTAATTGCTAATAATACCAAAAAAATGAAAAAAGACTAAGGAATTTGGAATAAAATAATGTTCTCTTAAAGTCCATTGTCTGTGTCTGGGAGATAAGTTTATTGAATAAGAAATATGAGAGTTTTGTTATGAACTTATATTAAAAAAATACTGTAGAATGTAGAAAACCTAAGTTTTTACCAGTAAAGTGGGCTCTTAAAGGGACACTGTCAGATCATTTTTCAGTATGATACTATCATTGAATAGGGCCTGGGCAGACCTTTTAAAACATGTAAAATCATTATTATACTGTTTGTAGGTTCCATGTTATCAGCATCTTCACACCCTGCATGGAGTCACTGCATTAGTCCTGTCCATTATAAGCAGAGACGATTATTCTGGCTGCTGTATAAACTATCATGTAATTATGCACTCCCTCTCTGCAGCTCTCTCCTCCCTCCTCCCTCTGCTCTCAGTGCTGTGTGGTGTCACTTTCTGGAGCTACTCTTCTGTTCAGGACATGAAGGGAGAAAGCTACAGGTCTGCCTTATCTGATCTAGACTCAATTTGTTAATGTAAAAAGGAATCCCTGCAGTCCTGTGTTTATCTGATGTCTTGGTTTTGCTGCAAAGAGAGTAGAATTGAAGATGCAGCCCCCCCACACTGATCTCCTGTAATGTGATGTGAATATGTGACATGCATATTCATCTATGGGGAGGGGACAGCAGAGAACTAAGTGGATCATTTACTGTGATTGAGAGATGGAATGAATCTTGTTATTTGAAGCTAACAGAAGATAGGAGGGGAATATAAATAATAGAAATACATAAATAAAGATAGTTTAAAGAAAGGAATTAGAAAATTATATCAGTTACATATGGATTTTTGACCTGATAGTTTTCCTTTAAGCCTTTGTTCAGATGCAGCTGTTATGCTGCAGTTTGTCATAGCAGCAGCCCTGTGCCATAATGGTATTTACACTGTTTCCCTGCACAGTCACTTATATTTTCAGTTGAAAGATTGATTTTTCCAGCTAAAACAGCTGTGTTCCTGCAAGGTTAAATGCTACTGCAGGGAAATAGTGGAAAAATTGCATCATAGAATAACTATTGCATGTAAACACAGCCTTAATGTTAGTTAATATTGAAAATTATGTTTATATAAATTGTAACAATCAAAGTTAAATCCATCATTATTTAAAGATAACCTGTCAACCCCTGGTGCTTTCCAAAGTGAAAGCACCACTGAATGCAGTGTGTATGCTGCATTCAGGGAAGGTGTGTACCATGTCTGTACCCCCCTGTATACCCAAAAAAACACTTTGGAAAGTTTTGAATTAAGGGGTCTGAGGGGCTTACCTGATTATGCTGTGCTCCTGACACAGTCCTCACCGCCTACTGCCTGTGTGTTCTGCCTCCTCTTGTGTAGGTCTGCCCCCTCTTCAGCTCCACATACAGACACACACAGGGAGGAGGCGGGGAAGACCGGGCTGGCAGCAAGCACAGCATAATCAGATAAACCCCTCGGACCTCTTAACTCTAAACTTTACAAAGTATATTTTTCGGGTTACAGGAGGGGTTAGAGACGGTACTAAGGCACCCCCTCGGTATACCACTCACAATAAAAGGATCAATAAGTTGCACTGAAGCATTAACTTATAGAGTTTAATAGTATAGACACAATTTGTACATAGGTTTATGACACACTGATTTGTTGAATAGATTTGTCCACGACCTACTAGAAGTTAAAGAAAGAAAGGACATATAACCCCATTGTCTTTGGAAGATGAGATAAAGGTGTCAAAAATCCAATATATACACTTTTTTATAAAAAGAAAAAATTACAGTATACTAAAAGGTGATTATTTTCCTCTTTCCCTAGGAATTAAAAGATCACCTCTCCAGCAATACCCTTGGATAGAGAATCCATTTCAAGCACAAAATCTAATACTTGTTGATTGGTTTTATACAATCGTTTTAAAGTTTTTATGTATGCTGATTTTATTAACAAATTAAATACATAGTTTTTATATGATATAAGCTTCTTTCTTTCGATATACAGTTAGGGCCAGAAATATTTGGACAGTGACACAATTTTCGCGAGTTGGGCTCTGCATGCCACCACATTGGATTTGAAATGAAACCTCTACAACAGAATTCAAGTGCAGATTGTAACGTTTAATTTGAAGGGTTGAACAAAAATATCTGATAGAAAATGTAGGAATTGTACACATTTATTTACAAACACTCCACATTTTAGGAGGTCAAAAGTAATTGGACAAATAAACATAACCCAAACAAAATATTTTTTATTTTCAATATTTTGTTGCGAATCCTTTGGAGGCAATCACTGCCTTAAGTCTGGAACCCATGGACATCACCAAACGCTGGGTTTCCTCCTTCTTAATGCTTTGCCAGGCCTTTACAACCGCAGCCTTCAGGTCTTGCTTGTTTGTGGGTCTTTCCGTCTTAAGTCTGGATTTGAGCAAGTGAAATGCATGCTCAATTGGGTTAAGATCTGGTGATTGACTTGGCCATTGCAGAATGTTCCACTTTTTTGCACTCATGAACTCCTGGGTAGCTTTGGCTGTATGCTTGGGGTCATTGTCCATCTGTACTATGAAGCGCCGTCCAATCAACTTTGCAGCATTTGGCTGAATCTGGGCTGAAAGTATATCCCGGTACACTTCAGAATTCATCCGGCTACTCTTGTCTGCTGTTATGTCATCAATAAACACAAGTGACCCAGTGCCATTGAAAGCCATGCATGCCCATGCCATCACGTTGCCTCCACCATGTTTTACAGAGGATGTGGTGTGCCTTGGATCATGTGCCGTTCCCTTTCTTCTCCAAACTTTTTTCTTCCCATCATTCTGGTACAGGTTGATCTTTGTCTCATCTGTCCATAGAATACTTTTGCAGAACTGAGCTGGCTTCTTGAGGTGTTTTTCAGCAAATTTAACTCTGGCCTGTCTATTTTTGGAATTGATGAATGGTTTGCATCTAGATGTGAACCCTTTGTATTTACTGTCATGGAGTCTTCTCTTTACTGTTGACTTAGAGACAGATACACCTACTTCACTGAGAGTGTTCTGGACTTCAGTTGATGTTGTGAACGGGTTCTTCTTCACCAAATAAAGTATGCGGCGATCATCCACCACTGTTGTCATCCGTGGACGCCCAGGCCTTTTAGAGTTCCCAAGCTCACCAGTCAATTCCTTTTTTCTCAGAATGTACCCAACTGTTGATTTTGCTACTCCAAGCATGTCTGCTATCTCTCTGATGGATTTTTTCTTTTTTTCCAGCCTCAGGATGTTTTGCTTCACCTCAATTGAGAGTTCCTATGACCGCATGTTGTCTGGTCACAGCAACAGCTTCCAAATGCAAAACCACACACCTGGAATCCACCCCTGACCTTTTAAATACTTCATTGATTACAGGTTAATGAGGGAGATGCCTTCAGAGTTAATTGCAGCCCTTAGAGTCCATTGTCCAATTACTTTTGGTCCCTTGAAAAAGAGGAGGCAATGCATTACAGAGCTATAATTCCTAAACCCTTTCTCCGATTTGGATGTGGAAACTCTCATATTGCAGCTGGGAATGTGCACTTTCAGCCCATATTATATATATAATTGTATTTCTGAACATGTTTTTGTAAACAGCTAAAATAACAAAACTTGTGTCACTGTCCAAATATTTCTGGCCCTAACTGTATCGCTATAAGTAAGGATATCACTGTCATTGATGCAGAATGATCAATCAACTACCCGGTAATACCCCCAATATAAACTCTTGAGCTCAGATAGAGCACACAAAACTTATCAAGGTGATCTCTACAGTACGCGCTGGGTCTATCTTTCATTTACCTCATAAAAAATTTTGCTACCAGAGAAATCATTTACATGGGGTTTCTCAGTGACCCTCAGCAGCTACTCATACGGGCATTTTAGAGATATAGCAATGTGCTCTCACAAAATGCCCCCAGAGCTAGCTCCGGTGGAAGACCATATCTAGTTTTTTTACCATTAACTTAAAATATTCTGCAAAAATACTAAGAGTTAACATGCTGAAGATTTAAAAAAAAAAAAAAAAGCTTTTGTTGTGAATAAGCCCTTGGCGGTTTTGTATTCCCTGAAACTGGGTATAAATAAAACAATTGTAAAATCATTAATCCCAACCAAAATATTTTGTTTCTGAATGACGACATGCTTTTTAGCCTTTTTGTACATATAGTGTTTATACCAGCTTTACCTTTATATTTGTTAGACTACCAAATCGATTGCTGTAGCTTTATTTTAACTTTCCAATTGTGTGGGATCCGTTGGGTCCCAACTGTTTTCAAGAACCTTGAAATGAATTGTGGCAAAGTTGATTATGCACGCTATTGCTCCATTCATCTATAATGGGAGTGCAGATATTTGATGCTCCAATTAGAAAGAATAGATAACGGTTTGGACAAGGGTGCAATATGGTTCACTCTGACATAATTTTCTATCAGTTAGATATGATATCACTCACCTGGTAGGGTTGTGTCAGACACAACAAGTGTTACATGCCTGATTCATCAGATAGCTGCGGCAGTCCCGGTATCAAAGATACATCACTTTCAAATAATCAAGTGATTAATTCCTGAGGAAGGAGTGAGACTATGAAATGTTTAGAATAAACCACTATTGAAGGCTTCCGAAGTGTCATCATTAAAGATAGCAGCACAGGTAACCCCATCCTTTCCTGATAATTAGAATGAATAGAAAGGCAGTGCTGATAATCAACCTTTGCTTTTTTCAGCTGGCGCTTTTCAAAGTCCCAGATCTTGGAATCAGGGGACACCATCTATCAGAAAGGTCTCCCCTCTCCCTTTAATAAGAGATGACTTTTAATCTCGAAAACATCTTTTTAAGTGATTTATGAGTTTTTAAAGAATTTCAAGCCATCAATGAGGGCTGCTTTGGAACCCAGGAACCTAACAATGGCTACCAGGTCAGCCAACGTAGTACAGCTATTAGGCTTTGTCATAGTGTAGAATGACTAGAGCAGTGATGGGCAACCTTTTGAGCTTGGTGTGTCAAAATTCGCCAAAAAAGCGAGCATAACTCGCGAGGTGTGTCACCTTGAGAAAAAAAACCCTAATTTTACGATATTTATAGTTTAAATAACAAATATGTATAATTCTTTAACTTACCTGCTTAGTGACTTCTTTGTTAATCTGTCAGTTGGTTTCTTTTGTTGGTCTTGCTGTTATTTAACTTGTGTGGGGTGTCATGAAGTAAGTCAGATAAGTGAGGGGGAGGGGAATTCTTCCAGTGATGGCGAACCTGTGGCAGTCCAGCAACAGCAACAGCTGGACTGCCACAGGTTCGCCATCACTGATTTAGTGACTTTTTTGTTGCTGAATTTCATTGGCTAAATCTTCAATTGAAGGTTGGTATTTTGTACACTTCAAGGCCAAGCAAGCGCTACTAAGGTTATCTGTCAAAATGTCTATTTATATTCCACGTTCTGCTTACTACCGTTTCACTACATAGAACGCAAAATGATCTGCCATTTTTTTCTATAATGCCATACATCTCAGTCCATGTCTCCTGAAAGGGTCGGCTACTGCTACTACTACCACTTCCTTTACTTAACCTTGTTTTTTTTGGCTTCTCCATCAGAGGGGCAGTGACAGAAGATTTATAGATAGCCCTGCAGGCAATTAGGGGTTAACTGTCTTTTAGGAAAGGGCAGAGTTAATAAGCAGAAATAGGGATTAATAGGGTGAAATGGAGTCTGTACGCTGCAAGATGGCGTTCCTTATGTAAATTAATGGCGGGAAACGGCACCCATAGCACAGGCCTCTTCCAGCCTCCCCCTCACTTATCTCAGTAATGGCCAATCACACATTCATGACACCCAGCCCAGATTCTGCCCAGAACCTTTCACTGGACTCGAGGATGGTTGTAATCACTGGACCTCCAGACAGCGATCACAGGGCCTCAGATATGCGTCCCCCACAGCGTTCCGCTGCTCCCTGCTGCGCCAGCCAGAAGTTCCGCCGCCCTACCGGAAGTCCCAGGACTAGACGCTCTGTGCCGGAGCTCTGCTGTTCTGGCTACAGACCTCCAGCACATTTTTTTTCCCTCATCTGTAGTTAGTGATGGGCGAGTCCTAACTCGGAATCGCTTGACTCTAGTCTAGCGAGTCCGACCCCGGGACTCGCTACTCGTTGCTAGTCTAGCGAGTCCAATGTTAATGAATGGGGAAGCGAGTAATAGCGAGTAAAGTGTCATTTACAAATCGCAGATGTCTCGGAAAGCGCTCGCATTGCTGTTTTGGAAACCCGACTCGCAACAGTTTTTTGCTGCTGTGTCCGTGTCTGTGGTTTTTATCCAAATAGCGAGTCTAGTTTCTCCGGCGGCCGCGTGTCACTGAAAATGGCTACGCGTGTCAGTGCTGACACGCGTGTCATAGGTTCGCCATCACTGGACTAGAGCATACTCTGGTGGGCCAGCCTTACCATGACTTTTGAACAAAAGAAACAAAAACAAATAATAAGGATTAAACCAATGTCTTTATATTTTATACACATGTCTCCATGACAAAAGAGACCTCTGTTAAAAAACTTGCAAAATTATTTTTCCTCCCATTATTTGTATTTACTGTTCTCTGATAATGGAATTTTGCCAATCTTGGAATAAAGGGATTTACATATTGCATTATTACAGGGTAGTGTTCATGTACTAGATTTACTAACGAAATGGATGTTTACAATGTAGCTACATGACTGAAGAATGACTTTAAATGAAAACTGCTGACACTCTGCTCATACGCTCACATTAATATTATTGCAATTTGTATAAATTATTAAAGTATCTAAAAGCCTAATCCCATTTGCTGTAAGGTCAGATTGGGAAATTGCAACTACTGAGCTACTCAGGCCTCCATTTAAAATAATTAATTCCATCCACATGTTTATTATGCATCTAAATTGTACATGAAATCCATTTCTATGCAGACAATTTGTAAAGAATATTTTAATGTAGAGTTACTAAGGCTTTCACTCAATTACCATCTGCTGTGTAAATTGAAGTTCTACGGTAACAGTTTTTTTTCTATACACATAATTCTACATTTCACCAGCAAGCCTTCTTTGTTATTGAAACTATATACAGATGCATTTAACTAATGGTATAGTACATCATGTTTTAGATACATATAGTACTAACTCTATAACCTTAGAAGTTAGAAAAAGTCATGCATTCTATTTCAAAACACCATGTACAATTCTGAAAAAGAAATCTAGGACAAAAAATAGCAATATGTGTGAAGCAACGTATAATAATGAGTATACAGAAAAATGAAAAAAAAAAAAAATTACAAGTTACAACAGCTCAACGAGGCAGGGGATGTAGAGATAGGGTGCGGTGCTTTGAGACATCAGGCCGATTCCTGAAGTAGTAGAGTGCAATGAAGCTGTGAAAAATCCAGCATCCACTGGAAGGAAAAGCTTAAAACATTACATTTTATTGGATTAAAACCGTCGCAAACTTAAAACCTAGAAATACAGTATATAAACGTCCGGTCTATGCGTTTCAGGCACGTTTATGCCCTTATTCATGACAGACAATGTTAGTAACAAAAATACTTATATACGTATCACAATGAAATTAAACCAAAGGACATTGATTTGAAGTCCTTTGTCCATTGATTTAATGTAATGTAATTGTGATATTTATAAAAGTATCTCTGTTACTGACATTGTGTGTCATGAGTAAGGCATAACCTGCCCAAAACATGTAGACCGGACGTTTGTCTACTGTATGTCTTGGTTTTAACTTTATGATGAAATGAAATGTGATGTCAAATGTAATTCAAGAGGATGCTAGATTTTCACTGCTACATTGGACTTTACAGAAAGAAAATAATTGAAAAAATACAACTGAATTATAGATATTAGTGTATATAATAGAGCCCAGGCATAGTCCTTGGGAGTCATTTATTTATATGTTAAAGAATAGTAAAAATTAATACAAGCCAGTCATGAGCGGGCAAAGACAGAAGAATGCCCCTGTGGAAGAAAATAATATATGACTCTTTATAATACAATACTTCGTCCTTCTACTTGCTTTGATGGTAGAAGACAACCGCATTAACTCTGTACAGGTTGCTTAAATGGTATGTTTATCCCTGAAGTCAGTAGCTTAATTTTGCATTTGTTTCTCCAAAAACCTGAAACACAGCCAGATGTTTAATCTTAACCTTAATCCTACCAACTGGGTATATCCTCTTGGGCTACTCTTGGGCTATTGTGTTTGATGCTCTGGTGTTTTATGAGTGTGTTTACTAGACTCTAGTCAAGTTTGAATAAAGTTTTTAGCTGTGTCGGACTGGAACTGTTGCTGTTTCACACTCTGTAAGTCATTTGGTTTATTATTTTAATGTATTTAGTGATTTTGGGCCAACAAATCATGAAATACTTTAGGTTTACATATTTTTTAATTTATTGCTTACTGTGGTGCAAAATCTATTTTATATCACGTGGGAACTAACTTCTCCCAGTTTCCATCAAACAAAGTCATGCAATGTAGCCTAATTAGTTTTTATCAGTTCATTGTATGAATGTTTCATCAAAATTTAGTCATTAAAAAGTCTGTCTTGCTATTTTATATTGTTTTTGATGACGATCTATATCAGATATGCAAATTAAATTGACCGGACAAACTGCTTTAATACGGGGTCCTTTTAGATCACAGATGGTAAACAACTTTTAGTAAATTTGTTTGTAGGATGAGGGATAAATGGATTGTCCACTATGAGAAAAACCCTTTCTGTTTCCATCTGTCTCTCACAGGTAAAATAAAAGATCCTGTACTCACCTCCCACGCTAGCACCAGTCCAGCAGTGTCAGTAATAGTGGTTCTGAGGCTCACTTGACATTGTGACCCGCTTCTAATCACTGCCAACTTGTCTTTCCGCTTTTGGACATAGGAGCAATGAATAGGAAGTAAATGGCAGCTGCAACACTTCCTGTTCAGTAGCTCATTTAGTCCCAAAGATGGGAGAAAAAAGCTGGCGGTGATTTGGCACGGGGATCGTGTGATGTCACAATATCATGTGAATCCCAGAATCATGATTTCCGACATCTCTGGACAGGCACCAGCATGAGAGGTGAGTGCAGGATATTTTATTTTACCTAGAGGAGATGTGGAATCAGAAGGGATTGTCCTAGTAGTGGACAAGACCTTTAACATTTCACAGGACTGTGGCACTTCAAGAATAAATAAATCCTTTATAAAAACTCCTAAAAAAGGAAAACAGTGAGAAAAGCTACTGAGGTTTCCTGCGGAAAACATCCGGAATGTACTCAGTAGAAAAAAAATATGTTTTCTGCTACATAAAAACTTAGTCTTACAGAACTAAAATGATACTGTACAGTTCAAGTTTATCCTTATCATTTATATTCAATTGTAAAAGATTAATATATAAAGATAAATGTGTGTTTCAAATAACAGTACTCAGTGTAAATCAGTGAGGTGGTGATGAATTCATTGCTATGGCTTGCTGCTTATGTTTTCAGCATATCATTCGTTACCTGTTAGTGGTTACAGAATCCAGGAGGGCAATCTTTCAAAGTTATTTAGAAATGTTGCAGTGAGGACTGTAATGATTTTAATAGCACATGACTTGCATTAATGGACTATGACTTCCAAATTTAGCAAGTTGATTTACAACTATGTTCTGTGACTGTAATTCTAGACTTGAAAAATAAGAAAGTGACACATACTTATTATTTTATTCAACAGACTAGCCTATTTCATAGCCAGTGTAGTTTACGTGAGAGACGTCTAATTACAGTATAATTATTAGTGCATTTGACAATGATTAATGTGCACAAGTAAAGTAGTAAAAATATAGATTTAAAATTTATATTCAGGTAGTTCATTAATTACAAGAGATTTTGGTATATCATACACTTTTTGCATCAGGACGTACATTTGCTTTAGATTTGTTGTAGAACATAAACATGTTGGAAATTATTAAGCATCTAAGCTACCGATAAGCAAATTGATTTGATCCAATGTGAATTTTTGTTGAACTTCATAAAATTCACAGGTCCTGGTAACTAAATGCAGATGACAAACAAAATGCCAGCCACCATTTTACACATTACAGTAGATTGCATCAGCGACAGAAGTCATCAGATGCGATGGCTCCCTATAATGTCTTGCAGATATGACATTACTTGGTATTGCACAGCCAATTAGGAGAGACCTTCATAGCCTGTATAAAAGCAAGGTAGGATTCGGCAAGCCACATTCATTCTTTATGAGGCTTGTGGTAAGGTGCAGCAGCATTTTATTTTGCGGTGCTGTAAGTGACGGATCCGGCAAAACTGCACTTGCTGCACCTGACCACAAGCCCCATAGAGAATGAATGGGGCTTCCCAGGTTGGTGCCACAAGTCGGCCATTACGTGGCAGATCCAGCAGAAGCAGCAAAATCTGCTGGATCTACCGCGGATTACAATAATCGCAGATGTGAAAGCAGCCTTAGTGTGATTGGTCCGTGATACAGTGCAGCTATCATTTGTCCAGTGGCATTTCAATTAAAATTACATAGTTATTTTTCTTTATTCTTAATGCACTAATAAAGAGAAGTAAGTCAGCACAATATTTTTAACAGATAAGATGCTGAAATCAGAAATGATGTCCTAGCTAATTACAAATAACAGTACTGAGTTGTTATTTTAGTTATTTCTACTATAATTTATTTTATTAACTGGGGAAAAGAATAATAGTTTTATTTTAATTACAACAGAAAATTCCCCAAGATCCTTACAATCAACTGCAACTGTCTGACTCACAATTTTTATGCATATCTGTCTTAGGGTACTTTCACATCAGCGGTTTTTGCGGATCGCGGCAGATGCCGCGATTACCGCATAACCGCTGCACTTGCGGCACAGTTGCGGCAAGCCCCATAGAATGTCTATGCGGGCTTGCGGCAGGTGCGGCAAGTGCAGCATCGGCACTTGCGGCAGGTGCGGCTGCAAAAAAAACGCGGCTGACCGCGGTTTTTTTCGCGGCCGCACCTGCGGCAAGTGCCGAAACCGCACCTGCCGCACACTTACCGCAAGCCCCATAGATATTGCATGGGGCTTGCCGCAACTGTGCCGCAAGTGCAGCGGTTATGCGGTAATCGCGGCATATGCGTTTTTTTCCACTGATGTGAAAGCAGCCTTACTGGCCAAATTTTAAATCCATACATACCACACAAATACAACACCTTGTTGCAGATGCTATTCTGTGTTTGGGAGAGAAGCAGCCTTTCTGGCCAAATTTTAAATCCATACATACCACACAAATACAACGCCTTGTTGCAGATGCTATTCTGTGTTTGGGAGAGAAGCAGCCTTTCTGGCCAAATTTTAAATCCATACATACCACACAAATACAACGCCTTGTTGCAGATGCTATTCTGTGTTTGGGAGAGAAGGTTACATTTTGTCAAAAACTAAATTAAGAAATAAAAGTTAAAATATGTAGATATTTAATGGTGCATATCAAATTTACTAGCCCAATTTGAAAAAACTGCATATATACTAATATATTATTATTATTATTATTATTAATAATAATAATAATAATAATAATAATAAAAAAACATACATGCCACATCTTTAGAGGCGATTTTCCACCGCCTTTTGCATTCAGTATGTGAATCTACCTATCTAGCATTTCTTGTTGTGTCCTTTTTAGCAAGCTTTGAATAACTTAAGTGGAGAAGATTAACATTTACTGTATTTTTTTGGATTATAAAATGCACCTTCCCCCCAAATTAGGGGGACAATGGGGGTGCATTTTAGAATCCAAATCTTGGATTTTTTTTAGCGTACTGAGTGTGTTACGATAGCAGTGGTGGAGCGGAGTTACAGGGGGCAGAGTTACCGGTGATCAGGGTTGCCGGTTGATGGTAAAACACAAATTGAGTTTGTTGGTATTAAGATATTGTGTAAAGCCATCAATCAAGGTCCTCGCCAGATAAATAACTAGTCAACAATAAATCTCATCTAATGCTGAATGTGTGTGAAATAAGGGTTGCTATTGGAGAACAAAAATAACTCCTCCATAACTGTATTTGGGATTGAAAAATTATATACATCACCAAGGGGCAGGGACATTAAGCGCAATTTGCTTACGAGAGAAACCTATTGGATATTTGTATTAGGGACCAGACATCCTTAGTCTCAATTTACGACGTGACATCATGTTTCATTATTAATTTTTATTTTTATTTTTGTAAAACTTGTTAAATTTACAGCTTTACCTTTGCGTTATTATCCATTGTAACTGTAAGTTTTGTTTATTTAGTTTTACTTGCATTTGACTTATGTGCACATTATGGTTATTTTATTTTTTATTCTGTTTTTCTTTTTTATTCATGATGTGTCCTTTATCCATGTGTTGTCTTTGTAACAGTGAGGGTATCTCTTATTTTCATTTTATCTAATTATTCATAATTGACCTTCTGTGGTGTTTTGTACCATCCCTTGTTATAAAAGGCCAACTCAGTTGCACATTTTCAGGCTTGTCAAAGGACGTTTATGTCCAAAACGTGTTGCCTTTGCAGCGCCCCTGCTCCATTTTGCTCTTCTGTCCTGTTCAACTTGTGCGTTTACATGGGATTGATGCTGCGGATGGATTAAAAGAATTGCTTAGCATTATTTCAGGAAGCTGGATCTTACTTTTCTTCATACCTCACTCGTGTTATCAGGACACTGATCCATGCATGCCAGCCAGCAGTGATGAACTGATTATCTCCACCTTTTGTCCCTCCAGAAAGTCCATTGAAATCTAACTAGGTTCCTGAAGAAATTGGTTTTGTAAATACCGTGTAAAATTTAGAAATTGTTGCTCAACTTTTAACCCTTCTAAAACCCTAACAAAATAAAATGAAATTTGAAGAATGACGCAGATGTGAAATAGACATGTAGGAAATGTTATTTATTATTTCACACTCACTGTCTCGTGAGGTCAACAAAATAGCGGAGACAGAGCGACGTTGACGAGTGTTGACGTCACTGAGGTTATCTCAGGTCACACACCAGGATACCCCGCTGCCCGATATATGCTGTGCGACCTGAGATAACCTCAGTGAAGTCACTGCTCATCACACTGCCAGGAATTCGCAAAGTGCCTGCTCTGCCAGCTTACGGGGGATGCAGTCACTGATCGAGCCATATCCTAGAAGATTTTGAAGGGACATCCATGGAATTGCGACAGACATCATTTAATTTTTGATGGGGATATAAATTGGCTAAAGAGGGTGTGTCATGTCTTTCTTTCTTCACTAATTTTCTCTTTCTTTGTTTAGCAGATTTGCTTTTTTGAGGACTACTTTGGATTCGTTGGATTCCGTCAGAAACCTGGGACTACTTGAAGATTTATTTTTTGTTTGAGTTTTTGAGGTTTTTCTATTTCATGGTTTAAATTTTTTTTACAATTTTTTGGGGGTTTTCTGTTTGTTTTTTGGCTGAATGGTAAAATTAAAAAAAATGTATTTTAATTTAATAAAAACAAAATTGGTGAAAGAGTAATGTTTTGGGGAGTTTATTTTCTAATAAAAATATTTATTGTTATTGTTATTTATGTCCTCACTGACATGGTTAGTAATGTCGGGTATCTGATTGTCGCCTTACTATTACTAAGCTGTGGTCTTAATGTCAGCTGATATTACTCAGCTTTCATCATCTACAAATAACATTATCCTTTTTGCTAATGCACCAATGCAGCTGGAAGAGCTGGGGTGAAGTACCTGGATTGGCGTATCTAATGGAGGTGCCACTTCTGGGCCTGCTATTTTTAGGGTGTGGAGGGCCAATAACGATGACTCTTTCCACCCTGAGAATACCAGACTCCAGCAATCAGCTTTACTTGGCTGGTTTTCCAAAATAGGAGGGACCCAATGTCATTTTTTAAAATTAATTATTTATTTATATATGTCACACTTCTGGGGGAAATGGTCCCACTGGACCGTGGTACTGAACTCCCCTGGGTGAGCTGGTCCTAGTTTAACCAACCCCTATACAGGGATTGTCAGGGGCAAGCCCAGGGGGTCTAAATACCACTGCTGCTAGAACCAGGGGGGCAGCTCGTAAGGTTAGCTTATGCTACGGCACAGCTAAGGATTCCGGGTAACGGAACAAGGCTTAGAGAGCAGGAATGGTGCTACCAGGGAAGAGCACAGCTAGGGCTCCTGGAAACAGGGTACAAGGCAAGGAGAGAAGGAATGGCTCTACCGGAGGAGAGTACAAGGAAGGCCTGACCAACAGTCAGCAAGGCAGAAGCAAACTTACTTAATAATCAGGCACCTCCTATCAGTGAAGGTGGCCTGATATACCAGAGGAAGAGCAACTATTGGTCAAGGAGAGTGTCAGATTGGGCCGTGCCAGCCCTAGAGTCACAGGGGAGGAGTGCACCTAGTGCACCACTGATTGGTCACATGAATACGACCATTGTAATGTGCTCATGTGTGAGCACGGTGGTCAGCTGACAGAAAGGGAACCCAGCGACGGTTCCGAGACACAGTGTGCCTGGACGCCGGATGCCCGGTCGGCAGAGGAGCAGAGGATGCTGACCCGGAAGAGGTGAGCTGGGGAGCAGTGCCAGGGGACCTAGCAATGTATAACTGTTTTACCCTGGCTGGTAAACAAAATAGAGGGGCCCTTAAATTGTTTTTTTTAATTATTATTTATTCCATAGCTAAACAACACCCCTCAGTGCCACAAGAGCAAGCTTACAATACATAGGGTGGTGGGACATTATATAGGCATTTGACCTATATCTTTGTATCTATTCTATCTTTGTCTATTTTACAATTACAGCATATGGCTCTATCTATCTATCTATCTATCTATCTATCTATCTATCTATCTATCTATACAAATGGTAAATAATGGAGCAGCACTTCTTCCTACAAAGGTGGGTGCAAATTCAGTCCAGAGTGACATTCAGTCACTCTTGTATACAGACCATAAATCGAAATAAAGGGACTGCAGCACTCCTTCCAGATGTATCCAGTCTTTATTAGGCCTTCAGGCAAAGTTGCGATGTTTCAGTCACAAGGACTTTCTTCATGATCATGATAAAGGCTTTCGTTTTAGCCGACACTCGTCGCTCTTAACCATCCTATGGACTGATCTGACTGCCGCACACTGTGCATTATTTTTATATATATTTTTTTCATGGATTTGCAATAAAGTGAAGTTTTATATATTTTTCCTCTTCATGCTGCTGTTTTTCCCCACCGCTGGGTCAATCTCTGTCTTATGGGAAACACAGATGGGTGAAGCTGACCTAAAGGGTTTAAACATTCTTACTTTCCAGTCTTTTTTTCCACATCCGGAAAAATGGCTACCACATTTATAATACATTAATAATAAATACTGATACTGAGCCAGATCACAATGTGAACAGGTTTGTACAACCATGTTCACACCACCAAGAATCTACATCACAAAAAAGACAGTATAAAAAAGTCCAAAATTACTCTGCTATATAAGTAAGGTAAAAAGCAAGTGCAAAAAAGTGTCAATAACAGGGTACTTAGTTAATACGTTTTTTTGCAAAAAAGGTACGAAAGCCGTTCTACCACATCATGGTGACCCTTTATCAGAACGGTCCCTAAAACTAACATATTTAAAACCTGATCTAGTGTGAACATACCTCAAAGATACAGGATGCAGAAGGGCCAGATTCATTAAGGGCACAAGGTAGAATCAGCACTTTATGTATCTGACTCAGTGAGAAGGGGTGGGGCACTTCCTAACTTGCAACAACAAGAAACTAAATGAATACTGATACTGAGCCAGGTCAGAATGTGAACAGGTTTGTCCCCTGAGGAAGTGGCCATAGGTCTTTTTGACCCAGGCCATGAAACGCGTCAGGATCCTCTGCCCTCCTCTCTTGTTGTGTGCCTCCCTATGATGTCCACTGCAAATATGGTTAACTTTGATTAACCACTTGTGGGAAGGTCTGCATATGGAATCAAATTGTAATTTGGCTTTTGTCAGATTTGTTTATCCTTGCACTATGTTAATACTTTGTGTGATCCAAGTAATGTACTGTATTTATGAACCTGATTGGGCCTGTGCAATATATATCATGATGTTAACTTGGTGACACAAAATGTTAAAGGGGATTGTGCAATAGATGATTATGTTTGATTTGATGTTAGTGAATTTGATTACCCATGATTCCTGTGGAAATGTAATTATACTACAATTTGTATGTAGGTGGGTGGCACTTAACACCATCCCTCCTGTCCTACCTTGTTTTGTTATAAATCATATATGTTGCAAATTGGAGCCTTTACTCGACTTCCTCTTCGAATTATGGTCACGTTTGTCCATTTTAATTAGATTTGATTAAACTTGACGTGTCATCGCTTAGCAGTTGATGGGTCACTCACTCCAAGCAGCCATTTTGTTGCTGTGAGATAAGGATCACATTTAGTGGTCTTGTGAAGGCATCAATTTCTGACCAGCATCAATTGATGTCAGTGACTTAAGACAGTTACAGTATTTCACCATCATCTATTTTACTGTGTCCGGACTAAAATAAACCAAGTTTGATTTGTACCAACTCTGTGGTGCCACATTTTGAGTCTACAGAAGATGAATCTGCACAGATGTTGTCTGCTCCTCATTTGGATATGGAGGTATGAAGATCTCACAGCACCATCAGCCACCATACCTCTAATCGCCTTGTTGTCACACTTACAGGGGAGAAGGAATCAGGAACTGGATGGTGAGGTGGACGAAGAGATTCAGGAGAGCTAAACTGACCCTGATACTGGGGTCCCTAGCTCATCCTGTTCTTGGAGGTACCTCTAAAGGTGAGGATGTAAGAGTCACCACCCTCCTAAGCGCCTGAAAACCTCCAGGCACACAGCCCCGACCTCCACTCACGGTCCAGGGAAACCCAGCAGCTTCAAATGATGGGGATAACAACAGCTCCAGGGATATGTCTGCACAAACCAGATCTCAGATCAGGTAGGAGCTAAATCAGCAACATCTGGTGGAAGGAAGCTGAAGGATTTATGGCCAAATGGTGCAGAATAGAAGGCTCATATACACCCTTTCTGCTCAATTGAGCTATTAGTCACTTCCACCAAACATTCAGCAACCTCCACCGGCAGAGCCACAGTGACTGAGGGAAAAAAGGCTTGGTTCAAACTACAGCAGCAGCACCTATTAGCTGAAGCAGTCAATACATAACACTTGTGAGGAGACAGAACAGAACTCTCTGTTCATTTGTGAGGACCCCACTGACTGAGGTGCATCAGTACGACTCCTCACCAATACTATCGAAATCTATTCAACCAGGACCACATGATCCTTGAAGTGCCACTACAGTATATCTTCTGCTCTCTATAGAAGAACGTATGTCACAATATGTTGACACCTTAGATTCTTCTCTAATGTGGATAATTGTTTAGTACTACCGCTCTGACTGAGATGAGGAAATTGTCCTTCAGCAAATTTCTCTCAAGGACATTGTCCTACTTCCTCCCCTGGGTGATGTTCTGTAGTGTGAATTAGACCTCCAGAGCTGTAATAAGGATATTATCCTGCTGCTCCTCCTAAGCAATATTCCATACCTTTAATTAGAACTACTGGTCTGCCTTAAGGGCCTCATTCTGTTTCTTTGTTTCTTTGCTCCACTTTAGATCATTATCCAACATTGGTTGGTCTACCCTGTTTACTCACAACACTATTTAATGCCGATCTGGATGTGGTTAGACCATAAGTCTTTCACATCTCAATACTAATCACTATATGACAATAAACAGAAATCTTCTTCCTAAGTACCTATGTAACTCCTCCTGTCCTGCAAGAATACAAATCATCAAATAGGCAAAACCACATTTAAAGGGATCCTGTCACCTCCAAAACGCCTCATAAGCTAGCAAAACACGTCCCTGCAGCATCCTATCACAATTTTCAGACTTCTTTTGTCTCCTAAAAGCATCCTGTGAAAGTGCATAAAAACGTTTTAATACTTACTCATTAGGGATTATAATTAGCAGGGGCTATATTCTTTAGTAACCAGGGCATGTTGTTTTGCAGCCTCGAGGATCCACCCTCTCTCTATCTGTGCTGCTGTGATGTGGAGCTGAAGGCAGGACTAATGATTTGCATTCTGTGAGTGATAGAGAGGGGGGAGGGTAATGCCTGCACAAGCAGAGCACACAGACAGAGAGAGGATGGATCCTGGATCCTTCAAAACAGCCCACCAAGGTGACTAAAGAATATAGCCCCTGCTAATTATAATCACTAATGATTAAGTATTAAAATGTTTTTATGCACTTTCACAGGATGCTTTTAGGAGACAAAAGGAGTGTGAGATTAGTGATAGGATGCAGCAGGGACATGTTTTGCTAGCTTAGGAGGTGTTCTGGAGGTGACAGGATCCCTTTAAAAGATACTATAAAAATGCATTATATAATCATAATTTCTTCAAAGGGCAGGGTGGGCAGCTTTTGCACTCCTTTACAATACTATACAATAAAAAATAATCATCAATTAATAAAGTGTAAAAAACATTTGTGCAAGAGGTGTAACATGCATTACTTTTCATATTTCATAAGCATTCAATTGTAACAAATGTAAACTGTCTTATATTTCTTTATTTACATACTTTCAGTGATGCACTGCTTGATATGTGTGCTACATTTAGCTATGTATTTTTTATCTAAGAAAACCTAGCTTAAAGATGTTTTAAAAGGGGCATCAGTCATCAAAACCTTTTAATAGAAAAACTGGCCTTGTAACCCATAGCAATCAATCACAGATTTCATTTTTTTTTCAAGGTATTTAAAATGAGTTTTCAATTGCCTCTTAGGAAGTTTTAAAACCCACTTCTAAATATAAAAACTATGTAATGCTTCATTTTCATACAAATAAAATTCAATTAGCAGTTGGACACCCAGTGATGGTGTTAGGAGATTGCTGACATCAGGGAGAGTCCTACTATTGAAGATTCATTGCTTTTATGTACCATTTGTGTGTGACGTGCATTTATGTGCATAGTGTAATACCATGTTTATTGTGCTACTGTTTGCTACCAGCCATCCCTAGACGTCCTTAGTTGTTAGGGAATGGGTCATTCCATGTCAAGTGAACCAATGATTATTACCTCTATATTTTTAATTCTTTTGAGATTTTGTTATTTGATAATAGCATGTCAGACAATGCAAAATGTGAAGAGAAAATTTTTTTAAAAAATGTATTTTTTTTAAAAATGATTTTCAAAGTTCGGAAAAAGTGCGAATTTCGCTGTTGCCTGCCTTTACATTTCTCCTCATAACTAAGGCTAGGAAAACGATAGAGAGACAAAATAAACACCATTCTACTCAGAACTATACAGGCTTTCACCAGATATGTCACAAGAGGATCTTTGTTAATATTTTACCCATGTGATCGCAGGCGCAAAACTTTAAAACGCATTTCTGAAAAATTGGCGCACTTTAAATATTTCAAAAACTGCCCATGTGTCTGCTTTACTCTTAGCCACATCTGTACCAAATTTCAAGTTGGGATCGCGATGGGATCATATTTTAAAATATTTTACTATTAATAGCGTCAATGGGTCATTCCATAGCAAGTGATCTAAATATGAATATTTTTTTTTACCTGACGTCTTTATATTTTTTTTATTTTTTTTCCTTTATGAAGTACTACTTTAGTTAATTACAAATTAAAAGTTTAGAATTTTTTTCTTCATCAGTTAATTTTTTACAGATGTTTAAAGTTTAAAAAAAGTGTGAATTTTGGCCTGGTATGACTTTACATTTTTTTTATCTTGGGCTAGAAATAAGATAGAGAAACAAAATAAACACCATTCTACTCAGAACTGTCCAGGCTTTCACCAGATATGTCACAAGAGTATATTTGTTAATTTTAATTTTTTACCCATGCGAACGCAAACGCAACATTTTGAAACGCATTTCCGAAAAAACGTTTTAATAAAAATTTTCCAAAACTGCCCATGTGTCTTTTATGCTCTTAGCCACATCTGTACCAAATTTCAAGTTGGGATCGTGATGGGATCATATTTTAAAATATTTAACTATTATAGTGTCAATTCAAAAATCTTGAATTCAGATCTGTTCAACCTGTGGTATCCATTATTTTTAGACATTACTGTATTATTTTGATATGTTACAGCTTAGAAGCAGGAGAGGACATATAGGAAAAAGCTTTGTTAGGGCTCAACCTGAGAAAGCACAGGGATAGACAGTGAATGCAGAGCAGATGATAGGCCAGCAGCTCTGTCAATCATGTTAAGTGTCTACCCACTGCATTCAGGAAGTAAGACAGCTCGTTCAGACCTTTCATGTCCTGACATGTGTGGATATCTTCACTCCTGAACAAACAATAGTCTGTACAAAGCCATCAAGGCTGTGTACTAAAATATGGGTGAGTAAATATATTAATAGTTTAATACTTTTATTATTAAGGGCCAATACACACAGTGCTATTCTTAGGGATCATCATTCAGAAAAACAGCCCCATTGATTTCTATGGGGTTCACCACATGCAGTGTTTTTGGAAACACTCAAGAGTGAGTAAATCACTGCTTGAACTACTTTTTAATCGCTGCAATAAACGCAGCATTTATCATTTATATAAAAAAAGCTGCCATTTTTTTCACTAGCGATTAAAAAAACTAACGGATATGTGGTAAAAACTTGGTAGAAAAACAAGCTGCCAAAACTGCAGCGTGTATCTGCAGACAGAAAAAACTGTGAACGCTAGCCCTAAAACTCACTTTATAGTAATACAGTTCTATCTCAAGTGTACTGTAAATCTTTATTTTTATTACCTATCTTCCTTACTTAATATTAACTGTATTTTTCCCACACAGCAATGGCTGCTACTTCTCAAGAAACAGCATTTTATCATAGACACTGTTGCAATCCTTTTGAAAAAATATGAATATGATTGGCGCTGGTGGCTGGCTACTATACTCTCCAAAGATTGTGAAAATGAAGAAGTAGAATTGACTTTATTGCATCCTTCTGGTCCAGCGCCATCCTTTGTGTATCCAAGAAAGCCAGACATTTTAAAAGTGCACAAAAATCAGATATTAACTCAGGCGGAGCCTAACACCGTGACAGGCCGGACATACTCTTTGACACACAAGGAAATGGCGATTGCTAGTAAGCGTTTATGGACAAGATTACATTTCACCCACTAGAAGGGACAAATTGATAAAATGCCACTTTAAAAACATACTATTAATTGTTTGATTAGTTCATAATTTATAGAACGATGATTTAACTACTGTACTATTCTTATTAAACACTTCATAAATCACATGTTTAGTGATAGAATAGAAAACAAATTTATATGTATAAATAGGGGTTAACATTTTTGGTTCTTTTAATCTTGTTTAATCAAACTTGAGGATATGATCACCTTTCTTCTTTTGATTTGTTCAATACATTCAAGTTGAAAATGCTGAGCGTTGTGTTCTGATGATTAAGATGTATTTATCCTGGCACTTATGGGATTTGTTTTTGTGTTTCTTTTTTGTTGCATATAAATGTTTTATTCAATAAGTTGTGATAACTCATACAACCATAAAATAAAAAATATATAAATTTGACAGGTCCCAAGATGATTCTCTGCACAAATATAACCAAGAACACAATCAGTCCTTTTTTCACAATTGCCCGTCAATAGTTTGAATTTGATATAAAGAAACATAGTCTTGTAACATATCAAATGAAAGCTGTTACTGTTCTGAGTAAAATGATGCCTCTCCCACTTCATTATCTTATTTCTAGCCTGAGATAAAAAAAAATGTAAAGTCATACCAGGCCAAAATTCACCCTTTTTTTAAACTTTAAAAATCTGTAAAAAATTAACTGATGAAGAAAAAAATTCTAAACTTTTAATTTGTAATTAACTAAAGTTGTACTTCATAAAGAAAAAGAATAAAAAAAATCTAAAGACTTCAGGTAAAAAAAAATATTAATATTTAGATCACTTGATATACAATGACCCATTGACGCTATTAATATTAAAATATTATAAAATATGATCCCATCGCGATCCCAACTTGAAATTTGGTACAGATGTGGCTAAGAGCATAGCAGACACATGGGCAGTTTTTGAAATATTTAAAGCGCGCCGATTTTTCGGAAATGCATTTTAAAGTTTTGCGCTTGCGATCACATGGGTAAAATATTAACAAAGATCCTCTTGTGACATATCTGGTGAAAGCCTGCACAGTTCTGAGTAGATTGGTGTTTATTTTGTTTCTCTATCTTATTTCTAGCCCGAGATATGATAGAAAATGTAAAGCCATACCAGGCCAAAATTCGCACTTTTTTAACACTTTAAAAATCTGTAAAAAATTAACTGATAAAGAAAAAAATTCAAAACTTTTTTTTGTAATTAACTAAAGTTGTTCTTCATATAGAAAAAATTTTTAAAAAATCTGAGGACGTCAGGGAAAAAAAATATTCATTTTTGGATCACTTGACATGGAATGACCCGAATCTAGGCTTTAAGAAATAGGGCTGAGAGAGTTAACGATTGGGCTGGCCCACAATGAGGAGAATATTGTGTCGGGTATTTCCTGTTTCATGGAGTAGAATGTGGGCAGAATGAGAGAAGGCAGAAGCAGAGTGTAGAAGGAAGCTGATGGCACTGGAGCTTAACAGCAGTGTAAGCTCCATAGAAGTAAAGTAAATGACCCCCCCACCGAGCTGGTGAAAGCAAACCGTATGGACAGAGCTGTCTCAGAGCTGCTCAGAGACAGGAAAGAAGTCTCCAGGCTGAAGGCCACTGATTAGCCTGCAGCAGAAATGGAGGGTCCAGTATGTATTAAGATGTTGCCTTATGAGTAGCCAATGATAGTGTTCTGCAGACGTGCCCAGACTGTCTTTAAAGTCCAAATTCGGGGCAGAACGTGACTTGAACTTGAGCCTGAAAGCTGGCTTTAGTTTGATGTGATTGGGAGGGGGCTGTAAAATAAAGCATATAGTTTTTAAACAGCATTATACTTACACGTCTCACTTTGTCTACCTCCGGAACCACTCATTAACTTCCTGTATATTCACTGCAGAGTGGCCCAACAGCCAATCACAGACATTATGACAGAAAATGGGCATCTTTGATTGTCTGTAGGAGTAATCTGGAAACTGCCCATACATTTTGGATGCTAGAATACATGGGCTAGTTTCAGGTTATTCCAGCAGCCTATCACAGATGGTTATTCTCTGTGACAGCATCTGTGATTGGATGTTGGGCCACTCAACCATTGAATGACATCATAGTACTGTAGATATAAATAAACTAGCTGTGAGCCCGATGCAAATGCATCGGGTGTCTAGAATATGTTTATTGTTTTTTTAAAGATTTTTAAATAATAATCGCATCATCAATAGCAATAATATTAGCAATAGCATTATTATTAGCAGTAATAGCAGTATTAATAGCATTATTAGCAGTATTATGAGCATTAATAACAGTATTAAGAGCATTAATAGCAGTATTAATAGCATTAAGAGCAGTATTAATAGGAGTAATAGCATTACGAATAGCATTAATAGCATTAGTATGTGCATTAATAGCATTAATAATAGCATTAATAGCATAAATGATAGCATTAATAGCATAAATAATAGCATTAATAGCATTAGTATTAGCATTAATAGCATTAATAATAGCATTAATAGCAATATTATTTGCATTAATAGCATTATTATTACCAGTAATAGCATAATTATTAGCATTAACAGCATTATTAGTAGCATTAATAGCATTATTAATAGCAATAATAGTACTAATAATAGTATTGTTATTAGTATTAATAGCATTATTACCATAAATAGCTTTAATAATAGCGTTAATAGCATTATTATGAGGAGTAATAGCATTATTAGCATTAATAAAATTATTAATAGCATTAATAGCATTAATAATACAATTAATAGCATTAATAGCATTATTAACAGCATTAATAGCATTAATAGTATTATTAATAGCATTATTAATAGCATTAATAGCATTAATAGTATTATTAATAGTATTATTAATAGCATTAATAGCATTATTAATAACATTAATAGCATTATTAATAGCATTAATAGTATTAATAATAGCATTAATAGCATTATTAATAGCATTAATAGCAATATTATTAGCATTACTAGCATTTTGAATAGCATAAATAGCATGATTATTAGCCTTAATAGCATTATTAATAGCGTTAATATGATTATTATTAGCATTATTAGCATTAATATTAGCATTAATAGCATAATTATTAGCATTAATAGCATTATTATTAGCAGTAATAGCATTATTATTAGCATTAATAGCATTATTAATAGCATTAATAGCATTAATAATAGAATTAATAGCATTAATATAAGCATTAATAACATTAATAGTATTATTAATAGCATTAATAGCATTATTAATAGCATTCATAGCATTAATAATACAATTAATAGCATTAATAGCATTATTAATAGCATTAATAGCATTATTAATAGCATTAATAGCATTAATAGTATTATTTATAGCATTAATAGCATTATTAATAGCATTAATAGAATTATTAATAGCAATATTATTGGGTCATTCCATGTCAAGTGATCCAAAAATGAATATTTTTTTTCCCTGACGTCCTCAGATTTTTAAAAAATTTTTTCTATATGAAGAACAACTTTATCTAATTACAAAAAAAAGTTTTGAATTTTTTTCTTTATCAGTTAATTTTTTACAGATTTTTAAAGTTTTAAAAAAGTGCGAATTTTGGCCTGGTATGGCTTTACATTTTCTATCATATCTCGGGCTAGAAATAAGATAGAGAAACAAAATAAACACCAATCTACTCAGAACTGTCCAGGCTTTCACCAGATATGTCACAAGAGGATCTTTGTTAATATTTTACCCATGTGATCGCAAGCGCAAAACTTTAAAATGCATTTCCGAAAAATCGGCGCGCTTTAAATATTTCAAAAACTGCTCATGTGTCTGCTTTGCTCTTAGCCACATCTGTACCAATTTCAAGTTGGGATCGCAATGGGATCATATTTTAACATATTTTACTAGTAATAGCGTCAATGGGTCATTCCATATCAAGTGATCTAAATATGAATATTTTTTTTTACCTGACGTCTTTAGATTTTTTTTTTTTCCTTTATGAAGTACTACTTTAGTTGATTACAAATTAAAAGTTTAGAATTTTTTTCTTCATCAGTTAATTTTTTACAGATTTTTAAAGTTTAAAAAAAGGGTGAATTTTGGCCTGGTATGACTTTACATTTTTTTATCTCAGGCTAGAAATAAGATAATGAAGTGGGAGAGGCATCATTTTACTCAGAACGGTAACAGCTTTCATTTGAAATGTTATAAGACTATGTTTCTTTATATCAAATTCAAACTATTGACGGGCAATTGTGAAAAAATGACTGATTGTGTTCTTGGTGATTTTTGAATTGACACTATAATAGTTAAATATTTTGCACTTAGGTCCAATGAATGCGTCCATGGGGTCAAGCTGGGACAGAGTCATCACAAATTAGCCTTATTTGCAGATGACCTGCTACTTTACATCTCCCAGCCCCTGGTCTCCATCCCTTCGGTCTTAATGGAGTTTGAACGGTTCGGACAATTGAGCAACTTTAAAGTGAATTGCTCCAAAACTGAGGCACTCAATATTTCTTTGCCTGGAGAATTGGTTTCTCATCTATCTAAACAGTTCCCATTTAAATGGAAAGTAGAAGCCATTAAGTACTTGGGAGTCCTTATACCAAAAGATCTTAAACAAATATTCAATTTAAATTATCAACCCCTTTTGACTAACGCGGAATCGGCATTTACCTCCTATAGACAATTAAAGCTATCCTGGTTCGGGAGAATAAACGTAGTCAAGATGGATGTCTTGCCCCGACTCTTATATACTTTTCAGACAGTTCCTGTTCTATTGGATAGAGGCTTCCTCTCCAAAATGCAATCTATGATCCTTAGATTTGTCTGGGGGGGCAAGAGTTCCAGATTGCGAATGAATATCCTATCCTTGCCCAAGACCAGAGGAGGGGTTGGACTACCCAACATACGAGCGTACTTTGTGGCTTCCTCTCTTGTTAGAGCTCTAGATTGGCATTATCATGCGTCCTCCAAGAAATGGGTAGGGGTGGAGCAAGAGGGTTTGGGGATTCCGTTGAAACACCTGCTTTGGATTTCCCCTAAAGACTCCACAGACCTAGTTCCTTTGACAGACATGACCAGAAACACCTTGAAGGTATGGCACCTAGTGACGAAAACCCTCCGCTTAAACGACAGACTTAGCCCTTTGACTCCCCTTTTTTCCAACCCATCTTTCACACCCAGATTTGACAGGCAGAGATTTTTATGTTGGCGGATTGTGGATGACACCCGAGTAGGACAGACTCTGTCCAGTGGTGGTTTGCCCCCGATGGCAGAGCTACAACTCAAAGAACCTACGAGACCTCTTAAGTGATTCGAATTTCTCCAATACAGAGCATACTTATATTCAGCTGACCACTCTTGCAGGGTACGATTGACGGCCAACGTATTGGAGAGGTTATTCCAACTGGAGGCTCCACCGAGGCGCAAAATATCAGTTCTATACCAGGCCTTAGGGTCCATGAAAGAGCAGGGCACCCTTTACTTCCAACGTGCTTGGGAGAGGGAATTGGGGTGTAGCATTTCAGAAGCTAATTGGCAGAAATGCTTTATATTTACTCACTCACTAGCTAGCGCTTGTTCTTCACAAGAAAGAAGCTATAAGCTGCTCACTAGATGGTACTTGTGCCCGACGACACTCCGGAACATGTTCCCTGGAACCCCTGATACCTGCTGGCGCTGTGGGGAAGAGAAGGGTACAATGATACACATTTGGTGGAGTTGTGGGGAAATCCGGCGGTTCTGGTCTGAGGTTTTCAATGCATACGCCCGGATAACAGGTAAACAAGCCGAATGCTGCCCAGAATCGGCAATGTTATCCATTTTTCCAGGTCCTATTGGGCTACAGAAGAGGGATATTCTCCGCTTTTGCATCTCGGCTGCTCGTGCTGTGATCCCGAGGTTCTGGAAATCAAGCCGGGCTCCATCTCTACTTGATTGGTTCAAAGAATTGATGGACATATATCGAATGGAGGAGCTCGCAGCTGATGCGTCGGGATCTCGGAACAAATTCTTAGGGATTTGGGTTGAATGGATTCTTTTTCACGACTCTGCAGAATTTAGGAGTATCTTTTCCAGCACAGATAATATGGATCGACCTCTGGCTGATGGGGAGCCAGTGGGATGAGTACCCTTTCTCCTTCCCATACCTCACCCGTCCCCCCCCCTCCTTTTTTTCTTTTTTTCTTACGTGGCTTTTCTTTCCCAGTATAACTTTTTCTAATATTTTTTGTTTCTCTTCTCTCTCTCTTCTTTTCTATCTCTCTTTTATTCCCATCTGATACATTCAGTCTAGGTATTTCCTTTCTACACCTATACCTTCAGAATTCTAGTGAACATTAGACAGGTATTGGAAACTCTGAGCTGTGAGTAGATCATTAATATTTCGGCCTTCCTTTCCGGTACACCAGTCGATAGACTATTCCAACTAGGCCTTAACGGGTAATGACCCACTTACGTGGTCAACCTGTTAGAAGGGGCCAAGTGATAAAAATCATTCTGCTGGGGCTGCTTGTCCCCTTGACATCAGAACATCTCAAAAACCTGAGAAAGGTTGTATACTTGAGTGTTTGGAATTATATTTAGATTGTAGTATATATTGCACCAGAGATAAGCGCAAAAGTAAATTTGCAGCTTATCTTAAAGTTACTAATAACTTTGTGAATTCTCTTTTTGTATATTTTATATGTCTCAAGATTTTGTTAAAAGATTGAATGTATGTCTTTCATATGTTTTTTCAAAATTTAATAAAAATGAGATTAACCATAGTTAAATATTTTAAAATATGATCCCATCACGATCCCAACTTGAAATTTGGTACAGATGTGGCTAAGAGCATAAAAGACACATGGGCAGTTTTGGAAAATTTTTATTAAAACGTTTTTTCGGAAATGCGTTTCAAAATGTTGCGTTTGCATTCGCATGGGTAAAAAATTAAAATTAACAAATATACTCTTGTGACATATCTGGTGAAAGCCTGGACAGTTCTGAGTAGAATGGTGTTTATTTTGTTTCTCTATCTTATTTTTAAGTCATACCAGGCCAAAATTCACCCTTTTTTTAAACTTTAAAAATCTGTAAAAAATTTACTGATGAAGAAAAAAATTCCAAACTTTTAATTTGTAATTAACTAAAGTAGTACTTCATAAAGGAAAAAAAAAAAAAAAATCTAAAGACGTCAGGTAAAAAAAAATATTCATATTTAGATCACTTGATATGGAATGACCCATTGACGCTATTAATAGTAAAATATGTTAAAATATGATCCCATTGAGATCCCAACTTGAAATTTGGTACAGATGTGGCTAAGAGCAAAGCAGACACATGGGCAGTTTTTGAAATATTTAAAGCGCGCCGATTTTTCGGAAATACGTTTTAAAGTTTTGCGCTTGTGATCACATGGGTAAAATATTAACAAAGATCCTCTTGTGACATATCTGATGAAAGCCTGTATAGTTCTGAGTAGATTGGTGTTTATTTTGTCTCTCTATCTTATTCCTAGCCTGAGTTATGAGGAGAAACGTAAAGGCAGGCAACAGCGAAATTCACACTTTTTCCGAAATTTGAAAATCATTTAAAAAAAAAATAAATTTTTAAAAAAATTTTTCTCTTCACATTTTGCATTGTCTGACATGCTATTATGAAATAACAAAATCTCAAAAGAATTAAAAATATAGAGGTAATAATCATTGGTTCACTTGACATGGAATGACCCTATTAGCATTAATAGCATTTTGAATAGCATAAATAGCATGATTATTAGCCTTATTAGCATTATTAATAGCGTTAATATGATTATTATTAGCATTATTAGCATTAATATTAGCATTAATAGCATAATTATTAGCATTAATAGCATTATTATTAGCAGTAATAGCATTATTATTAGCATTGATAGCATTAATAATACAATTATTAGCATTAATAGTATTATTAATAGCATTAATAGCATTATTCATAGCATTAATAGCATTAATAATACAATTAATAGCATTAATAGCATTATTAATAGCATTAATAGCATTAATAATACAATTAATAGCATTAATAGCATTATTAATAGCATTAATAGCATTAATAGCATTATTAATAGTATTAATAGCATTAATAGCATTAATAGCATTATTAATAGCATTATTAATAGCATTAATAGTATTATTAATAGCATTATTAATAGCATTAATAGCATTAATAGTATTATTTATAGCATTAATAGCATTATTAATAGCATTAATAGAATTATTAATAGCATTAATAGCAATATTATTAGCATTAATAGCATTTTGAATAGCATAAATAGCATGATTATTAGCCTTAATAGCATTATTAATAGCGTTAATATGATTATTATTAGCATTATTAACATTAATATTAGCATTAATAGCATAATTCTTAGCATTAATAGCATAATTATTAGCATTAATAGCATAATTATTAGCATTAATAGCATTATTAGTAGCAGTAATTGTTATTTTTTTATTTTTTTTTTACATTTTTTTATTTGTTATTTTTATTTTTTTTTTAAGATTTTCGCGGCCGCACCTGCCGCAAGTGCAAAACCGCACTTGCCGCACCTGCCGCAAGTCCCCCTATACTTTCTATGGGGATTACCGCAACCGCGCCGCAAGTGTAACCGCATCTGCCGCGTTCGCCGCATAACCGTTACACTTGCGGCGCGGTTGCGGTAATCCCCATAGAAAGTATAGGGGGACTTGCGGCAGGTGCGGCGACTGAGGTAGCGACTCGCAATGGCCTCGCGGCCATTGCTCGCGCTACACAGCGACTCGCAATGGATCCCCATAAAAAGTATAGGGGGACTTGCGGCAGGTGCGGCGGCTGAGGTAGCGACTCGCAATGGCCTCGCGGCCATTGCTCGCGCTACCTCAGCGGTAAATCGCTAAGTTTGTGGCCGGGCCTCTGGTTCTATTTTCGGACAGCGACTCGCAATGGCCGCTTCGCGGCCATTGCTCGCGCGTGGTGACGTCACATAGTGACAAAGCCACGGCGTTTTCGGGGTCCGACACGATTTTGCCTACGGCAATTATAGAGTAGATATATAAAAACATGTGCGTGTCATTCCATGGAATTTTTGATTTTCAGCGCAGATAAAGTGGACAGCTATGCGCTGCCACCTCCAACTGCCTAGCTTTAACTTGTCTGGCAATCAAAATACAATGAAGCCCATTTTAAATTATAAGTGCTTCTCTCACTCCTATATGGCTAGGTTTCATGTGCCGTCATGCTGGGGTCATCTGAGGTTCACTCCGGATGTGGCTCAGGTGTGAACTTAGATGACCTTTCACATGGATGGCTATTCAGTGTGTGCCTGCTCGTCTCTGTAAAAAGACATGTGTCTGGTCAGAGAGATGAAGCAGAGCTGAAGATGTTCCCTGTGGATTAAGCACACACTAAACAGCTAGCCATGTGAAAAGTCATTTAAGATCACAAGTGAGCCGCTTCAGGGGTGAATTCAGTTGACCCTTGTTTGATGGCACACAGAGGCCATCTGTAAATGAGCAAGAAAAGCAGAAAAGTGGGCATGTTGAATTACATCATAGCCCTCGGCCAGGACGCATCATCTCAAGCCCATCTACAATGCTTTGAAGTGTGGTCCATGCAATATCATGTGATTTGAACCACCAGTGAACAGCATAGAGGTGGCATAGTAGGCCCAGCATCAATGGCTGCCATCTGTTTTCAAGGAGATAAATAGATAGATAAAACTGGAATGGTATCCACGGTCCGCGCTGCTGCTCTTTATCCAAGGAATCCACAAGAGGTTATTACCATCAAAAGTTCTTTATTTCATCACACCAACGCGTTTAGGTGCTGTCCCAGCACCTTCCTCAGGGCATCTGTTTTCAAGGGGCACTCAATCTTACAGATGCTCCTTCAACGATGAGCCACTTCCCCCACCGAACCTAGAGCGACACCCAGAGGCAACAGAAATATAAGGGCCAGAGGTTAAAAAAATGCCACAATATGCTGATCATGTATCCCTCATTGTATGCCCATATTGTAATAAATGATTTGACAGTTACAATCATATATACTGTATATACCCTGCAAGGGAAATAATGTATGTCTCAGGTATTAAGAGAGCCAAATCAAGATCATTATTAATTGGTCCCATATATATTAGTGTTATTTTTTCTTCAAGACATAAACATAAGCAATAATATGGTTAACCATATACATATAAGTGTTATAAAAGCAATAATTAGAGTATACTGGCATTAGAGGCACTGTGGGACACAGAAGGCCTATCCTTCTTGATGTAAAAGGAGATAAAATTCAATAGAATATACAGGGCAAAAAAGAATAGCAATGTACACACAATCTCAAAATACACCTAAAACTAACATTTAGAGATGAGCAAACCTTTTGATGTTCGAGTTCAGGTTTGTTTGACGAACAGGCATATGTTCGCAGAATTGTGCAGGGAACAGTTCACCGATTTTCCAAACCCCATTGAAATTAATTGGGAGGTAAAACCAAGGGCATAGAAAAAGTTTCAAGGTGGCTGAAAAGCTGCCAAACACAGCTCAAACTGTTTTACAGTGGAGCCCCGGTCTTTTGCACAGTCATTAGCTTCCTAAAGTATTACTTACCAAGCTTCTGCGCCACTGTCACCATGCTTCTGGGCCCGTTCATGAACGTCATGCTTACCCCCTCTTGATGGGTTTAAGTCTGATTCAGCCCCGCCCACCCTCTCTGTGTCTGTGATAGGTTGCCAGTATGACAATTAAGCTGGCATTAAATTACTGGGAAAATAAATGATTGAAAAATGGGCTTGCATTTTGTTGTATTTTTGATTGGCAGCCTAGGTAACCCAGGCAATGAAATTTTCAGCGTGGTGAGGTCCAAGTGTTCTGGGCCCCCCAAGCTGCTTCATAATTGGAGTTTCTATGAGAAACCCAAAATTGTCGGTTACCAGTCACCATGTCAGGCCAATGTTAGACCCACCCATTATAAAACTCTAACTAAATGGTAAATAATACATCACACCATGAAAAATAATTTATTTGGAAAAAGAACAGAAATACATCCTTCTTCTGCCATGTTGATTCTCCCCACACAAACCCTCCACAATTCTCACAGATGTCCATTCACAGCAGGACCGGAAACCGACTGGCTGCTGTGAGTGCGGTGACGTCACAGTCTGGTTCATCTCAGGTAACAGCTCAGTCTCGTTGCTGTTGCTGACCTCAGGTGAACCAGACTGTGACAAGACCCCACTCACAGCAGCCAGTCAGTTTCTGGCTTTTGCCATTGGAGCGGGACTTACACCAGTTCTGACAGTTCTCTATGTATAAGTCCCATTCCAGCAGCAAAAGCTGACGAGTACTTTAATCATCGATTATAAAAAAGTTGTTTGAAACAACTCGAGCTTCCCCTCATTTGGTCCTCCCACACTAAAAGCATATGTACATACATTTTTCTATTATTAACCTTTTCACGGAATAAGATAGGGCAAAAACCCTTCATGTCAGGCGGGATTCACTTTCTTGCAGTGTTGGCTGACCTAAAAGCCAATGCTACACTCTAGCACTGCCCTGGAAATACACAGAAATTCAATGAATACCTCAATGTTAGATCCTTAATACACATCAAATACACAGCAGTGTTTACAGAGTGTGTATTTAGAGTGTATTTACCACTGATTTTGGGAGTATTTTGCACTCATAACATGGGACTTTGCTGTATTGTTGATCACCAGCACAGGTACAGCAGAAAACTACTGGCTGCCAACAACTCCAAGCTGCCTAGTTTTCCATGTCTGGTAATAAAAATACAGGACAGGCTTTATTTTTAATTATTACTTAAAATAATAATAATAAAAATAAAACGATGTGGCGCTTCACCATATGTTTGACTGCCAGCCCGAGGTTAATGCCAGCTTAATTTTGCCAGTTCACAAAAAAAACAAAAGGAGCGCCAACGGTGAGGACCCATGGGGTACAGGGGAAGTAACAGTAGTAGTTGTTCTGGCCACTCACCTGGGGGAGTTGTGCCGATGACCCCGCACAACTGAGGTTCAGGCCTCCAGGTGAGAGCGTTTGCAGGGAAAGCCGCTTGGAGATTACCGCTACAAGGAGACTCTTCAGGCGGTGGTCATGTGACCGGGCCGCGTGATCACTATGGACGTTCCGCAGTGACATCACGGCAGGTCCTGTTGTTTGGCAGGGTAGGCCCAGAGCAGCTCCCACTGCTCTCCCCGAAAGGAGAAATAGTAGTCGACAATAGGAAAATTTTGCGGTGTTAGGGGAGTGCTGGAGCAAAAGGACAGGAGAAGTTGATGGTGGTACCTAAGGAAGATAGCGAGGGCTATCGAAACGCATTGTGGCATTAGAGAGCATACTTATAATAAAAGGTTTGTGCTTTTTAATTCAACTTCTCCTGTCCTTTTGCTCCAGCGCTCCCCTAACACCGCAAAATTTTCTTATTGTTAATTTTGCCAGCTGGCACTAAGCTCAAGGTTCATAATGTTAGGCCAATGTTAGACCTGGCCATTATGAACCTCTAAGTAAATAGTAAATAATACACCACACTGTGAAAAATAATTTATTTGGAAAAAGAACACAATTGCAATCCTTGTTTTCATCTTTATTACTCCCACAGAAACCATCCATGATCCTCTGCGACATCCTATCATGGCGGCACCGGAAACTGACTGATTTGTGGCTACCACTTTGAGCGAGGTGACGTTACAGTTAGATTCACCTCAGATCAGCTAGAGTGATGTGGCTGAGCTCTGACCTAAGGTTTTAGGGTTTGAGGTTTTGGGCTTAGTGCCAGCTGACAATACATAGCTGGCATTAACTCCATTAATACCCAGTTTGGACCAGCAGCATGGCAACAGGAAGAGTTGGGTACATCACCAGAAAGTGGTGCTTCATTGAGTATGTTATTTTTTTGGGGTGGCTGCATGCTGCAATTCACAGTGTTGGGGACACACTTGGGCCTCCCCATGCTGCAGATTTCAGCCCCCAGCTGCCTAGTTGTACCTGGCTGGCAACTAAAAATATGGTGAAACCCCACGCCATTTTTTTAAAAATAAATTCAAGAAATAATTTTAAAAAGTGTTCGCTATAAATAATTTATATAATTTGTATGGTATATACCGGAGCTCGCTTTTATTGGGGTACACCAGTGGTAGCCGGTGCATTGCTGCTGTGGGGCCCAGAGGGTTACCGTGAAATTGTGTCCCCCTACTTTATGTATGTGATTATGTAGCTATAGATTGGTGCCCAGCGCTAACTTGTCCCCTCTTAGGCTATGGCATTAAATCAGACTCAAATATTGTTTCTTTACCCTTTCTCAAGGGGTATTTTTATTGAAAAGTAAATTATACGTACAAAAATATATTATGAATGTTTATTCCAAACTGCATATGAATTATAAAATAAGGAATAAAATTGATTAAAATTTAGCACATTAAAAGTACCGTATATATGTGGTTTCTTTATCTTGGTTTACTTTTGATATCTGTATTGTGATTGTGTCAAGTCGTTGTCTTGTCCATATTAACTCCTTTTCACCTTAGATTGGTCCTATCTTCCCGTCTTATCTGTAAATTGATATATCAACTGTTATCAATATTTTGTTATTTTTCTTTTTTATTTTCCTAATTTTTAAGTTGTTAGTTTATATACCTCCATATCGGATGGTGTTTGTATTTCTACCTGTTTGTTGTACCTTGATAATCTAGTGATGTATCTGGTGAAATGAAATAATTTATTTACTAGTGATTGCTTGTATGTTGTACCATCAATTTTTATTTATCTTATTAGAATTTACCTGTTTGGTTTGATTTATAAGGTTTCTTTTCCTTGATCCTGCTCTCTATGGTTTTATATGGTGTTTATATAAGGTTCCAAATCTATAAATAACAGGTTTAATTAGTATTAGTCTAATTAGGGTGGCTGTATGCTGCAATTCACAGTGTTGGGGACACACTTGGGCCTCCCCATGCTGAAGATTTCAGCCCCCAGCTGCCTAGTTGTACCTGGCTGGCAACTAAAGATATGGTGAAACCCCACACCATTTTTTTAAAAATTAATTCAAGAAATAATTTAAAATAGGGTTCCCCTGTATTTCAATTCCCATTCAGGTAAAACTAGGCAGATGGTGGTTGGTGGCAGCCTATACCTGCCTTCTGTACCTGTGCTGGTGGCCAAAAATACACAAGAACCCCATCAGCACAAAGTAATGAACAGAAGCAATTTTATTTGAATTGATAGAAAATAAGTTTAAAATAGATGGCCTTACATACTGCTGTTCTTCTGCAATAATAAAAGTTTGCTCTGCTAAAAAATAAGAAAAAATATTAATAATAAAAACAAATAATAAAATAATAAATAAAAAATATATATAAAGCTATGCTAGACAGATGTTTAAGGGACATTGTAAGGTTCCTGGACTTCATAGAAGCTGCCATATCTGGCACTGTTTCAAAAATTCACAACCTGCTGGTGTCAAAACACCAGCAATCTCCATGAAGGTTAAGAAAATGTTTTTAAAGGTGCAAAAAATTCTACAGTTTAACACAAGCCCATAGACCAGATGGCTGGGAACACTCCTAACCAAGGTTAGGTGTTGTTGTTTGCCAGCTAGTCTTCTGGCAAGCATTTTGGGGAGGTTTTAAGACCATTTTAAATTTCAAACCTTTTCCCATACAAAACTGCAAAAATTACTGAGGTTTCTGACTGTGAACCAAAACGTAAATGCTCTTGCCGAATTTGAAATTGGTGAACATGTTTGAAAAAAATTCACTCATGTCTACTAACCTTCACTGCATCCTAAATGAGATACGTGTATGATAGGGTAACCATATTACTACTCTTAAAGAAAGCAGCACACTGCTATAATAATTGAAGTTTAGAAATATTTCTGCTAAGAAAAATAGAGATACTTAGCTGTATAAATATGGCCATATCGATAAACCACCCAGTCACCATGTCAAGGTGTATCTCTTAGATTGGGTCCCTAACCTTTATTTTCAGTCTCTATCTGGGTTATAAACCTCCTCATTTATGGGCAAACTAGAAAAACATGATAACAGAGAACAATAGCACAATGGTCTACAAGGGCAGGGATAGAGCACTATGTAGGGTGTGACCCTATATTATAATTTAGAAAAAACTGCAGCGCTGCAGTTTTTTCAAAATCATACCCATTATTGTTGCTACACAGCAACATTATGTTCACATAGTCATATGTTGGTTATAATGGCAGGTTTAAAGAGAAGAAACAACTACTAAACAGGGAGCTAATAAACGAAGACCATTATCTCAGGTAAAGCTGTCAAAGTTTAGCTGCTTATTTAAGCTAAGTAGGGTGATGGTGTCAAGGCAAAATATCTACCTCACCTTCCTCTGTAGTATTAAGCGATCCCAGTCACCACCCCTACTGTGTCTTTCAATGTTATTGATGTGACTTCTCTCTGACCACCATGCTTTTCATTAACATGCTTGGCCAGAGATGTCTCTCTCTCATGTTCAATGCCACCCATAATGTCTCCTAAATTCCCTTCTGGTCTTTACAACATAGTCAATACCTTACATGCATGTAGCTTAATAGATGACTCCATGTGTGCTATCAGACTACAGTTAATCAGATTCCTAAGTAAAAATTCTTCCTGTGTGACATTACTTCTAAAGGTTTTACCTGAGGAGATGGCAATACAGATCACACAGTTTATGCATTTATAGCATCAAACCATGTCAGACTTAGGGAAGTCATGGGTTTGGGTGCAGGAAAATGGCTGTGCACCAACCTGTCCTTAAAGGATCTTCTTCTCCTATAGGTGACATGGGGATATGTTCGTATCTTTGGGCTGAGATCATTGTCTATTGTGACGACAGGCCAGTGTCTTTCAAGGATGTTTCTCATTTCCTTAGATCCATTTGAGAAGGTTGTGACAAATCATATTACTTCATCCTTCTCTTTCTTTTGGTTAGGGACCAAATGGTTATCATTTTTACTCATAGAATCACTGTTCATTTAGAGTGAGGAAGTGGATATACTCCTTTTATGTTCTACTAGCAGGTTTTAGTTGACATTTGTAGGATCTTTTCCCGTCACATGTTATTGCTATTTCTGTGGGATTAATCTCCTTTTTGACTATTTGGGAATGATTGTTTAAGCTTTGTGTCCTTCTCTTCTTCTTCTTCTAATTTTGCACCATTGATTTGTGTGTATGTTCACCAAGCATTTTTTAATGTATATACAGGAGTTTATTCTTCTTTTTTAGAGGTATACTAAGTAAAGGTTATGTTTTAAATACCTATTACACAATACTATTTCTATATGAGAATTTTTAATAGCAGAAATGGTATAAGAATATAACTATACTTAAAGAAAGTTAAATTACAGGTGCATTTCAATAAATTAGAATATCATCAAAAAGTTACTGTATATACTCGTGTATAAGCCGACCCGTGTATAAGCCGATCCCCCCTACTTTTGCCCCCAAAAACTGGGAAAACGTATTGACTCTTGTATAAGCCGAGGGTGGACTCCAGCACAGGTATACAACCCCCAGCAGTGAGGTATACAGCAGCCTCCCCAGTGGTAGTATACAGCAGCGGCCCCAGTGGTATATACAGCAGCAGCCCCAGTGGTAGTATACAGCAGCCCCAGAGGTATATGCAGCCCCAGAGGTATACACAGCCCCAGAGATATATGCAGCTCCATATGCAGCCCCAGAGGTTTATGCAGCCCCAGAGGTATATACAGCCCCAGAGGTATATACAGCCCCAGAGGTATATGCAGCCCCATATGCAGCCCCAGAGGTACATACAGCCCCAGAGGTATATGCAGCCCCAGAGGTATATGCAGCCCCATATGCAGCCCCAGAGGTATATACAGCCCCATATGCAGCCCCAGAGGTATATACAGCCCCATATGCAGCCCCAGGAGGTATATGCAGCCCCATATGCAGCCCCAGAGGTATATGCAGCCCCATATGCAGCCCCAGAGGTATATACAGCCCCATATGCAGCCCCAGAGGTATATGCAGCCCCATATGCAGCCCCAGAGGTATATACAGCCCCAGAGGTATATGCAGCCCCAGAGGTATATGCAGCCCCATATGCAGCCCCAGAGGTATATGCAGCCCCATATGCAGCCCCAGAGGTATATGCAGCCACATATGCAGCCCCAGAGGTATATACAGCCCCATATGCAGCCCCAGGAGGTATATGCAGCCCCAGAAGTATATACAGCCCCATATGCAGCCCCAGGAGGTATATGCAGCCCCATAAACAGCCCCAGAGGTATATGCAGCCCCATATGCAGCCCCAGAGGTATATACAGCCCCAGAGGTATATGCAGCCCCATATGCAGCCCCAGAGGTATATACAGCCCCATATGCAGCCCCAGGAGGTATATGCAGCCCCATATGCAGCCCCAGAGGTATATACAGCCCCATATGCAGCCCCAGGAGGTATATGCAGCCCCAGGAGGTATATGCAGCCCCAGGAGGTATATGCAGCCCCCCCCATCTATATACAGCCCCCCCCGATGCAATCCTGTAAAGGAAAAGATTTGTATACTTATCCCTCCGCTGTCCCGCCGCCGACGCCATCACGCTCCTCCATCTTCATCCAGCGTCTTCCGTCTTCTTTCAGCTTCCTCCTCTGTCGCGCCAGCAATGACGTCATTGCCTGCGACCATCGGAGGAACCCGGAAGAAGACGGAAGACGCTGGATGAAGATGGAGGAGCGGCGGCGGGACAGCGGCAGCGGGACAGCGGAGGGATAAGTATACTAATCTCTTCCTTTACAGGATTGCGGCGGGGGGGGCCTGAATATAGATCGGGACACTGTATACTGTATACATTGTGTACAGTATACAGTGACTCGCGTATAAGCCGAGGGGGTAACTTTTCAGCCCAATTTTTGGGCTGAGAAACTCGGCTTATACGTGAGTATATACGGTAAGTTATTTCAGTAATTCAATACAGAAAGTGAAACACATACATTATTTAGAGCCATTACAAACAGAGTGATTTATTTCAAGTGTTTATTTCTGTAAATGTTGATAATTATGGCTTACAGCCAATGAAAACCCAAAGGTCATTATCTCAGAAAATTAAAATATAAAAATAAACAAAAATATTACCTAAATAGGTATCAGAGGGTATATGAGAGTCACAACCACTATAAAAGCATATCACGGCTGCTGCTGTCCTCAGCTTGGTGCATATAGTGTAGGGAAAATGAAGGGTTAAAAACCACGATGCTGTATTCCACGAGACATCAAAAGGTGAATATACAGTGCTGTGCAAATTAATTGGAACAAAGCAAGTTTTTCTTGCATTAATTTTACTATTTCTGATCAGTGTTTTATCAGTTCTTGCTGTCGTTTATTTTTCTTCCACATTTCCCTTTTCGTTTTGGAGAAAACGATCCAGTTTCATTGTGTGTGCAAATTATTCTTGAAACGGTAGATTTTACAATACCAACTGTGGAAGCGATTTCTCTTACAGTCAGACTTGTATGTTCATAATATAATATGTTCAATAATAATTCTAGACCTCTTCTGTGGAGTAACATCCATTTTTACAGGCACGAATCACACAGAGAAAAAGTACACTAAACCACTCCTCACAGAAACAAGCTCTCAATTGAAGCTGAGGGGGCAGCTAGCTGTTATTTTCTGACTAAAATCAATCAAACCACATTTTGTTACTCAAGGTTGTACACTAACACCTGTTCAAAGCAGTTAAAACTGGTTTGAATCACTGACTGGTAACCCCAACTTATGATTTTACTTAAAAAAAATGCTATGTCCCAATTAATTTTCACAGCACTGAAATATTGATTTATTAGTCAATGTGTTTCTGGGCTCCATGGCCCCTTCCTCAGGACAAATCAATATCATATTGCCATGTGTCAGGGTGTTTCAGGAAGCCCTCAAATGCATTGACTAATAACTCTATATTATATTCTTCACCCTTTGATGACTTGTGAAATATGGCAGCACAATGTTTAACCCTTCACCCCCCCTACTTTAATTTTCTGAGATAATGACCTTTGGGTTTTCATTGGCTGTAAGCCATAATCATCAACATTAACAGAAATAAACACTTGAAATAGATCACTCTGTTTGTAATGACTCTGTATAATATATGCGCTTCACTTTTTGTATTGAATTACTGAAATAAATTAACTTTTTGATCTTATTCTAATTCATTGAGATGCACCAGTAAATTAAAAATATGGTTAAAGTATCCAACCACAGTAGCATCAATATTCTTAAATGATTATACAGAACCGAGTTGTCCAATTAATAATTATGCAGGAAAGCTTGGCCCACCGTTTGGGCCATGAAAACAAGTTCATTCCCAACCGTTGACCCAAACGGTGGGCCATGGAATGATCGGGCTCCTGTGGCCCGTGTGAGGGGGGTGACTCAGGTGTCACTGTACATAATGCACAGTGACAACCTGTAGTACACCCCACGGTGTGCTAGTAATCCCCTCCAGATCCGATTGGAGCTCTCCCAATCAGATCTGGAGGGGCGGGATGGCATGTGCCGTCTCCCTCCTAGCCCCCCCCTCACTCCAGGGCCCCCCGATCGCCCTCCTGGCCCCCCAGATCGCCGTTCTACCCCCCCACGGCGGCGGTAACAGTCATCACGCCGGCGGTATGCCCGCCGGTGGTAAATCACTATCACCGCCGCCGCTTGTCAGCTTCCACAGCCCCCTCCGTGCGATCATGGAGGGGGCTGATGAAGCTAACACCCCCATGCCCTGTATCCCCCCCATCCCTCTATCAGCTCCGGTGTGGGCTCCTCCTCTTCCGGGCTCCTCCTCCTGGATCAGGTAAGTATGTGTGAATGAATGAATGTATGTATGTAGTATGTATGTAGTATGTATGTATGTATGTAGTATGTGTGTATGAATGAATGAATGTATCTATGTATGTAGTATGTATGTATGTAGTATGTGTGTATGAATGAATGTATCTATGTATGTAGTATGTATGAATACATGTATGTATGTATGTAGTATGTATGCATGTATGTATGTAGTATGCATGTATGTATGTAGTATGCATGTATGTTTGTATGTATCAATGAATGAATGGATGTCTGCGTGCGTGGATGACTGCGTGCGTGGATGTCTGCGTGCGTGGCTGTCTGCGTGCGTGGCTGTCTGCGTGCGTGGATGACTGCGTGCGTGGATGACTGCGTGCGTGGATGACTGCGTGCGTCGCTGTCTGCGTGCGTGGCTGTCTGCGTGCGTGGCTGTCTGCGTGCGTGGATGTCTGCGTGCGTGGCTGTCTGCGTGCGTGGCTGTCTGCGTGCATGGCTGTCTGCGTGCGTGGCTGTCTGCGTGCGTCGCTGACTGCGTGCGTGGATGACTGCGTGCGTGGATGACTGCGTGCGTGGCTGTCTGCGTGCGTGGCTGTCTGCGTGTGTGGATGTCTGCGTGCGTGGCTGTCTGCGTGCGTGGCTGTCTGCGTGCGTGGCTGTCTGCGTGCGTGGATGACTGCGTGCGTGGATGTCAGCGAGCGGGCGTGGATGTCCGCGAGCGGGCGTGGATGTGTGTGTGCATGGCTGATGGGTGCATAGGTGAATGGATGGGTGCAACAAGGGATCAAGTATCCTCTTGTTGTAGTCTCTGGGATCATAGTCATGGTGCACTGTATGACAGATCATTGTCATACAGTGCAACATAACTCTGACCCCATAGGCTGTAGGAAGAGGACACTTGATCCCTTGCTGCAATCTCTGGATTGAGCAGAGGCGATCGAGCGTCGTGGGACCTTCGTTGTGGACTACGTCGAAGGCGGTCGAGCGCCGTGGGACCTTCGTTGTGGACTACGTCGGATCTTTATAATAAAGATGGAGTCCAAATTTTGTTTGGTTTTTTTTCAAATAAAAAGATTTTTCTCTGTGTGTATTTTCTGACTATTTACCAGAGATTCCTAATGGCGGGTCTAACATTGGCCCTAAATTATGAATCTAGGGGCTAAGTGCCAGCTGCCAATAACAAGCTGGCATTAACCCCTTTATTACCCAGTTTGCCACCGGCACCAGGGCAAATGGAAGAGTCTGGGTACAGCGCCAGAAAATGGCGCTTCAATGAATGCGCCATTTTTTGGGGCAGCTGCGGGCTGCAATTCGCAGCATGGGGGGCCCAGAACGCTTGGGCCTCTCCATGCTGTGGAATCCAGCCCCCAGCTGCCTAGTTGTACCTGGCCGGACCAAAAATATGGCGGAGCCCTATGTCATTTTTTTTTCTAGAATTAGTTCTAGAAAGAAAAAAAAAAGGGCTTTGCTGTATTTTTGGGTACCAGCCAGGTACAACGAGGCAGCTGGGGGTTGCTGGCAGTCCGTAGCTGCCAAGTGGTACCTGGCTGGACCAAAAATATGGCGGAGCCCCACGCCATTTTTTTTTCTAGAATTAGTCATAGAAAAAAAAAAATGGGCCTCGCTGTATTTTTGGTTACCAGCCAGGTACAACAAGGCAGCTGGGGGTTGCTGGCAGTCCGTAGCTGCCAAGTTGTACCTGGCTGGACCAAAAATATGGCGGAGCCCCACGCCATTTTTTTTTTTGGAATTAGTCATAGAAAAAAAAAAAAGGGCCTCGCTGTATTTTTGGTTACCAATCAGGTACAATGAGGCAGCTGGGGGTTGCTGGCAGTCCGTAGCTGCCAAGTTGTACCTGGCTGGACCAAAAATATGGCGGAGCCCCACGCCATTTTTTTTTTTTACGTCTACCAATAAAATGACAAGGAGCTTTGCCTTATTTTTGGATGCCAGCCAGGTACAAGTTGGCAGTTGGGGGGCTGCAATCCTCATCGTGGAGAGACCCAAATGTTGTGGCCCCCCACGCTGCAAATTGCAACTCACAGCCACCCCAGAAAATAGCACATTAGAGGTGCCATTTTCTGGTGCTGTACCCCAACTCTTCCAGTTGCCCTTGTGCTGGTGGCACACAGGAGCACTCCATGCGTGACATGGTGTCCGCTAACAAGTTGAATGGAAAATTAGCTCCAATTATTAGCGGACACTATGTCGCGTATGGAGAGCCCCTGTGTGCCTAAACTTTGGAGCTCCCCACAATTGACCCCATTTTGGAAACTACACCCCCCAAGGAACGTATCTAGATGCATAGTGAGCACTTGAACCCCCAAGTGGTTCACAAATTGATCCATAAAATTAAAAAAGTACTTTTTTTTTCCACAAAAAATTTTTTTTTCATTTTTACGGATCAATTTGTGAAGCACCTGGGGGTTCAAAGTGCTCACTATGCATCTAGATACGTTCCTTGGGGGTCTAGTTTCCAAAATGGGGTCACTTGTGGGGGAGCTCTAATGTTTAGTCACACAGCGGCTCTCCATACGCAACATGGTGTCCGCTAACAATTCCAATTGTTAGCGGACACCATGTCGCGTATGGAGAGCCCCTGTGTGCCTAAACATTGGAGCTCCCCCACTAGTGACCTCATTTTGGAAACTAGACCCCCCAAGGAACGTATCTAGATGCATAGTGAGCACTTTAAACCCCCAGGTGCTTCACAAATTGATCCGTAAAAATGAAAAAATAATTTTTTTGTGGAAACAAAGTACTTTTTCATTTTTACGGATCAATTTGTGAAGCACTTGGAGGTTCAAAGTGCTCACTATGCATCTAAATAAGTTCCTTGGGGGGTCTAGTTTCCAAAATGGGGTCACTTGTGGGGGAGCTCCAATGTTTAGGCACACAGAGGCTCTCCAAACGCAACATGGTGACAGCTAACAATTTGAGCTGATTTTTATTCAAATTGTGAGCGGACACCATGTCGCGTTTGGAGAGCCCCTGTGTGCCTAAACATTGGAGCTCCCCCACAAGTGACCCAATTTTGGAAACTAGACCCCCCAGGGAACATATCTAGATGGGTAGTGAGCATATTGAACCCCCATGTGCTTCACAAATTAATGAAAAAAAAAGATTTTTTGCGGAAAAAAAGTACTTTTTCATTTTTACAGATTAATTTGTGAAGCATCTGGGGGTTAAAAGTTCTCACTATGCATCTAGATACGTTCCCTTGGGGGTCTAGTTTCCAAAATGGGGTCACTTGTGGGGGAGCTCCAATGTGGAGACGCACAGGGGCTCTTCAAACGCAACATGGTGTCCGCTTACAATTTGAGCTCATTTTGCATTCAAATTGTTAGCGGACACCATGTCACGTTTGGAGAGCCCCTGTGCGTCTCCACATTGGAGCTCCCCCACAAGTGACCCCATTTTGGAAACTAGACCCCCAAAGGAACGTATCTCGATGCATAGTGAGCACTTTCAACCCCCAGGTGCTTCACAAATTGATCCATAATAATGAAAAAAGAAAATTTTTGTGGAAAAAAAAGTGCTTTTTCATTTTTATGGATGAATTTGTGAAGCACCTGGGGTTTCAAAGTGCTCACTATGCATCTAGATACGTTCCTTGGGGGTCTAGTTTCCAAAATGGGGTCACTTGTGGGGGAGCCCCAATGTTTAGGCACACAGGGGTCTCACTAAACACAACATGGTTACAGCTAACAATTTGAGCTGATTTTTATTCAAATTGTTAGCGGACACCATGTCGCGTTTGGAGAGCCTCTGTGTGCCTAAACATTGGAGCTCCCCCACAAGTGACCCAATTTTGGAATCTAGACCTCCCAGGGAACATATCTAGATGGGTAGTGAGCATATTGAACCCCCAGGTGCTTTACAAATTGATCTGTGAATATGAAATAGTACTTTTTTTTCACAAAAATTTTATTTTAGCCTAAATTTTTTCGTTTTCACATGGCAACAGCATAAAATTCATCCTAAAATTTGTTGGGCAATTTCTCCTGAGTACATCGATACCTCATATGTGGTCATAAACCACTGTTTGGGCGCACGGCGGGGGTCAGAAGGGAAGGAGCGCAATTTCACTTTTTGAATGTAAAATTAGCTCCAAAAGTCAAATTGCGCTCCTTCACTTCTGAGCCCTGCCGTGCGCCCAAACAATGGTTTATGACCACATATGAGGTATCGATGTACTCGGGAGAATTTGCACAACACATTTTAAGATCCATTTTATCCTGTTGCCCATGTGAAAATGAAAGAATTGAGGCTAAAAGAACATTTTTGATAAAAAAATTAAAATATCCATTTTTTGTTTCCACTTTGCTTTAGTTCCTGTGAAGCACCTGAAGGGTTAATAATCTTCTTGAATGTAGTTTTGAGTAGCTTGAGGGGTGCAGTTTTTGGAATGGTGTCACTTTTGGGTGTTTTCTGTCATGTACACCCCTCAAAAGGACTTCAATGGTTTTGTAAATTTTGGTTGAAAAATGAAAAATTGCTCATGAACTTTGAACCCTTATAACGTCCTAACAAAAATTTTTTTTTTCCAAAAGTGTGCTGCTGTGAAGTAGACATGTGGGAAATATTATTTAATAACTTTTTTCTGTCACATATCTCTCTTGTTTATCAGAAAAAAAAATAAAAAATGTGAAAATTGTGAAATTTTCAAAATTTTTGCCATATTTTTGATTTTTTCACAAATAAACGCAAAAATTATCGACTTAAATTTAATACTAGCATGAAGCCCAATATGTCACGAAAAAACAATCTCAGAATCGCTAGGATCGGTTGAAGCGTTCCCGAGTTATAACCTCATAAAGGGACACTGGTCAGAATTGCAAAAAAGGCCAAGGTCTTTAGGGTCAAAATAGGCTGGGTCCTGAAGGGGTTAATATATATAGTGCCTAATGAAATGATCTCTTTCCGTTCACATTGTGCTAGAAGATGTTTTTCATCACCACTTATGATGCTACATTGAAAATTGGTCGATATCCCTTATTATAAAAGTTTCTGGATTACTATTATTACACTAATAACTGAGGATGACAAAAAAGTGCACAATATGGTCTTATTTGTGTGAGTGGATAGAAGGTGAAAATACAGTGGGGGCTTACCTTGTGAGGTTGTACCAGCCACAACCACAATATCGGCATTTAATCCTGGCTGAAGTAGCCAACATGAGGTAGAGTAATAAAAACACCAGGGAGAAGATGAACTTTGAAATGCGTTGAAAATGAATCACTTTCTACAATATCTCTGCCTTTGATGTGTCTCCTCCTGGCATTTGCACCTTTTCCTTGGTGTTTTTAATTACTTAGATTACGATCATGGTATAATTTAAAATGACGTGGTACTGTTTTTAATTGGCAAAAATCAGTGGCAGTTTTAGCTGCCATAATATCCCACATATATTCCCATGTACATTATGAGCCAATTGTTTGGATGTTAAACCAAGTAAATTTTAGAACAATCAGATGTGGCATAGTAAATCACCTGTGATGAATTACACAAAATGTAATGATTAATGGGAAATTAATTATTTCCACCTGCAGATTGGAAGGTAAAGGTTTCGACAAATATTACTACAAGCTATAGAAGTAACACTAGGATCCTTTTTGAGGGCCTTTGATATTAAATATATTTGCATTCTGAGGGATGTAATGACTTTTAACCAAAAGATCTATTAGATTTTTACTTTTTTTTGGTCATTAGAGGAAAATCAGATCAGCATTTTGCTAAGGCAGGTTCAGTTTACAAAACTCGCCAAAGTTGTTGCAAATTAGTCTTATAGTATTCCATTCCCCATTAAATGTAATGTACTCCCTCTCCTGCATGAGCGTTGAAGTAAACCATCCCGTGTGGCATGATTATACCCATTTTTTTACACACTTATTGTTATATATCCACTCACTTGAAATCTAGTTTAAAGATCTTTTACTTGTGCTTCAAATTTAGGATCAGTCGAGATAGTTTGCCTCATTCTGCTAAATCGCACATCTTAGGGCCCTTTCACATCAGCGTTATTTTCAAATCGCGGCAGATGCGGTGAAAAAATCGCATCTGCCGCGATTGCCGCATACCGGCTGCACTTGTGGCACGGTTGCGGCGCGGTTGCGGTAAACGCCATACAAGGTATAGGCGGACTTGCAGCAGGTGCAGCAAGTTTTGGCACTTGTGGCAGGTGCGGCCGCGAAAAAAAATGCTGTCAGCCGCGTTTTTTTTCGCGGCCGCACCTGCCGCAAGTGCCAAAACCGCACTTGCCGCACCTGCCGCAAGTCCGCCTATACCTTGTATGGCGTTTACCGCAACCGCGCCGCAACCGTGCCGCAAGTGCAGCCGGTATGGGGCAATCGCGGCAGATGCGTTTTTTTCACCGCATCTGCCGCGATTTGAAAAAAACGCTGATGTGAAAGGGTCCTTAAATGATTTTAATAGTGTCATTGTGATGACTAGATTTGGCATGTAATAAGAAATTATTAGAGGCAGGCTTCTTTTAGACATCTGAATATGAATGTAAATTTACATCTATTTCAATAGTAATGTCCAGGAATTAAACTTTCCTTTTACTATGTGAGTAACTTAGTTTAATATTGTACTCATTCACAATATGAAGATCCATGAACTATTGCAGAAGATCCGTACCCCATATATAACACTGGGAACACAATTTTTTAGGAGTTAGGTCAGACAACTGTTCTTAATTAATTTTTGGATGCTGAATCCAGAAATGATCTCAGTTTTTCTCTATCACGTCAAGTTTTTGAACTATAGGATTTTTGTCGTCTCTGTACCTAAAAAGTGTTTTGTTTTTTTTAAATAGTACAAATATGAACAAAAAATGAAATATATAAGAAATAGGCATGACAAATATGTTTTTTAACACTATCATGTTTTTTACAAAGGATATATATATATATATATATATATATATGCAAGTATTTAAGGTAAAAATGTACATTTATAGCTTTTTCTGGAGTGTTTAACTTGAGGACAATCACGTTTGATGCTCCAGCAATAGTCAGCCATCATATGTATATCCCATCTACCCTGGTAACGGTCTTCCGTAACCTTCAAATCTTGGTGAAATCGTTCACCTTGCTCATCGCTAACAGCACCAAGATTTTCCGGAAAGTTGGCAAGATGGTAATGCAGAAAATGTAGTTTAATACTCATGTTGCAACCAAGCGCTTTGTAGCTCTCCAATAGTTTCTGAACAATTTCTTTGTAATTACTTGCACGTGTATTTCCAAGAAAGTTCTTGACGCGTCTTTGAATGATAACCAAGCATTCTTCTCAAGATCTGACATAGTCCCGGTGAAATGTTCATCTTTGATGAGCTGTCGAATTTGTGGACCATCAAACACACCAGCCTTGATTTTTTTCAATGGACAGTCCAGGAAGTGCCAACATGATGTACTTGAAACCGTCGCCGTCAGTTGGCAATGTTTTTACAAATTGCTTCATGAGACCTAGTTTTATGTGCACAGGTGGGAATAGTATATTCTTCCTGTCAACAAGTGCCTGATGTACAATGTTAGGATCTCCAGGTTTAGGACCAGATCTTGGAGGCCAATTCATCTCAACCCAATGCTTTTCTCGAGCTCTGCTATCCCACATAGAGAGAAAGCAAGGATACTTTGTGTACCCACGTTGCTGACCAAGAAGGAAGCAAACCATTTTAAGGTCAACACAGATGATCCAATTGTGTGTGTCATATTTCAATAACTCAATAACTCTCTTTACATCTCCATGTCCAATAAGGACTGCACCAATGAATTGCCATTGTGTATAAGGACACACTTAAGACTCCGCTTTGAGCTATCAATAAACAGTCGCCATTCATTTGGATTGTACATTGAAAGCCCTAATTCTTGTAGTAAACCAGGAATATTATGGCAAAACACAAAACCGCTGTCACACCAAAAGTACTGCAAAAATGTACTTTCTCTAGTACGAAAGTATGATACCTTCGCTCCTTGTTCAATTAACTGTTTCTCATTCAGCCTTGATGCTAGTAATTCTGAAGCTTTTTTTGATAAGCCCAATTCACGTGCTAAATCATTTAACTCGTGCTGATCAAATCCCTTACGAACTGAATCCTTGTGATTTTCAAATTCTCCATCATTGCTGTCACTGTGTTCGTCAACATCACTCAGAACTTCTAGAGATGGTAGCTGTTCGAAAACTGGCACTGGAATTTCAGCTGAATGAGGCATTGGTCTGATAGCTGACGGTAGATTTAGATATTCTATTTTACTTTTATTTTTCCTGTTAAATCCTGATGTTTTCACTAAACAGAATTAATAGTCTGTGGAATGACTTTTTTGCTCTCTCCACACCATGGGGATACGAAATGCCAACTTTTCACGTGTTCCTCTGGTCCACATCCGTAAACTCTCGACACACTGCTTGCACACTATGTGAGGGGCCCATGGCTTATCTTGATCACCGAGTTTTACTTTACAATATGCAAAATATGCTTGTTTGACAAATGCACTGATGTTTGCCCTTTGAACTGGAATGGTGAAAACACCACAAATATAGCAGAAGGAGTCAGGGTTGTTTAGGCATTTACGACGAGAGGAAGAAGGAGCAGACATGATCTGAAAAAAGTAAATATGTACATATGTAAATAAAACACTGAGATGGAAAGTTACAAGCTTTGAAAACTAACATAGAAAATAATCATAAAAGATATATAAATTACAACTAAGCGCCCAATGTAAAGAGAAAAGCTATCATAAATCTTATTTATTCCTACTATGATACATTTTTTGTGTAAAGATATTGATAATTATGACATATTGGGAGCTGCACACACCTCTCACCACACTGTCTCAGTTGTGACTACTCTTACAAGTTGCCACGTAGCTCTATATGACTCGAATTGTAATCAGATAACAAGTCTTATTACAGATATCAGTGCAATTGTGCTTCTCTGGCAGGTAAGTTGTGGAGGAAAAACTTGACGTGCTAGAAAAAAACTAACTACATTTTTGGAATCAGCATGCCAATTTTAGTATAAATCAGCTCAAAAACCTAACTCAACAGAAATTTTTTTTCAAATTGCTCCCCAGTGTAATCTGTATATTTGAAACAATATTGTACCTGATCGACAGCCTGGGCATTTCCATCCACCAGAATTTGCCTATCCTAGTATCCTAGGAAGAGTTTGGTGAATACAAAAGGTTGATACATAAAATGAGGGCAATGGGGATAGGGGAAAATATGTGTAAGTGGGTTAAGAACTGGCTTAGTGATAGGAAACAAAGGGTCGTTATTAATGGAACACACTCAGAATGGGTCACAGTTAACAGTGGGGTACCACAGGGGTCAGTATTGGGCCCGCTTCTATTTAATATATTTATTAATGACCTTGTAGGGGGCATACAGAGTAGAATCTCAATATTTGAAGATGACACTAAACTCTGCAGGGTAATCAATACAGAGGAGGACAATTTTATATTACAGGAGGATTTATGTAAACTAGAAGCTTGGGCTGCTAAATGGCAAATGCGCTTTAATGGGGATAAATGTAAAGTCATGCACTTGGGCAGAGGAAACAAAAGGTATAATTATGTGCTTAATTGTAAAACACTGGGCAAAACTATCACTGAAAAAGACCTGCGTGTATGGGTAGATGACAAACTCACATTTAGTGGCCAGTGTCAGGCAGCTTCTGCAAAGGCAAATAAAATAATGGGATGCATTAAAAGAGGCATAGATGCTCATGAGGAGAACATAATTTTACCTCTATACAAGTCACTAGTGCGACCACACTTAGAATACTGTGTACAATTCTGGTCTCCGGTGTATAAGAAAGACATAGCTGAACTAGAGCGGGTCCAGAGAAGAGCGACAAAAGTCATTAGAGGACTAAGGGGTCTGCAATACCAAGACAGATTATTAAATTTGGGGTTATTTAGCTTGGAAAAACGAAGGCTGAGGGGTGATCTTATAATAATGTATAAATATATGAGGGGACAGTACAGAGAACTTTCTAATGATCTCTTTACTCTTAGGCCTGAGACGGGGACAAGGGGGCATCCTCTACGTCTGGAGGAAAGAAGGTTTAATCATAATCACAGACGCGGATTCTTTACTGTAAGAGCAGTGAGACTATGGAACTCTCTGCCACATGATGTTGTAATGAGTGACTCACTACTAACATTTAAGAAGGGCCTGGATGCCTTTATTGAAAACTATAATATTACCAGTTATATATACTAGATTCTTTGATAGGGCGTTGATCCAGGGAATTAGTCTGATTGCCATATCTGGAGTCAGGAAGGAATTTTTTCCCCCAATGTGGAGTTAAGTGTTGCCACATGGGTTTTTTTTTGCCTTCCTCTGGATCAACATGTTAGGCTATGGGTTGAACTAGATGGACTTAAAGTCTTCCTTCAACCTTAAAAACTATGTTACTATGTTACTATGTAATAAAGGCACACAGACTGCGCCCATTGCGCTCCTTTGTTCCTGTAAGTAAAAATGTTCTGAACATGAAAAAGTTGAGGGTGATGATGAATTAACAGCCGGTCAAGACCAGCTCACAAAGTTCAGAATGAAATATTTCTGGCACACTATTGGTAGATAAATGATAGAGGAGACATCAACTCAAGCTATCGTTTTTTTATTGTTTGAGCGCAACAAAAGTCCAAATAAAGTATGCTCCACCCTGCCGGGTCGATCTTTATGGTCTTCTCTGGGGTGTCCGGAGCTATAAGAGATATACACCCATGTGCAAGTAGGGATCTCCTTATGTTGTGGAGATAGCGGTCCCCTATATGGGAAGTTAGTATTGTATGAATTGTTAGATCTTAAGGCGATGCTTTTGTGCATAGAAGGTATAGACCTCGATAGGAGGAAAACCTTCTGGTGTCGGTTTCTCTCCTCGTCTGGGCATGTGGCCAGATTATTCCCATCAATATTATATATTACTGTATTACTTATGCAAATAGAGGCAATGCAGAGTTGTTACATGTTTCGCTAATATACTACTAGTGTATTTTTCTGATGTAATATACTCTGCACTGCCTCCCATTGTACAGCCCTATACTTTAAGGAATTTACCTCTTAGTTTTTGTGTTTGTAATATCTATTAATGTACATAATCTTTGCACTTCATTTGCGTTTGTAAAAGACTATCTTTTATCTTATTGCTTTATGGGCAGCCTGAAAGATGTTTTGGTTATATACCCTAGATGTTTTTATAGCAACTTGTGTCACCACTAACCACTATATTACAAGTGATCTATCATTAAAATCACACCTATATCACACAGTTTTTAAGCAATTTACATAACAATTGTGTAATTTACATAGAGTCTATGACTCCTGTTATTCTTTTTTTGTATCAATTAAGTAAAGTTGGCATGTAGGGATGGGCGAGTCTACTCGCTAGGACTCGGGACTCGGCGATTCTGAAGGTACTCGCAGGACTCGTTACTCGGCGAATCTCCCAGCTTGGACTCGCACAGTGACGAGTCCAATGGAATTCAATGTCAATAAGCTTGACTCTTCACAGATACCCGCTGTCAGCAGCGAGTCTGAGCGAGTCTACGATTCCGAGTCCTACGAGTCTACGATTCCAAGTCCTGTATACTGTATTCGGGAGTCGGACTCTCGAATACAGAATCTGTTATGTTCCGAGTCAGCACAGCGTGCGTGTTAGGTCAGAAAACTTGTGAAGATAGCCAATCATAGTCAGTAATGGCATAGCAAAGTTGGTTGTGTCAGGACTATGATTGGCTGCTGTCCATCGTGATGCCTATGTAATGTATGACAGGCAAGGCAGTATATAAGGCTTGTCCCCGCCATTTTGGCCACATTCCTGAGACGATCTGACCTAGTATAGGGAGAGAGAGATATATGCTGGAGCAGATCAGGGATTGTCAGTGTAGGGAAGATTCCTTATATTAACCCAAAAAGCTCTTCTGAGAGCTAGGAGGAGGACAGAGTAGTGCTGTGTAGGCAGGCAGGCAGGCAGGGAGGGAAGGAAGGAGAAGCCTTAGAGTGCACACAGGACGGACCTCATAGCTTAGCTTACTCACTCAGCTTTGCTAACAGCTGCAGTCAGAGGCTTAGCTGAGGTGCTGTTTCCTTTTTGTTTTTACACCAGATCGATTTTTGTTCCTAATAAGCCATAGAGCGTTATTTTTTCTGTGGCAGACCAGTGCGTTGCTGCTAGCACGTACTCCACCTTAGGGAGTGTAGTGTGCGGCTTCACTGCCAAGTGTGAGTGCGCACACTTATCCCGCCAGCAAGTGACGCATACAGCAACACCAAACCACATCTGGGTGGCTGTGCGCACTTAAAACCAATTTTTTTAGGGAGTGTAGTGTGCATCATCATCGGCTCCAAGCCTCCAAATAAGAGAAAAACCAGCGAGTTTGGACTCGCACACTTTCAGAGACACATCAGCGAGTTGTAAATGTCATTATTCGCTATTACTCGGTTCCCTATTCATTAACATTGGACTCGCTGGACTCGCAACGAGTCCCGAGTCCTTGACTCGGACTCGTTGGGGTCTTGCGATTCCGAGTCTTTTAGGACTCGCCCATCTCTATTGGCATGTTATTATATGTTAGAAAGAAGTTCCAGTATCAAACTGGTTAATTCCCAAGTCTTTATTCCAAATTTCTTAAAAACACATGAAAATGAGGCAAAACATTCAAGACATGGGGTGGTGTGACTGGGCACCGGTTTACAGGTTTTGAGGTGTATTCTATATCTAAATCATAACCAGAGGTTATTTTTAAGAAATTTGGAATAAAGACTTTGGAATTAAAGAGAACCTGTCACACCCTGGTGCTTTGCAAAGTGAATGCACCACTGAATTCAGCGTGTATGCTGCATTCAGGGAAGGTGCCTCCCATGTCTCTACCTCCCCTGTAACCCCCCAAAAAAACTTTTGAAAGTTATGAGTTAAGAGGTCCGGAGGGACTTATTTTATTGCGCAGTTGCTCATCGGGTCCTCCCTGCCTCCTGCCTCTCTGTTCTGCCTCCTGCCACTCTGTGCCACCTCCCGCCTGCTTGGGTCTCCACTCATCACCTGCACCTCTGCGTGTCAATTTAGCCAAGTGCACAGCGAGGAATTGGTAGGAGCGGGTCCCGGTTGCTGGAAAAGTGCATGCGTGGGAACGTCAGCGCCAGAGCTCGCCCTGCTAAAGATTATGCTCTATGCATACAGCAGGGCGGCAATCTGGTGCTGACGTTCCCCTGAATGCGCCATTCCAGCAACCGGGACCCACTCCTACCAATTCCTCGCTGTCCTTCTGCGTGAAATGACACATTGAGGCGCAGGCGAGAAGGGGAGACCCACACAAGCAGGAGGCGGCACAGAGATGCAGGAGGTAGAACAGAGAGGCAGGAGGCAGGAAGGACCCCGTGACCAGCGAGGACTGCGAAAAGATAAGTCCCTCCAGACCTCTTAACTCACGACTTTCTAAAGTGATTTTTTTCGGGTTACAGGGGGGGGGTAGAGACATGGGAGACATCTTCAATGAATGCAGTAAACACGCTGCATTCAGTAGTGCATTCACTTTGCAAATCACCAGGGGGTTAACAGGTTTTCTTTAACTAGTTTGGTGCTGGAACCTCTTTCTAACTTGTGGATCTCCTTCTGGATTTTTTGCCGTGCACAAAGGGACAGGTTAACGAGGATCCACCTTTGATTGACTTTGTACGTTATTACATGTTGTGTAAATATACAGATTTGGACCTTGGTTGGTATCATTCACTAAAACATACCATAATAATATTACCATTATGTCCTCCACAAAATAATACCTCAATTGCCTTACACACATCTGTAAGCAGATGCAATGTATTTAGATCAATGTAACATCATACTATATCTCTATAATAGTGAGACAGAGCTTGTGACTTTCCTTCTGTTTCTATATCATTCGAATAGATTTTTTTAAAAAACAGTTTAGAATAATCCAAAGTATAGCTGTCGACAAGGAAATAATTGATTTACTAGATGTTAAATAGTGACTCTACACATTGAGGTGTAATCCATTAGACCTTTTAAGCAAAATACTTATGTTTGCTGTAGATTTATTTGTATTCCTTTTACTGAGCAGATAAAAGGAAGCCACATGAATGGCTTGAGCACAATGAAAGTAAAAATCTTGTAAGTGGAGGATTTTGCAGCCGAGAGTCTGATAATTATGTTCATTTTGATCTGGTTTGTGTAACATGATGCATAAGACAGATAATTTAAAGATACGTTAGTGGCACACATTTACATCTAGCTAAAATGTTCTTTTTCAATGAAAAACAGTACAAAACATAAAGCAAGTTCCATTTTTTTGTACAGAGGATACTTAAGTTGTCATATAGTAGATGTTTAAATGACTGCTCTTATAAGTCAAGCTCCTAAGGAATGGAAACATTTAGAAATACATATTTATGTTGAAGTAAATGAAATAAAATCTATTATGTTACAAATGTTATTTGTCTACTAGCATCTGCGTGTCTTTACACAAATTAATTCACTTACATCGATTGTTGTCACTAAAGGCTGTGATCATCTTATACAGCAGAAATAATACCATACAATGCAACACTTTGGGATAAAGATATATGAATAAACAAAGAGGGGATTCTCTCTAACACCGTAAAGGAGACCCCTGTGATCTATCAATAAACTTTTCTTACATAGAAGCCTGAGTACATTAGAAGTTATGTTGTACTATTTGCATATTACATAATAATGTTGTACTGGCATGAGCACAATAAACAAGGAAACTAAAGCTCCCGTCACACACAACGACGCAACAGCGATCCCGACAACGATAATGATCCTGTAGGGGTCGTTGGTGCGTCGCTACCTGGTCGCTGGGGAGCTGTCAAACAGGCAGATCTCCCCAGTGACCAGGGAGCCACCTCCACATTGCTGGTAACTATGATAAACAGCGGGTATCTAGGCAGCGTGTGCTGCCTAGATACCCAGTGTTTAGCATAGTTACCAGCGTCCTCCCAGCTTAAAGGCTGCGCTAAGCAGGGAGGATGCTGGTAACTATGATAAACAGCGAGTGTCTAGGCAGCGCGCGCTGCCTAGACACCCGCTGTTTATCATAGTTTCCAGCATCCTCTCTGCTTACAGGCTGCGCTAAGCAGGAAGGATGCTGGTAGCTACGATAAACAGTGGGTATCTAGGCAGCGAGCTGCCTAGATACCGGCTGTTTATCTTAGTTACCAGCGTCCTCCCTGCTTAGCGCTGGTAACGATGATAAACACCAGGTATCTAGGCAGCGCACGCATCCTAGATACCGGTTGTTTACCATGGTTACCAGCCTGTGAGGTCGCTGATAGTTGGTCTCTTGCTGTCACACGCAGTGATGTGTTCTGACCAGCGGGAGCGCAAAGGCCAAAAAATGACCCAGAGCACTTTGTCACAGCAGGGGCCAGGATCGCTGCTAAGTGTCACACTTAGCAAGATCGCTGTTACGTCACAAAACCTGTGACGTTACAACAATCTCGCTAACTATCTCGTTATGTGTGATGGGGCTTTAGACAGCTTTTGATAAGATAAGGTTTAAACAATGTGGAAAACACATAAGAAATAACTATCTGTGGCGCCCCTGCGACCAGGGTGGCCACAGGTAGGAACTGCAGCCAGGAGATAGTGACAGTTTGAATAACAAACACCTCCAAAACACACATCCACTGACATAAGACCCAACTCAGAGCCTGTGACTTTAGGCAGGCAAGGGGTAGTAGGGCCAGTTATAAGTGGGTGAGGCGTAGTCATGGTAACGAAAGAGTATAAAAAAGGATAAACAGGAAGTAGTTAGTCAGTAGGCCGGAGTAGGCTGAGAGGAAAAGACCAAGAGGAGTAGGCGAGTGCTGACAAAGTGACCAGTAAAGACAGGAACAACAGAAACCGGACCGGTGCCACTGGGTCCGAGGAAGACGGTAGTGCTGACAAATTGCTGCCAGGACAGACTCCCCTGAAGTACCCGGGAAGTCACACGGGTAGGAAAGAGCCTGGTGATCCCTTGCAAAACAGGGACATCCAAGGCTAGGCTGGAACCAGAGTGTCGGTTCTGAGGGGGACTGAAGATTCACACCAGCTCCCCAGACAAACTGACAGGGAGCACAGATTCCAGATCTGTGTTCCCATTACAGGGTTGGGGGCATAGCAGCAACTAGGAGGACCCGGCTTACCGTCCATATACTTAGGGGAAAGCTACATTTAGGGACCGAGCTGCCGCTCCGCAATCCACCCAGAAGAAGGGAGAGAAAATCAGCCTTAAAGGACATATAGAAAGAGTGAGGGGTCTCAGAGTGACAACCTGGCTGCAGAGGGTTCAAGTGGTAAGTGAGTCAATTGTGTAAAGCTGTTAAGAACTGAACTGTACTGTGTGACTTGAAAGAATTGGAGAGTTAACCCGGTGAACCCTGCTTCAGTGTCCGTGTCTGATTCCAGGTATACAGAACTGTCAATCCACCATTTTACCCTGTCAGGAGCTGTCCCGACCCGCGGCGGGCTCATCCACCTTGCTGCAGCATCCATCCATCCTCCTGACAGAAGTACACTGCAGCGGTGGTCAGTAAACTGCAGCGGTGGTCCTCTTATTGACCACAACCTGTGGGTGGCGTCACGACAAATTCCCCTGTAAATATTCCCCCATTTATTGCGGAACCCGAGACACGGTCTGGACCAAGACCGCCGTGACATCCCCAGCAGTTACCCGGTCCGGCACCGACTACCCCGTCCCAGTGGGCTCAACAACCCTCTCCACCCAAATGCATACAACACATAGTATACAAGTTATAGATCTAGATATATATACTTGGGTACATATAATTGTGTGAGGTTTAAAGACGTTGACTAGGCTTGGGAAGAAAGTCTACTGTCCCTCTATGTGACTACAGTCTTCTGAATCCTGATAGCATGTAGTGTGCATGTGGTCAGGTTTCTTCAGCCCATGGTTATGTGAGCACAAGTGTGCAATGTGCATACTTACGGTCACGTGACAACTAGATTACTTTAAGAGAATGAGTATATCTAATCGGAATGTGAGCAGGAGTAAGCAAAGTACATGCATACAGTCACAAGACTGCTGTACTCACATTGGCAATAATGGAGAATCCTGACAGCGCGCACATTTCATACTGTAAGGATTTAGAAGTCTGTGGTCACAGAGAGTGACTACTACCTATCACCACAAACCTGGACAAACTCTTTTAGTCACCATGATGCAGCATGTGGGGGTTAATCTTGGATTACAGTGTGTCCTCCCCTGTCCATATACTGTATACTTATACTCTTTAAACAGATTATTTCTAAGAAAAGTAGGCAATATTCTAAGTATTTCGAAGAAAACTAGGCAGTAGGACAGATATTGCCAAGTCTTTGTATTGCTGTAATTTTTAATACTATGGAATAAAGATTTAACTTTTTAAGAATTATCTTCTGGTGATTCTTATATACTGTACTTCAAGAATGAATGATCATCTCAGTAGAACGAAGGAGAGGATTTATTTTTTACAGAGAAACTGTCAGTAAAAAAAACACTATTAACCTGCAGATATAGGGTTAATCTGCAGATTAATAACTTTCTGACCCGGCACTTAGAGCCCTGCTGATGAGAGGAAATTAACTATATTTCCCATGCAGGCTAAGTCACTAAGGTGGTGCCAGTGATGCTCTAATGACCACTTTGGGCAAAGTGAGCTGTGGCAGTACCCGTTCCCTTGGCACTGACTGACAGAGGGCTCATGCTGAGCAGTTCATTTCCCCCTGGCAATGGGATTCTCAGTTCGAGCACCAGGCATCTTCCAAACACTATTGTGGCACCCCAGGAGGTTAATGTGCCACAGTAACATCACCAAGGATTAAGTCCCCACACAACCCACAACACTACACTAGCGCTAGCGCCTCCAGGCCAAAAGGGGGAGCTAAAGCTGCTTCCCTATATATTCTGGGTGGAGAGGAAGTGGCAGTTAGTTCAGTTCCTGAGAGGACTGAGGGAAAGGACCTGGGTGTAAAAGGGCTGTATTAAGCTCAACCCACGGTCCACTGTCCAGTTCCAGGCCAGCCAGGGTCTGAGGAATAGGAGAAGCAGAGGAACACACGCGGGATACGGAGTTACCCTAAACTCACCCCAGAGAAGCGCAAAGACCGGATTCCGGATCCGCAATTATGCATGACACAAGCAGCACAGAAAACAGCGGATAAGTGGAGATTATATATCTTCACTGTACCACAGCGAAGCAACACGGCGGGGTCAGAAACACAAAGATAAGACTCAAGTTGCCTAACAAGTTTGGTACCAGTGAGGAGAGACAGGGCCGGGAGCCTAGCTAAAGCGGCAGCAGGGCACACACACAGCGCAGGAGTAGGAAGTCAAGGACCCAGCCAGGGTGGGAGCAACCCGGCCCTGGTACAGACTATGTGGACAATATCTACTGAATACCATCTGCAGTAAAGACTTGGAAACTACAAAACCGTGAGTCTGTGTAATCTTTGTGCTCGAGCCCTACTCTTCCTCACAAACTGTTATCATCTCTACCACTACCCGTACCCTGCATCATCCATAGACTATCATCACCACTACCCCGGGGGAACCAGGCTCTGCCCGTGGAGAGCCGTTACATCACCAGCTTCCAAACATCACCCCCGGAGGTTCTGCAGCAGCGGTGGTCACCCTGACCACATACCACGGGTGGCGTCACAACTATATCCCCTGTAAATAACCCCCTAACCCAATACTTGTGGGCCAAGACTGCTGTGATTCCCCTTGATACCCCATCACAGTAGGCTCTACACTATTAACCTGCAGATTAGTCCCATATCTGCAGGGTAATAGTGTTTTTTTTCTACCTGACAGGTTGCCTTTAAGATATATTAAAAAGTTTACCCATTTTGATGTGTTGGATTGATTTATGAAAATAGAAAAAAACAACAATGGTCATTCTTTAATTTCCTCGTGGTGGGATTCCTGATGGATTGAAAAGGTTATTTTTATAAATTACAGGTGATTTTGGGAGATTACAGCACAAAAACTCTTTATATTCAAGAACCCTTCTAACAAAAATTATCCAACTCCTTTAAAGGTCAACATTAATTTAACATTGTACATCACCTCACACATGTATGGCATATTTACTCATCAAGCAATAGGTTTTTAAGCCATGATGATATCCATTATGATGGCCATCTGGGAACTGCAATGATGCAAAGCTGATCAGGGGTCTGTCAGGAAATGCAATACATTTTAACAATTTAGTTGTTTAAAGGGAACCTGACACCTAAAAATCAACCCCCAGACCATTTATACCTGTCCCTGCACCTCCAGGAATGCATTGTAGTCATCCCTTTGTGTAAAAAAAGGGTATGTGTAAAGAATCTAAAAGTACTTTTATTACCTTGCTTTCTGCGGCTTCTCAGTGCTTGAGAAGTCACACAGGGCATTCCCTGTAGCTTCTCAGCGCTGCATGCAGATCAATTATTCACACCCAGATGGGCGTGCTAAGGCAGTGTGAGCTCCCTAGCCCCCCTTCATGGGCGGTATAGCCTGTATGATGCAAATCGCGTAATATTCATATGATAGGACTTTGCGCTGTGCATTGTGCATGCACGAGTTGGCTCTACGGCAGCTAGTCTGGGATTAGCTGCCGTACAGCCAACTCGCCCTAACTATCAAGGTAACCATGGGTACACCTATAATGCATTTCCTTATGTTCTAAAGCAGCCTCCATAGTCCCTGAGCATTTCCTCCATGAACAATAAAACCAAGCAAAAAACATTTTATATACACCTACTTATGGAGCACTGGTATGATTTAATTGAATTATAAGAGATCTATATATCCTAGAACTGCAGTGTATGGCTCTGCTTCACCATGTAGCAGGGCAGGAACTGTACTAAAAAGTTTTCTCTCACTTGAGTTCCCCTTTAAAGTGATTAAGATAATTTCAATGAAGATTATCAAATACTTTATACTCCAAAATAAAACTAGTGTTGTGAGTATGGTCAAGACACAGAGAAGGAAAAATTCAAGTAATGTCAATGGTAACCTAAATTTAGGTTAGGCATAAAAACCTCAACCAATTCTGACAATTTTACCCAATATTTCCTCTGCAAATTATTTCACAGAGCATATACAGTAGATATGCAAACATATTATGAGCAGCTAATCTTACTTTTAGCTCTTCAAATAAAAGAGCATGATGTTGTTTCCAGAGTGAAGCAACTAAACTTTTAGCCGCCATTAAGACTTGAGCTCCTAAAGGCCTTTTTTGTTTGGGGATTTCTTACAATCCCATCAACAATAGTGACAACTCAGCAGTAAGTGAAACATCTAAACTAGTTATATTATAAATGAGAAAGTTTGGAAGCACTTCTTCTCTACACAATGAATTCATTTTAGACCAAGGATACCTAAAGATTAATTGCCCATCACAAATATACGGTCAAAATAATTGCTCAAATTCCACTTTCCAATACACAACCAGTCTGAGTAATTATATATTGACCTTTAAGGGTTGTCATACCTTCCTGAAAGATCTTAATCTGGTCTCTATCAAGGAATACACAAGTTATATACGAGTAAATATTCTAAAGTGTGAAGTTTAAATAATTTTGCTTCTATGCCCAATCTTTCCAAATTTACAAGTAACTTTGTTTTGGTCAAGAATATATCATCAGGCTGGTACAATTATTAGTTTGCCTATTCCTGTTTCTAGTATGCTTCAACAGGTCTATTATGTTACACGTGAAATGGGAGGATAGAAGCACAGCAGATCTTATCGTCAATGAGAAACACAAATATAGTAGGTCGCTGCTACCTGGACGTTGTGTAGTACACAATGGCATATACACAAAATGGCGCTTCAGGGTCAACATCAACGGAGACGTGAGAACAAAAATTACAATGGACTGTGCTACCCGGACCCACGTGCGACAGGGAAGTCCAAACCGTTGTTGTAGCAATGCTTTATTTCAACCGACCGTTCGAGCGAACGATCCTTCTCAGGGAGTACACCTGTGTGTTCCCTGAGGAAGGAGTCAGGTCTAGCTCCAAAACGTGTCGAATGAAATAAAAAGCCACTTGCTACCAACAACGGTTTGGACGTCTCCTCTGTCGGCAGCGCGGGTCCGGTGTAATACAGTCCTGTGTATTTCTTACTATGTTACTAGGCATACAAATTCTATTTTTTTTTTTAAAAGCTCATTAATTAGTCCCCATGTCTTTTCTTCTGATCTTGGCATGTTATATTTATTTCTGAGAAGAAAAAAGGTTTTAATCTTCCCCCTTCTAAATCATCAGATACCACTGTAATTCCCCTCTCTTTCCACAAATCGATCTTAGCCATAGAGGAAATGTAATTTAAAATGTCTATAGGAATCCAGAAAGGGTCCTCTAACTTGAATATTTTTTTTGATTTTTGCAGAAATATCTTCCAAGCTTATATAGCCGCTCTGATGGTAGGTTGAGTTGGAAGTCGCTTCCTAGATTTACAAAGATATGCTACCACCAGAGAGCTAGGAGTTCTATTAGGCATACCCAATTCTTCCAAATAACCCATAAAGGTCTATCTATGCTCTCCTACCATTTTTGACAATTGTTTTTATCAGAGTAGCTTGATAGTAAGCTGGAATATTAGGCAGCCCTAATCACCCTTTTTTTTGTTTTTCAAGTATAGACCTGGCCAATCTAGGTTTCTGCTTACTCCATATAAAATTGACTAATTGATTCTGGACCTTTTGTAGGAAGCTTTTTGTGACGTGCAATGGAATAGACCTAAAGATGTATAACATTTTTCGGAGAATAAACATTTTATACAAATTAATTTTCCCTAAACAGGAAATCTCTAACTTAGTCAAGTAAAGTAGATATTTCTGAATAACTTTATATATATTACACAAGTTATTGTTGACTATTTCGGACATTGGATTTGTATTAGTAATACCAAGGTATGAAAAACTGTTTTTTTCCCATTTGTCCTTTGAATTCTTCTTTTAAAATCATCAGCAGATCCGGTCAATATTAAAGTGCAAAATTTGGTTTTAACTTATGTTCATTTTATAGAGAGAGGTATTAGAGAATTCTGTGGCGCCCCTGCGGCTAGGCGCCACAGAGTGGTATTGCATTTATCATCTACATGTAATATTATTGTAAGTTGCTGGGTTAGGATTTAAATCTTATAGAGTCTATTTTTAAACTCACTTAGGACCGCACCACTTAGAATAGGGGAACTGGTAATATGGTAGGTTCCACAGGGTGGGGGTTAAAGGGGTTATTTACAGGGGAACGTGACGCCACCTGTAGTGTCCGGTAAGGTGGTACCGGCGCTGCCAGATGGCCGCTGAGGTGATGGAGGGGGCAGCAAAGTGTGGTACAGCTCCCCACAGGTGGAGCTTTACCTCAGGGCAGCTATTGTGGTGAGATGGTGAGGGAGGAGAGTGATGGTAATGGTGGTGCAGTTCTTACCCCTTCTGCTGATGATGTTGATGATGTTAAGTCCTCTGGGCTGCGACAGGAAGAATAACAGAAACAGTTCCAGTTTAACTCTGCTTTACTTGGTACTGACTGATGGCATAACAAGACACGGTACAGTTTGGTTTTAGGGTGTTTGCTGCCAACTCAGGGTTCCTCTTATGGAGTCTTTAGATGTCCTCTCTTTGTTTTTCAGGGTTTTCTACTCTCTTTTTCAGTCTTTCTATCTTTCCCACCTTTGTAGAGCTCACCCGCCAGTCCCTTGATCTCCTTCAGTGAGGTACGGTTATCCTTTCCCGGATTTAAGAGGAGTCTGAACTTCTCCCCCGACGTCGGTAATCAGGCCGTTACCCCACTGGTTATGGATCTATTGTGGTCCTGAGGAATGAGGTGCCTTTGTGGGGCTGTAAGCAACCCGGTCCTGTTGGGCCTGCAACTCGTCGGCTTTGCAGTCAGAGATGAACTCCTGGCTGCCTCGGTTGTCCGTGTCACCGGTGTCCCCTCAACATGACCAGCTGGCTCCTATAGCCCTGGCCCGTTGCCATCTGTCCTGGGTCCCCACATAAAGATGGGGTACCCTCCACTCAGCTGGCCTACCAGGCCTGACCACTCTGTCTGCCTACCCAACACCGACTGAGGTAAAACTGTCAACTGTCACTCCACTCAATCCTAAGCTCCACCCCCACCCTGTGGAACCTACCATATTACCAGTTCCCCCTATTCTAAGTGGTGCGGTCCTAAGTGAGTGTAAAAATAGACTCCACAAGATTTAAATCCTAACCCAGCAACTTACAATATTATTACATGTAGATGATAAATGCAATACCACTCTGTGGCGCCTAGCCGCAGAGGCGCCACACCCCCCTTGGTGAAACACACCCGTCCGCGGGTGTTAAACCAAACCTGAAATAAAATGCATTTTACATAAAACATTGAACATTTAGGGTGTATCTGCTTAGGAGGCCTGGCTCTACTTAAACCACCCCCAGGCACTTTCTTTTCCTAACTTAATATGCATGGGGGCTAGTCCAGTTCCTCCACCCTTAGTTCAGAACTATTTATAACGTATTTAACTTTTAACAGGTATTAACAATAAGATTGCTTCTTTTCTTCCCTTGCGGGAGGCTCAATACTTATAGCGTTGCATTTAACTTTGACTATAGTCTAGTCCAGGGGTCTCAAACTTGGCTGGGTTGGTGGGCTGCATATAGAAAAACATTTATAACGGGGGCCGCATTCCTTGTAGGACTAAGTGATATTTTTAGTAATACCAGGATTTTTAGCTCAATGTAGTAAAGTACAAATCCTGATCCTCTTCTTGTAGTAATGTCCCCATCCTGTAGTAATGTCCTTTTCTACTGATGTCCCCGATTCCTGATCCCTTTTTCTAGTGATCTCCTTGCACCTCGGGTCTCTCTGAAGCAGGGAGCTGCGCTTTGTCTTGAGGGATGAGTCCTCCCTGAGTCTGAACCCTCCACTTCTTTAATTTCTTAAACTAACAATGAGGTCCTTCTCCGGGGTCCCATTTTCTTCTGTGGCCCCTGGTCCTATGTTTGCTTAGTTTTAAAGTCTTTTTGTCACTATCCTCAGGGTTAAACTCCTCCTGAGACTGCTGGGCTTCTCACTGTGGCTCTGCAAGCCCACAGCATCGGACTCCAGTGTCCGGTTGTGCTAAAGGGGAATATATTTAGAACCCTTTTCTTGTTCCCTATCTCCTCTACTTGCCTCCGGCCCCTTCCATAGGGTATGAACAGCCGACAATTGTCCCTTCTGGTCCTGGCCTATATCCTTTACCAGAGACCAGCAGCTCAGTTTTCTCCTTTCTTCCTCTCCTCTCTTCAACTAACTGCTAACTGTCTCCTGGGACTAACTGTCTCCTCCTCTCAGCCTGGATCTTCTTAAAGGGGAACTGACTTAATGCAGCCAGTAGAGCTCCCCCTTCAGGTCTGGAGTGGTAGGTGGTGTGTGCTGAGCAAACCAAGGTGTCAGTCCTTCCTTGCACCAGTGTAACCTGTGGCAATCCCCTGCAGGGGTGCCACATTCCCCCCTAGTTAAACACAGTCCTCCGGGACTGAAACATTTTTCATAAACACAATAGGTTATAACTATTTACATTTGATTATTGAGCAGAGTCTTAAAAATGAAAAATTTACAAAAACCAGGGATAAATAAGAAAACAGGTTACCAGTCCATACAGCGCTATTCCATCCGCTGCAGGCTGTTTAGGGGTGTTGAAACAGGAGTTTGCCACTACCAGTCCTGTGGCTATGGTCCATTTTGAAAATAAGAAAAAAGGAAAGTTCAAGAGTCCAACAGGTTAAGTTTCTTAAAATTAAAAGAAAAAGCATAACTATATACACGAGGACTGAAAACCGGTTGGGATACTAGAAGAAAAGAACAATATCAGAAAATCAAAGAATGCGTTGAAAGAAGTCTGGAAAGATCTAGAGTAAGACAAGAAACCAACTTCAACAAAAGTGCGCAAGGAACGCCTTAACACCAGATGAATTGGTTTTGAGAAGAAAAAAGAGAATGCATAAACTAGATGATCAGTGGAAAAAAGAACCATACTCTGTATTACCATCCAATTTTGATAACCAGAAAACCTGTTTAATCAGTAAAGATCATGGGGAAACTACAGCAACAGTGTCCAGAGATCATTTAAAAAAGTGTCCTCAACAGCTTCAACCAGAAGAAGATGTACCTTGTCTAAAGCCAGAAGAGCAAGAGAAGCCAAAGACAGTCCAGACAATCATTGGTTAGTTACCAGCAGATTGGCCTCAAATAGAAGGTACATATCTAATCCCAACTTTAACGTTTCCATCAGCAGTAGAAGTGCCGAGAATACAAGAACCACCCGTTGTACCGGAACCAGAGATCCCTGCAATCGGTGAACCTGCCAGTCCACTAGAGAGACTACGCCAATACTACGGTATTACAGCAACACGTAGATCTGACAGACTGAGAGAGAGAGCATACACTGCATCAGGTACAGACATTAGTAACACACCAGTGCTACGCAGGTCAACCCGTAGTAACTTTGGTCAGCCACCACTTAGATATAGAGAGTAGGCCATAAAATGTGGGAAAATGTAAAAATGTTTAAAATGTAAATATGTTATTAATGGTAGTGTACAGAAGGGTGGAGGAACTGGATTAGCCCCCATGCACATCAAGTTAGGAAAAGAAAGTGCCTGGGGGTGGTATAGTGAAGCCAAGCCTCCTAAGCAGATACACCCGTATTGTATATAGTTATGCTTTTTCATTTTTAAGAAACTTAACCTGTTGGACTCTGGAACTTTCCCTTTTTCTTATTTTTAAAATGGACCATAGCCACAGGACTGGTAGTGGCAAACCCCTGTTTCAACACCCCCTAAACAGCCTGCAGCGGATGGACTAGCGCTGTATGGACTGGTAACCTGTTTTCTTATTTTTTCCTGGATTTTGTAAATTTTTCATTTTTAAGACTCTGTTCAATAATCAAATGTAAATAGTTATGATATGTTTATGAAAAATGTTTCAGTCCTGAAGGACTGTATTTAACTAGGGGGGAATGTGACACCCCTGCGGGGGATTGCCACAGGTTACACTGGTGCAAGGAAGGACTGACACCTTGGTTTGCTCAGCACACACCACCTACCACTCCAGACCTGAAGGGGGAGCTCTACTGGCTGCATTAAGTCAATTCCCCTTTAAGAAGATCCAGGCTGAGAGGAGGAGACAGTTAGTCCCAGGAGACAGTTGGCAGTTAGTTCGTGTGAGGAGAGGAGAAAGGAGGAGGCAGAGCTGCTGGTCTCTGGTAAAGGACATAGGCCAGGATCAGAAGGGACAATTGTCGGCTGTTCATACCCCAGGGAAGGGGCCGGAGGCAAGTAGAGGAGGTAGGGAACAAGAAAAGGGATCTGAATATATTCCCCTTTAGCACAACCGGACACTGGAGTCCGATGCTGTGGGCTTGCAGAGCCACAGTGAAAAGCCCAGCAGTCTCAGGAGGAGTTTAACCCTGAGGATAGTGACAAAAAGACTTTAAAACTAACCAAACATAGGACCAGGGGCCACAGAAGAAAATGGGACCCCGGAGAAGGACCTCATTGTTAGTTTAAGAAATTAAAGAAGTGGAGGGTTCAGACTCAGGGAGGAATCATCCCTCAAGACAAAGCGCAGCTCCCTGCTTCAGAGAGACCCGAGGTGCCCGCTCCCTCTGCAGAGCCGCCGACGGCTGGAAAAATCTATTTCATCTTACAGGTTGGCAGCCATTAACTAGGGGGGCCTCACCATGAGTGATACGGATGATGTGCGGGTCCCTGACAGGGGAGATGGCCAGAATGCAGTACCTGGAGCAGCAGCCCAAATAATGCCCATTACCATGCCGTATGTACCAGGTGCTAAATGGTTACCAACATATGAAGGTATGTATATGTTATGGAGAAGATGACAGCCTCTCTACATGACAATATGGATAGGTTTGACAGGGTTTGGGCTCCATGGACTTTATTTAGAGGAGACCCATTGGGGTAGCGAGGAGAACACCTTGACCAAAAAAAACGGAAGAGAGTGAATGCTCAGGACAGGCCACAATCACGCAATTAAAAGAAAAGGGAATTCGGGTGGACTCCCTTGGTTCGGGACCTACTTCACAGGAGCTTAATAAATTGAAAATTTACCTGCTGGAAACGATCATTAGACACGCTGAATGTATTACTACTGTTCTGTTTATGTATATTTCTTTTTGTAAGAGACGAACGGAGATTGTATATTTGCCAGACTTTGGCTTTTGTCATATGTTATAAAAAACAAAAATCTCAATAAAAACAAAGTTGAAACAACATATGAAGGTAAACCTGGTACGTTAGCAACCTTTAAGCATAAGATGTGTGCAATGCTGGACATGTATGCTATGACGCAGAAGCAGCAGGCTACTGTTGTGCTGGGACAATTAACAGGTGCAGCGGAGCTGGAGGCTGAGTCCTGGAGTGATGCTGACAGGGACTCTGCTGCAGTGGAGTCTGAACTTCTCCCTCAACGTCGGTAATCAGGCTGTTACCCCACCAGTTATGGATCTATTGTGGTCCTGAGGGGTGAGGTGCCTTTGTGGGGCTGTCAGCAACCCAATTCTGTTGGGCCTGCAGCTTGTCGGCTTTTCAGTCAGGGATAAACGCCTGGCTGCCTCGGTTGTCCGTGTCACCGGTTTCCCCTCAACATGACCAGCTGGCTCCAACCAGCCCTGGCCCGTTGCCTTCTGTCCTGGGCCCCCACATAAAGATGGGGTACCCTCCACTCAGCTGGGCTGCCAGGCCTGACCACTCTGTCTGCCTTCCCAGCACAGACTGAGGTAAAACTGTCAACTCTTACTCTACTCAGTCCTAAGCTCCGCCCCCACCTTTGGAACCTACTATATTACCAGTTCCCCCTACTTTAAGTGGTGCGGTCCTAAGTGAGTGCTAAAAATAGACTCCATAAGATTTAATCCTAAACCAGCAACTTACGAAATAATATTACACAGAAATAATAAATGCAATACTATTCTGTGGTGCCTAGTCACAGGGGCGCTACACAGCGAAAATGATGAGGCCAGGGCTGTGGGGGGTACTCGGTCACCGGTCTGCTCAGTAGGGAGTCACAGGTGGACGCGATCCCGGTGCCCTGGGGATCATTTGAAGGGGGGTTGAAGGAATTATTTATTGGGGAACGTGACGCCACCTGTAGTGTCCGGTAATTTGGTACCGGCACTGCCAGCCGGCCGCTGAGGTGATGGAGGGGGCAGCAAAGTGTGGTACAGCTCCCCACAGGTGGAGCTTTACCTCAGGGCAGCAATAAAGGAAGATGGTGAGGGAGGGCAGTGAAGGAGGATGATGGTGAATTATAGCTGTAAAACAGTCACACATACACACAGGGATAGTTGTTCCGGTACCTTTTTACTGGTGGTCACATAACAGGTACAGTCCAGTGTAATAACCAGGTCCCTGATGCAATTTAGGATTGACTCCTTGGAAGGATATGAGGCCTCCTTTATCTTTGTGCTTTGCCTTGAGGGATGAGTCCTCCCTGAGTCTGAACCCTCCACTTCTTTAATATATAAAACTAACAATGGCCTATGTCCTTTTCCAGAGACCAGCAGCTCTGCCTCCTCCTTTCTCCTCTCCTCACACGAACTAACTGCCAACTGTCTCCTGGGACTAACTGTCTCCTCCTCTCAGCCTGGAACTTCTTAAAGGGGAACTGACTTAATGCAGCCAGTAGAGCTCCTCCTTCAGGTCTGGAGTGGTAGATGTGTGCTGAGCAAACCAAGGTGTCAGTCCTTCCTTGCACCAGTGTAACCTGTGGCAATCCCCTGCAGGGGTGCCACATTCCCCCCTAGTTAAACACAGTCCTTCGGGACTGGAACATTTTTCATAAACACAACAGATTATAACTATTTACATTTGATTATTGAACAGAGTCTTAAAAATGAAAAATTTACAAAAACCAAGGAAAAATAAGAAAACACGTTACCAGTCCATGCAGCGCTAGTCCATCCGCTGCAGGCTGTTTAGGTGATGTTGAAACAGGGTTTTGCCACTACCAGTCCTGTGGCTATGGTCCATTTTAAAAATAAGCAAAAGGGAAAGTTCAAAAGTTCAACAGGTCAAGTTTCTTAAAATTAAAAGAAAAAGCATAACTAGATACAATACGGGTGTATCTGCTTAGGAGGCCTGGCTTCACTTCTACCACCCCCAGGCACTTTCTTTTCCTAACTTAATATGCATGGGGGCTAGTCCAGTTCCTCCACCCTTCTATACACTACCATTAATAACATATTTACATTTTAAATATTTTTACATTTTCCCACATTTTATGGCCTACTCTCTGTATCTAAGTGGTGGCTGACCAAAGTTACTGCGGGTTGACCTGCGTAGCACTGGTGTGTTACTAATGTCTGTATCTGATGCGGTGTATGCTCTGTCTCTCAATCTATCAGATCTACGTGTTGCTGTAATACTGTAGTATTGGTGTAATCTCTCTAGTGGACTGGCAGGTTCACCGATTGCAGGGATCTCTGGTTCCGGTACAACGGGTGGTTCTTGTATTCTCGGCACTTCTACTGCTGATGGAAACGTTAAAGTTGGGATTAGATATGTACCTTCTATTTGAGGCCAATCTTCTGGTAACTCTCCAATGATTGTCTGGACTGTCTTTGGCTTCTCTTGCTCTTCTGGCTTTGGACAAGTTACATCTTCTTCTGGTTGAAGCTGTTGAGGGCACTTTTTTAAATGATCTCTGGACACTGTTGCTGTGGCTTCACCATGATCTTTACTGATTAAACAGGTTTTCTGGTTATCCAAATTGGATGGTAATACAGTGTATGGTTCTTTTTCCCACTGATCATCTAGTTTGTGCATTCTTCTTTTTCTTGTCAAAAGCAATTCTCCTGGTGTTAAGGGCGTTCCTTGCGCACTTTTGTTGAAGTTGGTTTCTTGTCTTACTCTAGATCTTTCCAGACTTCTTTCAACGCATTCTTGGATTTTCTGATATTGTTCTTTTCTTCTAGTATGCCAATCTGTATCTGTAGTATCTGCTTCAGGAACTACTATGCCTATCTCAAAGTCTACTGGCAATTTTCCTGGTCTTGCTCTCATGAGGTATGCAGGGGTGCAATTTGTTGAACTTACTGGGATGTTGTTGTAGATGTCAACTAGATCTGGTAACTTTTGTGGCCACTGGTTGCGTTCTTCTAAGGGCAGAGTTTTTAGCATTTCAATTACCACGTGATTCGTCTTTTCACACATTCCATTTGTTTGAGGATGGTAAGACGTGGTGCGTATTTTCTTGCATCCGTATAGGTGACAGAACTCTTGAAATATTTCAGCTTCAAAGGCAGGTCCTTGATCTGTCAATACCTGGTCTGGATAGCCATGAGGTCTGCAGAAATAAAGCTTGAAATGTTCTTGCTGCTGTCTCAGCTGTTAAGCCTTTTACTGGAGCTACCACAAGGAACCTGGAATAATGGTCTACCATGGTAAGAGCATAAGTGTACCCTGATTTGCTGGGTGTAAGTTTGACATGATCTATGGCTACCAGTTCTAATGGTTCTTTGGTGATGATAGATTTGAGGGGTGCTTTCTGGCTGTTACGGTCTTTTCTTCTTAATGAGCATGGTCCACAATTTTTACACCATCTCTCTATGGAGGCTCTCATGCTGATCCAATAGAATCTTTCACGTAACAGTATTTCCAATTTTCTCCATCCAAAGTGTCCCGATTCATCATGATACGCTTGTAATACCATTCGGACATCTCTCTTGGGAACCACAACTTGCCATACCATTTCATGCGTTCTTGGGTTGATATACCACCTGCACAATTGACCTTGATAGATGAATAACCGGCTTCTTTCTTTCCACAAGTGTTGAGCTTCCAGTGGAGTATTCTTTTCAAGTTTGGAACCTGGTTGAGTTATTAACTTCTTTACAAGACTTATTGCCGGATCACTGTCTTGAGTCTCTTTCCATCCATAGTGAGGCAACGGGTTTAGTTCAGCAGTCTGACGATTTTGGTAGACGCGATCTTCAGTGATTTGCCATTTTCTACTTTTATGGAAAGCTGGGAGTTCTATTTCCTCTAAGTCATCTTCTTCTTCTTCACTTCCTTGTGGGTGTACTTGTGGGTTTCTAGAAAGGGCATCAGCATTTGCGTTGTTATGACCTGCTCGATATTTCATAGTAAAGTCATAATTTGACAGTCGAGCCATCCAACGTTGCTCCAATGCTCCAAGTCTTGTGGTATCTAGATGTGTCAACGGGTTATTATCTGTAAAGACGGTGAACTTCGAAGCTGCGAGGTAATGCTTGAACCTTTCTGTTACGGCCCAGACCAAGGCCAGGAACTCCAACTTAAAGGAACTATAGTTTTCTGGGTTCCTCTCGGTGGGTCGAAGTTTTCTGCTAGCGTAGGCAATTACTCGTTCTCTACCATCTTGCATCTGAGAAAGGACTGCTCCCAAGCCTACATTGCTTGCGTCGGTGTAAAGGACAAATGGTAGGTTATAATCGGGGTAAGCCAGAATTTCCTCACTGGTTAGAGCCTGCTTCATCTGTTGGAAGGAATTTTCTTGTTCCTCTCCCCATTCTAATGGTGACTCTGGAAATCTTCTCTTCTTAGATTGGCCTATCAGAAGATCTTGTAGGGGCGCAGCCATCTTTGTGTAGCCCTTAATGAATCTTTTATAGTATCCAACCAAACCTAAGAACTGACGTATCTCGGTGATGGTCGTTGGTCTTTGCCAATCCTGGATTGCTGTTACCTTTTCCGGGTCTGGTGCTACTCCATCTGCGCTGACCACGTGTCCCAGGTATTGGACTTTAGGTTTCAGCAGGTGACATTTAGATGGTTTGAGCTTCATCCCGTACTTCGCTAATGCCTCAAATACCTCTGCTAGGTTTTTTAGGTGTTCTTCGTAGGTTCTAGAGAACACGATGACGTCGTCCAGGTATAAGAGCACTGTTTCGAAGTTTCGGTGTCCCAGGCAACTTTCCATGATTCTCTGAAACGTTCCTGTTGCATTGCATAACCCGAATGGCATGCAATTGAATTCGCATAGTCCCATTGGTGTTGTGAATGCAGTCTTCTCCCGATCTTCTTCTGCAACGGAGACCTGCCAATACCCACTAGTGAGATCTAATGTGGAGAAATAATTTGCAGTTTTTAATGCAGCAAGAGACTCCTCTATTCGGGGTAACGGGTAAGCATCTTTGTGAGTGATTTTATTGACCTCTCTGTAATCTACATACATCCTCATTGTGCCATCCTTCTTCCTGACTAAGACTAAAGGGGCTGCCCAGGGACTACTGCTATCTCTTATAACTCCGGCCTCCTTCATGTCCCTCAGCATCTCTTTGGCATGTTGGTAGTGACCTGGTGGAATGGGTCTGTGTCTCAACTTGATTGGAGGATGATCACCTGTAGGTATGCGATGATGTACCCCTTTAATCCTCCCAAAATCTAATGGATGCTTATTAAATATCTGCTCGAACTCCTGCACTACCCGGTACACTCCGTGCTTCTGATGAGAAGGGGTGGCATCAGTTTCTACATGCAACTGCTGACACCACTCCTCCAGATGTCCTTTAGAGTTACTATCCTCCGCCAGACTAGGTGAGGAAACAGGTTCCACTGCCTGTATGTTGTTGTTACAAACAGTATACAGCTTTGCTACAGTAGCATACCGGGGTAGCTTTGCTTCCTCTGCCCCACAATTTAACACATGGATTGGTACTCGTCCCTTACGTACATCCACCACCCCTCTGGCTGTCAGTAGTGTAGGTCTGTGCTCCGAAAATACCGGCTCTACAACCGCCTGGTATTCCTGTCCTCTACAACCTATCGCTGCTCGACACCATATCATCATTTCGCTTTTTGGTGGTAGTACAATGGGAACCGAGTCTGTTACCCGCACACTGCCAATTTTTCCCCCAGACAGATTAACCTGTTGTTTGTGGATGAGGGCTCTGATCTCTCGTTGGATGACTCTTGTCTGCCCATAACTAGCAGTCTGAGAAATCTGTCGGAGTAAAAACAACACTTCTCCAAAGCAATTTTCAATAACATTTGTACCAATAACCATGTAAGGGCATTTTTCATTAGGATTATCTTCAACCACAAATAACCCTTGACCTTTCAACTCCTCCCTCCCCAACTTTATTGTAGCTGCTCTGTATCCCACCTGTTTCTGTGGTTGGCCATTAGCTGCAATAATATAAAAATTGGGGTTTGGGGGTTCAAGATCATCATCAGACCAAAACTGCTTGTAAAGGATATGTGGGATCGTAGTGACCTGCGACCCGGTGTCTAGTAGGGCCGACATGGGGATTCCTTCTAGTGTAATGTTGAGGTACGGACGGCCTCCCACGTACCGCTTACACCAGTCTTTTGGGCCCAGCTGCTCTACTCCTGGGAGTTGGCCCTCGGACCCAGGAATCTCGTGTTTAAAGGGCATCCTCTTGCAAAGTGTCCTGGTTTGTTGCATCGCAGGCAGATGGGTTGTCCTGAAGAATCTGTGTAATCCCTGGCTCTGCGTTGGATTGGTGCCTTGGTCCCCTGCCCGGGCGACATGTATCTACATTGGAATGGTGCGTTGGTTCCCTGCGCGGGCGACATGGGTCTACGTTGGAATGGTGCGTTGGTCCCCTGCGTGGGCGACACGAGTCTATGTTGGAATGGTGTGTTGGTCCCCTGCCCGGGCGACTTGGCTTTTCTCTGCATCCATGGGACATCCTCAGGGCTATCAGCTAGTTGGATTTTGCTTGGTGGTGGTGCCCCAGGCATATTTTGCAAGAGCTTTAGTACATAGTCTATATTTTTAGTTAACTGCAGCACCTGGTTTTGCATGTTATCATTTGCTACAGCTTGACTTTCCACTTTTGCAGGTTCTGCAGAAATAGGTTTAAAGTCTATGGGAGAAGCGTTAACCTGCCAGGATTGGTTTGCAGGTTCTGCAGGTGCTGGATCTCTTAGCACAGTTATAGCACGATCTTTTAAGTCACTAAAATTCACTGTTGGGTGATCCAATACCCACATATGCACTTGTTGGCGGTGATAGTCTGACCTTAATCCCTCTGTAAACTGCTCAGCAAGCATTTTATTCTCTTCCAGTACACTTGCCGGGTTTACCTGTTTTAAGGACCGGAGTGCCCCTTGTAAACGGAGGGCATAGTCTCTGAAGGTATCCTGCGGTATCTGCTTACACTGGTAGAACAGCATCCTCAATTCAGACTGTGTGCGCTTTTCAAACACCAATTTTAGCTTTTCAAACACCTTAGCAGCAGAGTCCCTGTCGGCATCACTCTAGGACTCAGCCTCCAGCTCCGCTGCGCCTGTTAATTGTCCCAGCACAACGGTGGCCTGCTGCTTCTGTGTCATAGCATACATGTCCAGCATTGCACACATCTTATGCTTAAATGTTGCTAACGTACCAGGGTTACCTTCATATGTTAGTAACCATTTGGCACTTGGTACATACGGCATGGTTATGGGCATTATTTGGGCTGCTGCTCCAGGTACTGCGTTCTGGCCGTCTCCCCTGTCAGGGACCCGCACATCATCCATATCACTCATGGTGAGGCCCCCCTAGTTAATGGCTGCCAACCTGTAAGATGAAACAGATTTCTCTAGCCGTCGGCGGCTCTGCAGATGGAGGCGGCACCTCAGGTCTCTCTGAAGCAGGGAGCTGCACTTTGTGTCTCTCCGGCAGAGTGGAGGGGGTGGGGCTTATCTTCCCGCTCTTTCTCCTGCTGTGACGCAGCTGTAATTTCTGAGGCAGTGTAATGGCAGCCAAACAAACAGTCAATTAAATAAAGTCTTAAGGCGCACTTCACCTGGTAAATACCAGGCTGGTTCGGATCCTGTTCGTGACGCCAGAAAATGATGAGGCCAGGGCTGTGGGGGGTACTCGGTCACCAGGTCTGCTGAGTAGGGAGTCACAGGTGGACGGGATCCCGGTGCCGTGCCCTGGGGATCATTTGAAGGGGGGTTGAAGGAATTATTTACAGGGGAACATGACGCCACCTGTAGTGTCCGTTAATTTGGTACCGGCACTGCCAGCCGGCCGCTGAGGTGATGGAGGGGGCAGCAAAGTGTGGTACAGCTCCCCACAGGTGGAGCTTTACCTCAGGGCAGCAATAAAGGAAGATGGTGAGGGAGGGCAGTGAAGGAGGATGATGGTGAATTATAGCTGTAAAACAGTCACACATACACACAGGGATAGTTGTTCCGGTACCTTTTTACTGGTGGTCACATAACAGGTACAGTCCAGTGTAATAACCAGGTCCCTGGTGCAATTTAGGATTGACTCCTTGGAAGGATATGATGCCTCCTTTATCTCTGTGCTTTGCCTTGAGGGATGAGTCCTCCCTGAGTCTGAACCCTCCACTTCTTTATTATATAAAACTAACAAGGAGGTCCTTCTGCGGGGTCCCGTTTCTCCTGTGGCCCCTGGTCCTATGCTTGGTTAGTTTAATGTCTCTGTACTCTATCCTCAGGGCTAAACTCCTCCTGAGACTGCTGGGCTTTTCACTGTGGCTCTGCAAGCCCACAGCATCGGACTCCAGTGTCCGGTTGTGCTAAAGGGGAATATATTCAGATCCCTTTTCTTGTTCCCTACCTCCTCTACTTGCCTCCGGCCCCTTCCCTGGGGTATGAACAGCCGACAATTGTCCCTTCTGATCCTGGCCTATGTCCTTTTCCAGAGACCAGCAGCTCTGCCTCCTCCTTTCTCCTCTCCTCACACGAACTAACTGCCAACTGTCTCCTGGGACTAACTGTCTCCTCCTCTCAGCCTAAGGACTTTATTACTGACTAACTGTGTGGATTATAAGAACTGAGCTGAGCCGCCATTACACCGCCTCACAAATTTAAACTGCGTCACTGCAGCAGGAGAAAAAGCGGGAAGATAAACCCCGCCCCCTCTGCTCTGCCGAGGAGTGACGAATGTAGTGGCGGGCTCTGGAAAAGCCCAAAAGACTTGCCATAGGAACTTTGCGGTGGGCGGGCTTAAAAGTGCATAAAGAACTATGTGCTAGCCCAGGGGCGTGCCTCGGCCCCTCAGCATACATGGGCCATCCAAGAGGTGCCAAAAAGTCTCCCCGCCCCCATTGCTCTCAATCAACCAAGGGGGCAGGTCGAGCACTGTAACGGAGGACCCAGCGAGCATGGAGCCCGGAAGAGGAAAGAACGCCGAACCGGAAAGCCTGATACGGTTCTCCAAAGAGCCCGACATGACTGGGGAGGAGGACTGAGAGGAAGGAACAGCCGGCGGCGCAGAGGAGGCCGGGCCCCGCGAGCTATGGAGGGTCGCGGTACCAGCACCAATAGCAGCGGCTGGAGTGAGGAGAGTGTCTTTAGTTGCAGTTCCCCAGGGCCACCCGGACCAGGACCTGTATCGTGGGGACATGATCACCTATGAACGCCATGCAGGTCCCGCGGGTGGTTTGCAATCCGGGTCAGTAAAGTTGAGCAGTAAAGAGTTAACCCGGGATTGCACTGTTTAAAGTGTGAGCAGAATCGTTTAAAATGCATATTTTTCTTGCATTGCATTGTTTCTTTTTCCTTTTCCAGCATTTGATGGACAGTAATCAAAGAACTTGTTACCTGGTCCCAGTTGGGCCAGTATGGACTAGACTATAGTCAAAGTTAAATGCAACGTTATAAGTAGTGAGCCTCCCGCAAGGGAAGAAAAGAAGCAATCTTATTGTTAATACCTGTTAAAAGATAATACGTTATAAATAGTTCTGAACTAAGGGTGGAGGAACTGGACTAGCCCCCATGCATATTAAGTTAGGAAAAGAAAGTGCCTGGAGGTGGTTTAAGTAGAGCCAGGCCTCCTAAGCAGATACACCCTAAATGTTCAATGTTATATGTAAAATGCATTTTATTTCAGGTTTGGTTTAACACCCACTGACGGGTGTGTTTCACCAAGGGGGTGTGTGGCTCCCCTGCGGCTAGGCGCCACAGAGTGGTATTGCATTAACATCTACATGTAATATTATTGTTGCTGGGTTAGGATTTAAATCTTATGGAGTCTATTTTTACACTCACTTAGGACCGCACCACTTAGAATAGGGGGAACTGGTAATATGGTAGGTTCCACAGGGTGGGGGCAGAGTTTAGGATTGAGTAGAGTGACAGTTGACAGTTTTACCTCAGTCGGTGCTGGGAAGGCAGACAGAGTGGTCAGGCCTGGTAGCCCAGCTGAGTGGAGGGTACCCCATCTTTATGTGGGGACCCAGGACAGATGGCAACGGGCCAGGGCTGGTAGGAGCCAGCTGGTCATGTTGAGGGGACACCGGTGACACGGACAACCGAGGCAGCCAGGAGTTCATCCCTGACTGCAAAGCCGAAGAGCTGCAGGCCCAACAGGACCGGGTTGCTGACAGCCCCACAAAGGCACCTCATTCCTCAGGACCACAATACATCCATAACCAGTGGGGTAACGGCCTGATTACCGACGTCGGGGGAGAAGTTCAGACTCCTCTTAAATCTTGGAAAGGATGACCGTGCCTCACTGAAGGAGATCAAGGGACTGGCGGGTGAGCTCTACAAAGGTGGGAAAGATAGAAAGACAGAAAAAGAGAGTAGAAAACCCTGAAAGACAAAGAGAGGACATCTAAAGACTCCATAAGAGAAACCCTGAGTTGGCAGCAACACCCTAAAACAAACTGTACCGTGTCTTGTTATGCCATCAGTTGGTACCAAGTAAAGCAGAGTTAAACTGGAACTGTTTCTGTTATTCTTCCTGCCGCAGCCCAGGGGGCTTAACATCATCAACATCATCAGCAGAAGGGGTAAGAACTGCACCACCATTACCATCACTGTCCTCCCTCACCGTCTCACCACAATAGCTGCCCTGAGGTAAAGCTCCACCTGTGGGGAGCTGTACTACACTTTGCTGCCCCCTCCATCACCTCAACGGCCGGCTGGCAGCGCCGGTACCACCTTACCGGACACTACAGGTGGCGTCACGTTCCCCTGTAAATAACCCCTTTAACCCCCTCTGTTTACCATCAACATCTGGTATAATTGATCACCAGGGCACGGCACCGGGGTCCGACCATCCGTGACTCCCCACACAGTAGCCCCTGTGTCCGAGTCCCTCATCCACCCCAGCTCTGGTTGAATCAATTCCTTGATATTATACATCAATTGTCTAATTGAGTTTAATGGGTCTGTTAAGGTAACCAAAATATCATTCGCGAACAAGGCAATTTTGTACTGTCTGCTATTTAGGGGGACTCCTTTAATCTCACTATTTTACGTATTTTTTCTACCAGTGGTTCCATAAAAAGATCGAACAGTGTTGGTGAAAGGGGACAGCCGTGTCTTGTTTCATTGGATAGATAAAGTAATTCAGATAAATGATTGTTCGTCATAATCTAAGCAGAGGGAGAAGAATAGAAATAAATATATTTTCTTTGAAACCGAATTTCTGCAAAGTGCTAAAGGGGGCCCCCCAATGGACTCTGTCGAATGCTTTTTCAGCATCAACAGCAATAGCCAACATCGGCATCTTCATGATCTTCTCCCTTGCCTCCTGCACCAAAATGTTGCTCTCTCACCAAGCTGCTTGCATATTGTCCTGTAGCCCATCCCAGCCTTGTACCAATCTATAATTTTGTCAGTGGTGTCCATAGACAGGTCTTTGGTCTTGCCCTTGTTGGTAGAGAGGTTGGGGTGCAATTGTGTGGACAGGTGTATTTTATAAAAATAGGTGCAATTAATGAGCGCAGAGTAGGAGAGCTTCTTAAAGAAAAACTAACACATCTGTGAAAACCTGAATTTGTGCTGGTTATACATGATCAAATACTTATTTTATGCAATAAAATGTTACTTGATTATTTAAAAATCATAAACTGTGATTTTCTTGTTTTTTTTTTATTTTTTCTGTCACAGTTTAAGTGTACCTATGACAAAAATGACAGACCTCTCTATTCTTTGTAGGTGGGAAAACTTGCAAATCGGCAGTGTATCAAATACTTCTTTTCCTCACTATATTTTTTTTCTTGTATGTTAATGTTTTGTGTATTTAGCAATTTCAGCTTAACAGGTATTAAAAATTCCAACACCCAAAACATTTAAATGTCTTTCATTGTTCATTAAATATTGTAGTAAGATTCTAAAGTAATTTAAACTCTATTTTAATGAATCCTCTATTTTTTATCTTACTGAAACCACAAGTGCTAAAATATGTCATTGGAGTCAACCCCTCATAACTATATTATTGTCAAACTTTTAATGAAGCAATATGTCTTTCTAATCTAAATTCAAATATACTCATCTTTCCATGTATTGCTGTACCTCTTCAATGTTAGAGAGTGTATTTTCAATTATCAAATTACCATATTTTGTATTATTGTAATCTAAAACACTATACAAAAATAGGATGCTATTTATCAAGTTACAAGCTTGTAGCATAAAAAGTAACATAATTAGCATGTTTATTGGATGGCACTAGCATTATGTTGTCTTTGCCACTGATTTCCATCATTTAAGTAGAGGAAAAATCCTGGTTGGTTAGACTGAATAAAGCTGTTGGCTGAATTATTCTGAAGACATGAACTTCATGTCTGGTTTTCACAAAATTCTAGGGTTGCTTGGATTACACATAGAGATAGCATACTTTGATTTGGCAACGTAGTTTGATGGCATTGACTTGTAATTAGTGATGAGTAGTAGTGATGAGCGAGTACTAAAATGCTCGGGTGCTCGAAGCTCGGGCCGAGCATCCCAAGATACTCGTGTACTCGGCCCGAGTAACGAGCCCAATGTTATCCTATGGGAGACACGAGTATTTTTATGAAATGACTGCCGGCTGCCTGGAAAAACCCTAAAAATGTCACAAAAGTCTCAGAAGAGTGCTGAAATGACATGGCAACACCATGGGGAAGACCCCTGGAAGCATTTCTCACTCAAAAGTCACAGCTGTGAACAATGTTGTCCGAGTTTCACGCCAATTTTACGGAGTGTCCAGAAAACCTTCCAAAATGACACCAAAATGAATATTTAGGGTGGAAATGTTAAGGGCACATACCCAATAGTGAGATACAGCTGGTGTATGTTACTTTTTGTGATTACATAAAAGATTTTACGTGAAAACATTGTGCGGCACTCCGATGACCCTGACAAGAGACGTACATGAAGCCCTGTCTAGAAATAATGTGCCCATTTTGAAGAACTGGGTCTATTGTAGTATCTTCCTTTGCCAGGGCAGTCCAAAATTGGGAGGTTCACCAATGCCCCTGGATACAGACATGCAGGATGGCCTGTAAACAAGAACTGGGTGTATTGTAGTATAGCCCATTGGCCAGGGCAGCCAAAAATTGGGAGGTTCAACAATGACCCATGCTTACAGACATGTAGTAGGGCCTGTAACCCTCAAGTGGGTGTATTGTAGTATAGCCCTTTGGCCAGGGCAGACAAAAATTGGGAGGTTCAACAATGACCCATGCATACAGACATGTAGTAGGGCCTGTAACCCTCAAGTGGGTGTATTGTAGTATAGCCCTTTGGCCAGGGCAGCCAAAAATTGGGAGGTTCAACAATGACCCATGCATACAGACATGTAGTAGGGCTTGTAACCCTCAAGTGGGTGTATTGTAGTATAGCCCTTTGGTCAGGGTAGACAAAAATTGGGAGGTTCAACAATGACCCATGCATACAGACATGTAGTAGGGCCTGTAACCGTCAAGTGGGTGTATTGTAGTATAGCCCTTTGGCCAGGGCAGCCAAAAATTGGGAGGTTCAACAATGACCCATGCATACAGACATGTAGTAGGGCCTGTAACCCTCAAGTGGGTGTATTGTAGTATAGCCCTTTGGTCAGGGCAGCCAAAAATTAGGAGGTTCAACAATGACCCATGCATACAGACATGTAGTAGGGCCTGTAACCCTCAAGTGGGTGTATTGTAGTAGAGCCCTTTGGTCAGGGCAGCCAAAAATTGGGAGGTTCAACAATGACCCATGCATACAGACATGTAGTAGGGCCTGTAACCCTCAAGTGGGTGTATTGTAGTAGAGCCCTTTGGTCAGGGCAGCCAAAAATTGGGAGGTTCAACAATGACCCATGCATACAGACATGTAGTAGGGCCTGTAACCCTCAAGTGGGTGTATTGTAGTATAGCCCTTTGGCCAGGGCAGCCAAAAATTGGGAGGTTCAACAATGACCCATGCATACAGACATGTAGTAGGCCCTGTAACCCTCAAGTGGGTGTATTGTAGTATAGCCCTTTGGTCAGGGTAGACAAAAATTGGGGGTTCAACAATGACCCATGCATACAGACATGTAGTAGGGCCTGTAACGCTCAAGTCGGTGTATTGTAGTATAGCCCTTTGGTCAGGGCAGCCAAAAATTGGGAGGTTCAACAATGACCCATGCATACAGACATGTAGTAGGGCCTGTAACCCTCAAGTGGGTGTATTGTAGTAGAGCCCTTTGGTCAGGGCAGCCAAAAATTGGGAGGTTCAACAATGACCCATGCATACAGACATGTAGTAGGGCCTGTAACCCTCAAGTGGGTGTATTGTATAGAGCCCTTTGGTCAGGGCAGCCAAAAATTGGGAGGTTCAACAATGACCCATGCATACAGACATGTAGTAGGGCCTGTAACCCTCAAGTGGGTGTATTGTAGTAGAGCCCTTTGGTCAGGGCAGCCAAAAATTGGGAGGTTCAACAATGACCCATGCATACAGACATGTAGTAGGGCCTGTAACCCTCAAGTGGGTGTATTGTAGTAGAGCCCTTTGGTCAGGGCAGCCAAAAATTGGGAGGTTCAACAATGACCCATGCATACAGACATGTAGTAGGGCCTGTAACCCTCAAGTGGGTGTATTGTAGTATAGCCCTTTGGTCAGGGTAGACAAAAATTGGGAGGTTCAACAATGACCCATGCATACAGACATGTAGTAGGGCCTGTAACCCTCAAGTGGGTGTATTGTAGTAGAGCCCTTTGGTCAGGGCAGCCAAAAATTGGAAGGTTCAACAATGACCCATGCATACAGACATGTAGTAGGGCCTGTAACCCTCAAGTGGGTGTATTGTAGTAGAGCCCTTAGGTCAGGGCAGCCAAAAATTGGGAGGCTCCTCTTTGTCCCTGGATGGAGACGTGCAGGAGGGCCTGTTAAGAAGAACTGGGTGTATTGTAGTATAGCCCTTTGGTCAGGTCAGCCAAAAATTGGGAGGTTCAACAATGACCCATGCATACAGACATGTAGTAGGGCCTGTAACCCTCAAGTGGGTGTATTGTAGTAGAGCCCTTTGGTCAGGGCAGCCAAAAATTGGGAGGTTCAACAATGACCCATGCATACAGACATGTAGTAGGGCCTGTAACCCTCAAGTGGGTGTATTGTAGTAAGCCCTTTGGTCAGGGCAGCCAAAAATTGGGAGGTTCAACAATGACCCATGCATACAGACATGTAGTAGGGCCTGTAACCCTCAAGTGGGTGTATTGTAGTAGAGCCCTTTGGTCAGGTGCAGCCAAAAATTGGGAGGTTCAACAATGACCCATGCATACAGACATGTAGTAGGGCCTGTAACCCTCAAGTGGGTGTATTGTAGTAGAGCCCTTTGGTCAGGCAGCCAAAAATTGGAAGGTTCAACAATGACCCATGCATACAGACATGTAGTAGGGCCTGTAACCCTCAAGTGGGTGTATTGTAGTAGAGCCCTTTGGTCAGGGCAGCCAAAAATTGGGAGGTTCAACATGACCCATGATACAGAAGTAGAGGGCCTGTAACCCTCAAGTATGGGTGTATTGTAGTATAGCCCTTTGGTCAGGGCAGCCAAAAATTGGGAGGTTCAACAATGACCCATGCATACAGACATGTAGTAGGGCCTGTAACCCTCAAGTGGGTGTATTGTAGTAGTAGCCCTTTGGTCAGGGCAGACAAAAATTGGGAGGTTCAACAATGACCCATGCATACAGACATGTAGTAGGGCATGTAACCCTCAAGTGGGTGTATTGTAGTAAGCCCTTTGGTCAGGGCAGCCAAAAATTGGGAGGTTCAACAATGACCCATGCATACAGACATGTAGTAGGGCCTGTAACCCTCAAGTGGGTGTATTGTAGTATAGCCCTTTGGTCAGGGTCAGCACAAAAATTGGGAGGTTCAACAATGACCCATGGCTTACAGACATGTAGTAGGGCCTGTAACCCTCAAGTGGGTGTATTGTAGTATAGCCCTTTGGTCAGGGCAGCCAAAAATTGGGAGGTTCAACAATGACCCATGCTACAGACATGTAGTAGGGCCTGTAACCCTCAAGTGGGTGTATTTTAGTATAGCCCTTTGGTCAGGGCAGCCAAAAATTGGGAGGTTCAACAATGACCCATGCATACAGACATGTAGTAGGGCCTGTAACCCTCAAGTGGGTGTATTGTAGTATAGCCCTTTGGTCAGGGTCAGCCAAAAATTGGGAGGTTCAACAATGACCCATGCATACAGACATGTAGTAGGGCCTGTAACCCTCAAGTGGGTGTATTGTAGTAGAGCCCTTTGGTCAGGGCAGCCAAAAATTGGAAGGTTCAACAATGACTCATGCATACAGACATGTAGTAGGGCCTGTAACTCAATGGGTGTATTGTAGTAGAGCCCTTAGTCAGGGCAGCCAAAAATTGGGAGGCTCCTCTTTGTCCCTGGATGGAGACGTGCAGGAGGGCCTGTTAAGAAGAACTGGGTGTATTGTAGTATAGCCCTTTGGTCAGGGCAGCCAAAAATTGGGAGGTTCAACAATGACCCTGCATACAGACATGTAGTAGGGCCTTTAACCTCAAGTGGTGTATTGTAGTATAGCCCTTTGGTCAGGGCAGCCAAAAATTGGGAGGTTCAACAATGACCCTGCATACGAATGTCAGAGGGCCTGTAACCCTCAAGTGGGTGTATTGTAGTATAGCCCTTTGGTCAGGGTAGCCCAAAAATTGGGAGGTTCAACAATGACCCATGCATACAGACATGTAGTAGGGCCTGTAACCCTCAAGTGGGTGTATTGTAGTATAGCCCTTTGGTCAGGGCAGCCAAAAATTGGGAGGTTCAACAATGACCCATGCATACAGACATGTAGTAGGGCCTGTAACCCTCAAGTGGGTGTATTGTTAGTATAGCCCTTTGGTCAGGGTAGACCAAAAATTGGGAGGTTCAACAATGACCCATGCATACAGACATGTAGTAGGGCCTGTAACCCTCAAGTGGGTGTATTGTAGTATAGCCCTTTGGTCAGGGCAGCCAAAAATTGGGAGGTTCAACAATGACCCATGCATACAGACATGTAGTAGGGCCTGTAACCCTCAAGTGGGTGTATTGATTAGTAAGCCCTTTGGTCAGGGCAGCCAAAAATTGGGAGGTTCAACAATGACCCAGCATACAGACATTGTAGTAGGGCCTGTAACCCTCAAGTGGGTGTATTGTAGTATAGCCCTTTGGTCAGGGCAGCCAAAAATTGGGAGGTTCAACAATGACCCATGCTTTACAGACATGTAGTAGGGCCTGTAACCCTCAAGTGGGTGTATTGTAGAATAGCCCTTTGTCAGGGCAGCCAAAAATTGGGAGGTTCAACAATGACCCATGCATACAGACATGTAGTAGGGCCTGTAACCCTCAAGTGGGTGTATTTGTAGTAAGCCCTTTGGTCAGGGCAGCCAAAAATTGGGAGGTTCAACAATGACCCATGCATACAGACATGTAGTAGGGCCTGTAACCCTCAAGTGGGTGTATTGTAGTATAGCCCTTTGGTCAGGGTAGACCAAAAATTGGGAGGTTCAACAATGACCCATGCATACAGACATGTAGTAGGGCCTGTAACCCTCAAGTGGGTGTATTGTAGTATAGCCCTTGGTCAGGGCAGCCAAAAATTGGGAGGTTCACTCTTTGTCCCTGATGCAGACTGTAGGTAGGGCCTGTAAGACAATGGGTGTATTGTAGTATGAGCCCTTTGGTCAGGGCAGCCAAAAATTGGGAGGTTCAACAATGACCCATGCATACAGACATGTAGTAGGGCCTGTAACCCTCAAGTGGGTGTATTTAGTATAGCCCTTTGGTCAGGGCAGCCAAAAATTGGGAGGTTCCACAATGACCCATGCATACAGACATGTAGTAGGGCCTGTAACTCAAGTGGGTGTATTGTATATAGCCCTTTGGTCAGGGTAGACAAAAATTGGGAGGTTCAACATGACCCATGCATACAGACATGTAGTAGGGCCTGTAACCCTCAAGTGGGTGTATTGTAGTAGAGCCCTTTGTCAGGGCAGCCAAAAATTGGGAGGTCCATCATGACCCATGCATACAGACATGTAGTAGGGCCTCTAACTCAAGTGGTGTATTGTAGTATAGCCCTTTGTCAGGGTAGACAAAAATTGGGAGGTTCAACAATGACCCATGCATACAGACTGTAGTAGGGCCTGTAAACCCTCAGTGGTGTATTGTAGTATAGCCCTTTGGTCAGGGCAGCCAAAAATTGGGAGGTTCAACAATGACCCATGCATACAGACATGTAGTAGGGCCTGTAACCAATGGGTGTATTGTAGTATAGCCCTTTGGTCAGGGTAGACAAAAATTGGGAGGTTCAACAATGACCCATGCTACAGACATGTAGTAGGGCCTGTAACCCTCAAGTGGGTGTATTGTAGTATAGCCCTTTGGTCAGGGCAGCCAAAAATTGGGAGGTTCAACAATACCCATGCATACAGACATGTAGTAGGGCCTGTAACCCTCAAGTGGGTGTATTTTAGTAAGCCCTTAGGTCAGGGCAGCCAAAAATTGGGAGGCTCCTACTTTGATCCCATGGATCAGAATGTAAGAGGGCCTGTAACACAATGGGTGTATTGTAGTAGAGCCCTTTGGTCAGGGCAGCCAAAAATTGGGAGGCTCCTCTTTGTCCCTGGATGGAGACGTGCAGGAGGGCCTGTTAAGAAGAACTGGGTGTATTGTAGTAGAGCCCTTTGTCAGGGCAGCCAAAAATTGGGAGGCTCCTCTTTGTCCCTGGATTGAGACGTGCAGGAGGGCCTGTTAAAAGAACAGGGTGTATTGTAGTGTAGCCCTTTTGTCAGGGCAGCCAAAAATTTGGAGGCTCCTCTTTGTCCCTGGATAGAGACGTGTAGGAGTAACCTAAAAATATTTTTCCCATTGAAAAGGAGCGGGTCTCCTGTCGTTGTAATGCCCATTCTAACAGAATGGGCTACAAAATTTACCACTGTGCGTATACCTCAAACAAGAGCCTAACTATTCTAACGCTCATCATGGTGTCACATGAGTAGAAGGAGTAGAGTCCAGCGATTAGCCAAAGTACGGAAGTGTCTACCCATTGGTGAGTGGAGGTACATGTCAAATTCAAATAACAAAATAAAATTCAGTTGTCATTTGCTGGTGGTGTGGTGAAGTCTGGCCCAATCCAACCCTTGTTCATCTTGATCAGAGTGAGCCTGTCCGCATTTTCAGTTGACAGGCGGGTGCGTTTATCAGTGATGATTCCACCTGCTGCACTGAAAACACGCTCTGATAAAACGCTAGCGGCAGGGCAGGCCAGGACTTCCAAGGCGTAGAGAGCCAATTCATGCCACGTGTCGAGCTTGGAGACCCAATAATTGAAAGGCACCGATGAATCTCGCAGTACAGTTGTTCGATCTGCAAGGTACTCCTTCAGCATCTGCCCGAACTTAGCATTTCTGGTGGCACTACCCCGCACCTCAGGGGCTGTGGTACGTGAGGGGCTGAGAAAACTGTCCCACATCGTAAAGACAGTTCCCCTGCCTCTGGCGGATTGGACTTGTGCCCCTCTCGGCCGTACGCCTTGGTTGTCCATCGAATCCTGACCTATGCCGCTAGCGTTTTGTGAGGGGAAGGATTTCACAACTTCCGTGACTATGGCCCTCTGGAACTGCAGCATTTTGGCTGACCTCTCCGCCTCAGGAATGAGAGACATAAAGTTCTCCTTGTAGCGTGGGTCTAAGAGTGTTGCCAACCAGTACTGATTGTCGGCCAAGATGTTCTGAACGCGAGGGTCACGAGACAGGCAGCTTACCATAAAGTCAGCCATGTGCGCCAGACTCTTAACAGCCATCACATCAGTATCCAGACCAACACGATGACTGAACATGCTGTCCTCCTCCTCCTCCTCCTCCTCATCTCCCCTGTCCTCTGGCCAGCCACGCTGAATCGAGGGTATGACTGGTGTGCATGTCATATCCCCAATTTGGCCTGAGAGTTGCTCCATGTCTTCATCCTCCTCCTCCTCCTCCTCCTCGTCATAGTCCTCCACTACACGTTGTGATGACATGAGGCTGGGCTGTGTGTTTTCACCCACACCCACTACAGTTTCTTGCTCTAAGTCATCGCGCTCTGCCTGCAATGCATCCTCTTTTATTTTCAGCAGAGACCGTTTTAGAAGGCAGAGTAGTGGTATGGTGACGCTAATAATGGCGTCATCACCGCTCACCATCTTGGTGGAGTCCTCAAAGTTTTGGAGGACGGTGCATAGGTCCGACATCCATCTCCACTCCTCAGGTGTTATATGTGGAGTTTGACCCATTTCCCGACGGCTTAGGTGATGCAGGTAGTCCACAACTGCCCTCTTCTGCTCACATATCCTGACCAACATGTGCAGCGTTGAATTCCAACGCGTGGGGACATCACACACCAGTCTGTGGGCCGGAAGACGCAAACGGCGCTGAAAGCTTGCAAGGCCGGCTGAAGCAGCAGGTGACTTGCGAAAATGTGCAGACAGACGCCGAACTTTTACCAGCAGGTCAGACACCTCCGGGTATGACTTCACAAACCTCTGAACCACCAGGTTGAGCACATGGGCCACGCATGGAACATGCGTCAGCTGCCCTCGCCTCAAAGCTGCCACCAGGTTCCGGCCATTGTCACACACGACCTTTCCTGGCTTTAGGTTCAGAGGTGTGAGCCAGTGATCTGCCTGCTGTTTCAGAGCTGTCCACACCTCTTCTGCATTGTGGGGTTTGTCACCTATGCAGACTAGCTTCAGCACAGCCTGTTGCCGCTTTGCAGAGGCAGTGCTGCAGTGCTTCCAGCTTGGGACTGGTGTGGAGGGTACAGTGGATGAGGATGCGCAGGTGGAGGAGGAGGAGGCTGAAGAGCATGACATTCCGGAGCTGTAGAGTGTCGGTGAAACCATGACAGAGGTAGGGCCTGCTATCCTTGGTGTGGGAAGGACGTGTTCCGTCCCTCGCTCAGACTGGGTCCCAGCCTCCACAATATTAATCCAGTGTGCCGTCAGGAGATGTAGCGGCCTTGCCCACAAGCACTTGTCCACGTGTCTGTGGTTAGGTGGACTTTGGCTGAAACAGCATTGTTCAGGGCACGTGTGATGGTGTTGGACACGTGGTTATGCAATGCGGGGACGGCACATCTGGAGAAATAGTGTCGGCTGGGGACCGAGTAACGTGGGACAGCAGCCGCCATCAGGTCGCGAATGCGTCCGTCTCCACCAGACGGAAAGGCAACATTTCTAGCGCTATGAGTCGCGAAATGTGAGCATTGAGGACTGTGGCATGTGGGGCATTGGCAGCGTATTTGCGCCTGCGTTCAAATGTTTGCTGAATGGATAATTGAACGCTGCGCTGGGACAAGGACGTGCTTGATGGTGGCGTAATTTGTGCTTCAGCAACTTCAGGTGCAGGACCGGAGGCTTGTTCGCGGCCAGCATGGACAGGGGATTGGCTTGCATGCACAACAGCCGAAGACCTAGCAGTGACATCAGCACGCACCGCTCCTCGACTCTGTGGTACTTCCCACAAAGTCGGGTGCTTGGCTGACATGTGCCTGATCATGCTGGTGGTGGTCAGGCTGCTAGTTTTCGTACCCCTGCTGATAGTGGCATGGCAGGTGTGGCAAATGGCCTTTTTAGAGTCTTCTGGAGCCAACTTAAAAAACTCCCAGACTCGGGAAGACCGAACATTTGCACAGGCACCTTGAGTCGTGTTGTTGTTCCGGGGAACGGTTGCCTGCCTTCTGCCTGCGGACGCACCCCTGCTTCGTACTGGCTGTTGTGATGCTACGCCTCCCTCCCCCTGTGCACTGCTGTCCTCGCTCTGCATATCCTCCTGCCATGTAGGGTCAGCTACTGGATCATCCACCACGTCGTCTTCCTCTTCCGCACCCTGATCCTCCTCCTGACTTCCTGGCAATTGTGTCTCATCATCGTCCACCCCTTGTTGAGACACTTTGACAACGTTCCGTTCGTCATAACGCGGCTGCTCAAATATTTGGGCATCTGTACATACCATCTCCTCATGACCCACTTCAAGAGGAGGTGGCGACAGGCCAGATTCTGCGAATGGATACGTGAACAGCTCTTCCGAGTGTCCTAGTGTGGGATCTGTAATGTCCGTGGACGTGTAATCGGCCAGGTGGTAGGAAGGAGGATCAGGTTGGGAAATGTGCGGTGCAGTATCACGGCTACTGACAGTTGACCGTGCGGAAGACAGGGTGTTTGTGGAGGTGCCCATCTGACTTGAAGCATTATCCGCTATCCAAGTAACAACCTGTTGACACTGGTCTTGGTTCAACAGTGGTGTACTGCTGCGGGCCCCAAGAATTTGGGACAGGACGTGCGAGCGAGGAGATGTGGCCCTTTGTTGTTGCGAAATGAGTGCTTGCACACGACCTCGGCCTCTGCCTGCACCACCATCACGTCCACTTCCTTGTTCCTTGCCAACGCCCTTGCCAACGCCTTTGCGCATTTTGCCTGTATAGAGCGACAACTGCCTGGTCACTGTGGAGGTCACAGGAGATTAGGATTTTAGTTCCCTAACCTGTATAAAGGTATGACGTACAACAGTGTGGTGACTGTTGAGATGACAAGAGTTAGGATTTTAGTTCCTTAACTTGTAGAAACTTATGACGTACAACAGTGTGGTGACTGTTGAGATGACAATAGTTAGGATTTTAGTTCCCTAACTTGTAGAAACTTATGACGTACAACAGTGTGGTGACTGTTGAGATGACAATAGTTAGGATTTTAGTTCCCTAACCTGTAGAAACGTATGACGTACAACAGTGTGGTGACTGTTGAGATGACAAGAGTTAGGATTTTAGTTCCCTAACCTGTAGAAACGTATGACGTACAACAGTGTGGTGACTGTTGAGATGACAAGAGTTAGGATTTTAGTTCCCTAACTTGTAGAAACTTATGACGTACAACAGTGTGGTGACTGTTGAGATGACAATAGTTAGGATTTTAGTTCGCTAACTTGTAGAAACTTATGACGTACAACAGTGTGGTGACTGTTGAGATGACAATAGTTAGGATTTTAGTTCCCTAACCTGTAGAAACGTATGACGTACAACAGTGTGGTGACTGTTGAGATGACAAGAGTTAGGATTTTAGTTCCCTAACCTGTAGAAACGTATGACGTACAACAGTGTGGTGACTGTTGAGATGACAAGAGTTAGGATTTTAGTTCCCTAACTTGTAGAAACTTATGACGTACAACAGTGTGGTGACTGTTGAGATGACAAGAGTTAGGATTTTAGTTCCCTAACCTGTAGAAACGTATGACGTACAATAGTGTGGTGACTGTTGAGATGGCAAGAGTTAGGATTTTAGTTCCCTAACTTGTAGAAACGTATGACGTACAACAGTGTGGTGACTGTTGAGATGACAAGAGTTAGGATTTTAGTTCCCTAACTTGTAGAAACTTATGACGTACAACAGTGTGGTGACTGTTGAGATGACAAGAGTTAGGATTTTAGTTCCCTAACCTGTAGAAACGTATGACGTACAACAGTGTGGTGACTGTTGAGATGACAAGAGTTAGGATTTTAGTTCCCTAACTTGTAGAAACGTATGACGTACAACAGTGTGGTGACTGTTGAGATGACAAGAGTTAGGATTTTAGTTCCCTAACCTGTAGAAACTTATGACGTACAACAGTGTGGTGACTGTTGAGATGACAATAGTTAGGATTTTAGTTCCCTAACCTGTAGAAACGTATGACGTACAACAGTGTGGTGACTGTTGAGATGACAAGAGTTAGGATTTTAGTTCCCTAACTTGTAGAAACTTATGACGTACAACAGTGTGGTGACTGTTGAGATGACAAGAGTTAGGATTTTAGTTCCCTAACCTGTAGAAACGTATGACGTACAACAGTGTGGTGACTGTTGAGATGACAAGAGTTAGGATTTTAGTTCCCTAACTTGTAGAAACTTATGACGTACAACAGTGTGGTGACTGTTGAGATGACAATAGTTAGGATTTTAGTTCCCTAACTTGTAGAAACTTATGACGTACAACAGTGTGGTGACTGTTGAGATGACAAGAGTTAGGATTTTAGTTCCCTAACCTGTATTAAGGTACTACGTACACCTGTCTGGTGACTGTAATGGTTTGAAGAGAGGATTTTAGTCCCTAACCTGTATTAAGGCAGTACGTACACCTGTCTGGTGACTGTTTTGATGACAAGAGTTAGGATTTTAGTTCCCTAACCTGTATTAAGGTACTACGTACACCTGTCTGGTGACTGTAATGGTTTAAACAGAGGATTTTAGTCCCTAACCTTTATTAAGGTAGTACGTACACCTGTCTGGTGACTGTTTTGATGACAAGAGTTAGGATTTTAGTTCCCTAACCTGTATTAAGGTACTACGTACACCTGTCTGGTGACTGTAATGGTTTGAAGAGAGGATTTTAGTCCCTAACCTGTATTAAGGTAGTACGTACACCTGTCTGGTGACTGTTTTGATGACAAGAGTTAGGATTTTAGTTCCCTAACCTGTATTAAGGTACTACGTACACCTGTCTGGTGACTGTAATGGTTTGAAGAGAGGATTTTAGTCCCTAACCTGTATTAAGGTAGTACGTACACCTGTCTGGTGACTGTTTTGATGACAAGAGTTAGGATTTTAGTTCCCTAACCTGTATTAAGGTAGTACGTACACCTGTCTGGTGACTGTAATGGTTCAAGAGAGGATTTTAGTCCCTAACCTGTATTAAGGTAGTACGTACACCTGTCTGGTGACTGTGTTGATGACAAGAGTTAGGATTTTAGTTCCCTAACCTGTATTAAGGTAGTACGTACACCTGTCTGGTGACTGTAATGGTTCAAGAGAGGATTTTAGTCCCTAACCTGTATTAAGGTAGTACGTACACCTGTCTGGTGACTGTTTTGATGACAAGAGTTAGGATTTTAGTTCCCTAACCTGTATTAAGGTAGTACGTACACCTGTCTGGTGACTGTAATGGTTTGAAGAGAGGATTTTAGTCCCTAACCTGTATTAAGGTACTAAGTACAAGAGTGTGGTGACTCTAATGGTCACAGAAAAGCTTTAATTTCAATCTGTATCACCCTGCCTATATCCTCCTAGATTAGTCCTGAGAAGGACTGTTCTGGTCACTGGAAATCTTGGACTCCGATCTGGATCACCCTGCCTATGTCCTCCTAGATTAGTCCTGAGAAGGACTGTTGTGGTCAGCAGCAGTTTGCAGCCCTGATCCGGATCTACCTATGAGGGCCGCAAATCTGTCCCTAATCAGCAGCAGACACTCTCCTTACACTCACTGTCTGGAAGGCTGTGTGCCGAGCACAGCGCGCCGGGACTTATAAAGGCTCGGTGACGCTGTGCAGGCCGGCCAATCACTGCTATACCACAACCAACAGGGCTGTGGCATTGCAGTGGTCTGTCAGCCAATCCCTGCACGTGGGCTGGCTCTCAAAAGAGCGCCAACATGGAGAGATGACGACCACGAGCACAGCACGAGTATCGCGAGATTACTCGGTGCTCGGCGAGTCGCCCGAGTACAGTGATACTCGTGCGAGTAACGAGTAGTGCCGAGCATGTTCGCTCAACACTAATGAGTAGTGATGAGCGAGTACTAAAATGCTCGGGTGCTCGAAGCTCGGGCCGAGCATCCCGAGATACTCGTGTACTCGGCCCGAGTAACGAGCCCAATGTTATCCTATGGGAGACACGAGTATTTTTATGAAATGACTGCCGGCTGCCTGGAAAAACCCTAAAAATGTCACAAAAGTCTCAGAAGAGTGCTGAAATGACATGGCAACACCATGGGGAAGACCCCTGGAAGCATTTCTCACTCAAAAGTCACAGCTGTGAACAATGTTGTCCGAGTTTCACGCCAATTTTACGGAGTGTCCAGAAAACCTTCCAAAATGACACCAAAATGAATATTTAGGGTGGAAATGTTAAGGGCACATACCCAATAGTGAGATACAGCTGGTGTATGTTACTTTTTGTGATTACATGAAAGATTTTACGTGAAAACATTGTGCGGCACTCCGATGACCCTGACAAGAGACGTACATGAAGCCCTGTCTAGAAATAATGTGCCCATTTTGAAGAACTGGGTCTATTGTAGTATCTTCCTTTGCCAGGGCAGTCCAAAATTGGGAGGTTCACCAATGCCCCTGGATACAGACATGCAGGATGGCCTGTAAACAAGAACTGGGTGTATTGTAGTATAGCCCATTGGCCAGGGCAGCCAAAAATTGGGAGGTTCAACAATGACCCATGCTTACAGACATGTAGTAGGGCCTGTAACCCTCAAGTGGGTGTATTGTAGTATAGCCCTTTGGCCAGGGCAGACAAAAATTGGGAGGTTCAACAATGACCCATGCATACAGACATGTAGTAGGGCCTGTAACCCTCAAGTGGGTGTATTGTAGTATAGCCCTTTGGCCAGGGCAGCCAAAAATTGGGAGGTTCAACAATGACCCATGCATACAGACATGTAGTAGGGCCTGTAACCCTCAAGTGGGTGTATTGTAGTATAGCCCTTTGGTCAGGGTAGACAAAAATTGGGAGGTTCAACAATGACCCATGCTTACAGACATGTAGTAGGGCCTGTAACCCTCAAGTGGGTGTATTTTAGTATAGCCCTTTGGTCAGGGCAGCCAAAAATTGGGAGGTTCAACAATGACCCATGCTTACAGACATGTAGTAGGGCCTGTAACCCTCAAGTGGGTGTATTTTAGTATAGCCCTTTGGTCAGGGCAGCCAAAAATTGGGAGGTTCAACAATGACCCATGCTTACAGACATGTAGTAGGGCCTGTAACCCTCAAGTGGGTGTATTTTAGTATAGCCCTTTGGTCAGGGCAGCCAAAAATTGGGAGGTTCAACAATGACCCATGCTTACAGACATGTAGTAGGGCCTGTAACCCTCAAGTGGGTGTATTTTAGTATAGCCCTTTGGTCAGGGCAGCCAAAAATTGGGAGGTTCAACAATGACCCATGCTTACAGACATGTAGTAGGGCCTGTAACCCTCAAGTGGGTGTATTTAAGTATAGCCCTTTTGTCAGGGCAGCCAAAAATTGGGAGGTTCAACAATGACCCATGGTTACAGACATGTAGTAGGGCCTGTAACCCTCAAGTGGGTGTATTTTAGTATAGCCCTTTGGTCAGGGCAGCCAAAAATTGGGAGGTTCCTCTTTGTCCCTGGATAGAGACGTGCAGGAGGGCCTGTTAAGAAGAACAGGGTGTATTGTAGTATAGCCCTTTTGTCAGGGCAGCCAAAAATTGGGAGGCTCCTCTTTGTCCCTGGATAGAGACGTGCAGGAGGGCCTGTTAAGAACTGGGTGTATTGTAGTATAGCCCTTTTGTCAGGGCAGCCAAAAATTGGGAGGCTCCTCTTTGTCCCTGGATTGAGACGTGCAGACGGCCTGTTAAGAAGACCAGGGTGTATTGTAGTATAGCCCTTTTGTCAGGGCAGCCAAAAATTGGGAGGCTCCTCTTTGTCCCTGGATAGAGATGTGCAGGAGGGCCTGTAACCCTCAAGTGGGTGTATTTTAGTATAGCCCTTTGGTCAGGGCAGCCAAAAATTGGGAGGTTCAACAATGACCCATGCTTACAGACATATAGTAGGGCCTGTAACCCTCAAGTGGGTGTATTTTAGTATAGCCCTTTGTTCAGGCCAGCCAAAAATTGGGAGGTTCAACAATGACCCATGCTTACAGACATGTAGTAGGGCCTGTAACCCTCAAGTGGGTGTATTTTAGTATAGCCCTTTGGTCAGGGCAGCCAAAAATTGGGAGGTTCAACAATGACCCATGCTTACAGACATGTAGTAGGGCCTGTAACCCTCAAGTGGGTGTATTTTAGTATAGCCCTTTGGTCAGGGCAGCCAAAAATTGGGAGGTTCAACAATGACCCATGCTTACAGACATGTAGTAGGGCCTGTAACCCTCAAGTGGGTGTATTTTAGTATAGCCCTTTGGTCAGGGCAGCCAAAAATTGGGAGGTTCAACAATGACCCATGCTTACAGACATGTAGTAGGGCCTGTAACCCTCAAGTGGGTGTATTTTAGTAAGCCCTTTGGTCAGGGCAGCCAAAAATTGGGAGGCTCCTCTTTGTCCCTGGATAGAGACGTGCAGGAGGGCCTGTTAAGAACTGGGTGTATTGTAGTATAGCCCTTTTGTCAGGGCAGCCAAAAATTGGGAGGCTCCTCTTTGTCCCTGGATTGAGACGTGCAGGAGGGCCTGTAAAGAAGAACAGGGTGTATTGTAGTATAGCCCTTTGTCAGGGCAGCCAAAAATTGGGAGGCTCCTCTTTGTCCCTGGATAGAGACGTGCAGGAGGGCCTGTTAAGAACTGGGTGTATTGTAGTATAGCCCTTTTATCAGGGCAGCCAAAAATTGGGAGGCTCCTCTTTGTCCTGGATAGAGACGTGCAGGAGGGCCTGTTAAGAACTGGGTGTATTGTAGCATAGCCCTTTTGTCAGGGCAGCCAAAAATTGGGAGGCTCCTCTTTGTCCCTGGATTGAGACGTGCAGGAGGGCCTGTTAAGAAGAACAGGGTGTATTGTAGTATAGCCCTTTTGTCAGGGCAGCCAAAAATTGGAGGCTCCTCTTTGTCCCTGGATAGAGACGTGTAGGAGTGCCTAAAAACATTTTTCCCATTGAAAAGGAGCGGGTCTCCTGTCGTTGTAATGCCTATTCTAACAGAATGGGCTAAAAAATTTACCATTGCGGGTATACCTCAAACAAGAGCCTAACTATTCTAACGCTCATCATGGTGTCACATGAGGAGAAGGAGTAGCAGTCCAGCGATTAGCCAAAGTACGGAAGTGTGTACCCATGGGTGAGTGGAGGTACATGTCAAATTCAAATAACAAAATTAAATTCAGTTGTCATTTGCTGGTGGTGTGGTGAAGTCTGGCCCAATCCAACCCTTGTTCATCTTGATCAGAGTGAGCCTGTCCGCATTTTCAGTTGACAGGCGGGTGCGTTTATCAGTGATTATTCCACCTGCTGCACTGAAAACACGCTCTGATAAAACGTTAGCGGCAGGGCAGGCCAGGACTTCCAAGGCGTAGAGAGCCAATTCATGCCACGTGTCGAGCTTGGAGACCCAATAATTGAAAGGCACCGATGAATCTCGCAGTACAGTTGTTCGATCTGCAAGGTACTCCTTCAGCATCTGCCCAACTTAGCATTTCTGGTGGCACTACCCCGCACCTCAGGGGCTGTGGTACGTGAGGGGCTGAGAAAACTGTCCCACATCGTAAAGACAGTTCCCCTGCCTCTGGCGGATTGGACTTGTGCCCCTCTCGGCCGTACGCCTTGGTTGTCCATCGAATCCTGACCTATGCCGCTAGCGTTTTGTGAGGGGAAGGATTTCACAACTTCCGTGACTATGGCCCTCTGGAACTGCAGCATTTTGGCTGACCTCTCCGCCTCAGGAATGAGAGACATAAAGTTCTCCTTGTAGCGTGGGTCTAAGAGTGTTGCCAACCAGTACTGATTGTCGGCCAAGATGTTCTGAACGCGAGGGTCACGAGACAGGCAGCTTACCATAAAGTCAGCCATGTGCGCCAGACTCTTAACAGCCATCACTCAGTATCCAGACCAACACGATGACTGAACATGCTGTCCTCCTCCTCCTCCTCCTCCTCCTCATCTCCCCTGTCCTCTGGCCAGCCACGCTGAATCGAGGGTATGACTGGTGTGCATGTCATATCCCCAATTTGGCCTGAGAGTTGCTCCATGTCTTCATCCTCCTCCTCCTCCTCCTTCGTCATAGTCCTCCACTACACGTTGTGATGACATGAGGCTGGGCTGTGTGTTTTCACCCACACCCACTACAGTTTCTTGCTCTAAGTCATCGCGCTCTGCCTGCAATGCATCCTCTTTTATTTTCAGCAGAGACCGTTTTAGAAGGCAGAGTAGTTGTATGGTGACGCTAATAATGGCGTCATCACCGCTCACCATCTTGGTGGAGTCCTCAAAGTTTTGGAGACGGTGCATAGGTCCGACATCCATCTCCACTCCTCAGGTGTTATGTGTGGAGTTTGACCCATTTCCCGACGGCTTAGGTGATGCAGGTAGTCCACAACTGCCCTCTTCTGCTCACATATCCTGACCAACATGTGCAGCGTTGAATTCCAACGCGTGGGGACATCACACACCAGTCTGTGGGCCGGAAGACGCAAACGGCGCTGAAAGCTTGCAAGGCCGGCTGAAGCAGCAGGTGACTTGCGAAAATGTGCAGACAGACGCCGAACTTTTACCAGCAGGTCAGACACCTCCGGGTATGACTTCACAAACCTCTGAACCACCAGGTTGAGCACATGGGCCACGCATGGAACATGCGTCAGCTGCCCTCGCCTCAAAGCTGCCACCAGGTTCCGGCCATTGTCACACACGACCTTTCCTGGCTTTAGGTTCAGAGGTGTGAGCCAGTGATCTGCCTGCTGTTTCAGAGCTGTCCACACCTCTTCTGCATTGTGGGGTTTGTCACCTATGCAGACTAGCTTCAGCACAGCCTGTTGCCGCTTTGCAGAGGCAGTGCTGCAGTGCTTCCAGCTTGGGACTGGTGTGGAGGGTACAGTGGATGAGGATGCGCAGGTGGAGGAGGAGGAGGCTGAAGAGCATGACATTCCGGAGCTGTAGAGTGTCGGTGAAACCATGACAGAGGTAGGGCCTGCTATCCTTGGTGTGGGAAGGACGTGTTCCGTCCCTCGCTCAGACTGGGTCCCAGCCTCCACAATATTAATCCAGTGTGCCGTCAGGGAGATGTAGCGGCCTTGCCCACAAGCACTTGTCCACGTGTCTGTGGTTAGGTGGACTTTGGCTGAAACAGCATTGTTCAGGGCACGTGTGATGGTGTTGGACACGTGGTTATGCAATGTGGGGACGGCACATCTGGAGAAATAGTGTCGGCTGGGGACCGAGTAACGTGGGACAGCAGCCGCCATCAGGTCGCGGAATGCGTCCGTCTCCACCAGACGGAAAGGCAACATTTCTAGCGCTATGAGTCGCGAAATGTGAGCATTGAGGACTGTGGCATGTGGGGCATTGGCAGCGTATTTGCGCCTGCGTTCAAATGTTTGCTGAATGGATAATTGAACGCTGCGCTGGGACAAGGACGTGCTTGATGGTGGCGTAATTTGTGCTTCAGCAACTTCAGGTGCGGACCGGAGGCTTGTTCGCGGCCAGCATGGACAGGGGATTGGCTTGCATGCACAACAGCCGAAGACCTAGCAGTGACATCAGCACGCACCGCTCCTCGACTCTGTGGTACTTCCCACAAAGTCGGGTGCTTAGCTGACATGTGCCTGATCATGCTGGTGGTGGTCAGGCTGCTAGTTTTCGTACCCCTGCTGATAGTGGCATGGCAGGTGTGGCAAATGGCCTTTTTAGAGTCTTCTGGAGCCAACTTAAAAAACTCCCAGACTCGGGAAGACCGAACATTTGCACAGGCACCTTGAGTCGTGTTGTTGTTCCGGGGAACGGTTGCCTGCCTTCTGCCTGCGGACGCACCCCTGCTTCGTACTGGCTGTTGTGATGCTACGCCTCCCTCCCCCTGTGCACTGCTGTCCTCGCTCTGCATATCCTCCTGCCATGTAGGGTCAGCTACTGGATCATCCACCACGTCGTCTTCCTCTTCCGCACCCTGATCCTCCTCCTGACTTCCTGGCAATTGTGTCTCATCATCGTCCACCCCTTGTTGAGACACTTTGACAACGTTCCGTTCGTCATAACGCGGCTGCTCAAATATTTGGGCATCTGTACATACCATCTCCTCATGACCCACTTCAAGAGGAGGTGGCGACAGGCCAGATTCTGCGAATGGATACGTGAACAGCTCTTCCGAGTGTCCTAGTGTGGGATCTGTAATGTCCGTGGACGTGTATCGGCCAGGTGGTAGGAAGGAGGATCAGGTTGGGAAATGTGCGGTGCAGTATCACGGCTACTGACAGTTGACCGTGCGGAAGACAGGGTGTTTGTGGAGGTGCCCATCTGACTTGAAGCATTATCCGCTATCCAAGTAACAACCTGTTGACACTGGTCTTGGTTCAACAGTGGTGTACTGCTGCGGGCCCCAAGAATTTGGGACAGGACGTGCGAGCGAGGAGATGTGGCCCTTTGTTGTTGCGAAATGAGTGCTTGCACACGACCTCGGCCTCAGCCTGCACCACCATCACGTCCACTTCCTTGTTCCTTGCCAACGCCCTTGCCAACGCCTTTGCGCATTTTGCCTGTATAGAGCGACAACTGCCTGGTCACTGTGGAGGTCACAGGAGATTAGGATTTTAGTTCCCTAACCTGTATAAAGGTATGACGTACAACAGTGTGGTGACTGTTGAGATGACAAGAGTTAGGATTTTAGTTCCCTAACTTGTAGAAACTTATGACGTACAACAGTGTGGTGACTGTTGAGATGACAATAGTTAGGATTTTAGTTCCCTAACTTGTAGAAACTTATGACGTACAACAGTGTGGTGACTGTTGAGATGACAATAGTTAGGATTTTAGTTCCCTAAACTGTAGAAACGTATGATGTACAACAGTGTGGTGACTGTTGAGATGACAAGAGTTAGGATTTTAGTTCCCTAACCTGTAGAAACGTATGACGTACAACAGTGTGGTGACTGTTGAGATGACAAGAGTTAGGATTTTAGTTCCCTAACTTGTAGAAACTTATGACGTACAACAGTGTGGTGACTGTTGAGATGACAATAGTTAGGATTTTAGTTCCCTAACTTGTAGAAACTTATGACGTACAACAGTGTGGTGACTGTTGAGATGACAATAGTTAGGATTTTAGTTCCCTAACCTGTAGAAACGTATGACGTACAACAGTGTGGTGACTGTTGAGATGACAAGAGTTAGGATTTTAGTTCCCTAACTTGTAGAAACTTATGACGTACAACAGTGTGGTGACTGTTGAGATGACAAGAGTTAGGATTTTAGTTTCCTAACTTGTAGAAACTTATGACGTACAACAGTGTGGTGACTGTTGAGATGACAAGAGTTAGGATTTTAGTTCCCTAACTTGTAGAAACGTATGACGTACAACAGTGTGGTGACTGTTGAGATGACAAGAGTTAGGATTTTAGTTCCCTAACTTGTAGAAACGTATGACGTACAACAGTGTGGTGACTGTTGAGATGACAAGAGTTAGGATTTTAGTTCCCTAACTTGTAGAAACGTATGACGTACAACAGTGTGGTGACTGTTGAGATGACAAGAGTTAGGATTTTAGTTCCCTAACTTGTAGAAACGTATGACGTACAACAGTGTGGTGACTGTTGAGATGACAAGAGTTAGGATTTTAGTTCCCTAACCTGTAGAAACGTATGACGTACAACAGTGTGGTGACTGTTGAGATGACAAGAGTTAGGATTTTAGTTCCCTAACTTGTAGAAACGTATGACGTACAACAGTGTGGTGACTGTTGAGATGACAAGAGTTAGGATTTTAGTTCCCTAACTTGTAGAAACGTATGACGTACAACAGTGTGGTGACTGTTGAGATGACAAGAGTTAGGATTTTAGTTCCCTAACTTGTAGAAACGTATGACATACAACAGTGTGGTGACTGTTGAGATGACAAGAGTTAGGATTTTAGTTCCCTAACTTGTAGAAACTTATGACGTACAACAGTGTGGTGACTGTTGAGATGACAAGAGTTAGGATTTTAGTTCCCTAACCTGTAGAAACGTATGACGTACAACAGTGTGGTGACTGTTGAGATGACAAGAGTTAGGATTTTAGTTCCCTAACTTGTAGAAACGTATGACGTACAACAGTGTGGTGACTGTTGAGATGACAAGAGTTAGGATTTTAGTTCCCTAACCTGTAGAAACTTATGACGTACAACAGTGTGGTGACTGTTGAGATGACAATAATTAGGATTTTAGTTCCCTAACCTGTAGAAACGTATGACGTACAACAGTGTGGTGACTGTTGAGATGACAAGAGTTAGGATTTTAGTTCCCTAACTTGTAGAAACTTATGACGTACAACAGTGTGGTGACTGTTGAGATGACAAGATTTAGGATTTTAGTTCCCTAACCTGTAGAAACGTATGACGTACAACAGTGTGGTGACTGTTGAGATGACAAGAGTTAGGATTTTAGTTCCCTAACTTGTAGAAACGTATGACGTACAACAGTGTGGTGACTGTTGAGATGACAATAGTTAGGATTTTAGTTCCCTAACTTGTAGAAACTTATGACGTACAACAGTGTGGTGACTGTTGAGATGACAAGAGTTAGGATTTTAGTTCCCTAACCTGTATTAAGGTACTACGTACACCTGTCTGGTGACTGTAATGGTTTGAAGAGAGGATTTTAGTCCCTAACCTGTATTAAGGCAGTACGTACACCTGTCTGGTGACTGTTTTGATGACAAGAGTTAGGATTTTAGTTCCCTAACCTGTATTAAGGTACTACGTACACCTGTCTGGTGACTGTAATGGTTTAAACAGAGGATTTTAGTCCCTAACCTGTATTAAGGTAGTACGTACACCTGTCTGGTGACTGTTTTGATGACAAGAGTTAGGATTTTAGTTCCCTAACCTGTATTAAGGTAGTACGTACACCTGTCTGGTGACTGTAATGGTTCAAGAGAGGATTTTAGTCCCTAACCTGTATTAAGGTAGTACGTACACCTGTCTGGTGACTGTTTTGATGACAAGAGTTAGGATTTTAGTTCCCTAACCTGTATTAAGGTAGTACGTACACCTGTCTGGTGACTGTAATGGTTTGAAGAGAGGATTTTAGTCCCTAACCTGTATTAAGGTACTAAGTACAAGAGTGTGGTGACTCTAATGGTCACAGAAAAGCTTGGATTTCAATCTGTATCACCCTGCCTATATCCTCCTAGATTAGTCCTGAGAAGGACTGTTCTGGTCACTGGAAATCTTGGACTCCGATCTGGATCACCATGCCTATGTCCTCCTAGATTAGTCCTGAGAAGGACTGTTGTGGTCAGCAGCAGTTTGCAGCCCTGATCCGGATCTACCTATGAGGGCCGCAAATTTGTCCCTAATCAGCAGCAGACACTCTCCCTACACTCACTGTCTGGAAGGCTGTGTGCCGAGCACAGCGCGCCGGGACTTATAAAGGCTCGGTGACGCTGTGCAGGCCGGCCAATCACTGCTATACCACAACCAACAGGGCTGTGGCATTGCAGTGGTCTGTCAGCCAATCCCTGCACGTGGGCTGGCTCTCAAAAGAGCGCCAACATGGAGAGATGACGACCACGAGCACAGCACGAGTATCGCGAGATTACTCGGTGCTCGGCGAGTCGCCGAGTACAGTGATACTCGTGCGAGTAACGAGTAGTGCCGAGCATGTTCGCTCAACACTAGTGATGAGCAAGTATAATTGTTACTGTTCGCTACTCACACGAGTAGTATGATATTTGTGACACTTGTTACTCAGCGAGTATCGCTGGTGCTCGTGAGTGAGGTGTCATGTGAAAGAACTGAAACATATTGACAGCTCCCTTCAGTACACAAAGGGAGTCGGCATCCCAGTGAGAGCAGATTGAATGTTAAGCTCTCTCTGGGGGGCACAACAAGGTGTTTTATGCAGTAAAAACTAAAAAAAAAAAACACCTCCTGTTTTGCCCTGGAAATGCTCGTCTTATGCCGGGTGTGTGGGTGGAGCCTATCACTAATTGACTAACATTGGACTCACTATTCGGATGAATATGCGAGTATTACAAAGTAACCGTTACTAGTATAGCGATTAAGACAATTTCACTACTCGCTCATACCTACTTGTAGTTGATAATTTCATAAATGATTTACTTGTAGGTTGATGCTAATGGTTTGCTAATATGGGATGGGTAAGGGTAGGATAAAGTTTCATGTTAGCCCCATCATTAAGTATATGGGAATTTACAGTGTCGTCTTTATTTCAGTTTTTTCATTGTCACATATTTCATACTCCTGTCACTAGTGCAGATGAGCAAACCTTTTGAATCTTTTCCGCTTGCCAAGCAAGCAATATTTGCCGAACCTCCGAGCCCCATTCAAATCAATGGGAGGCAAAATCAAGGGCCTAGAAAAAACCTTAAAAAAGTCCACCTCTCTTTGCATATCATCTCTAAATCATTAAGATTTTGAGGCTGTCGCTTGGCCACTCGGAACTTCAGCTCTCTTCATATGTTTTCTATGCAATTAAGGTCTGGAGACTGAGTAGGTCACTTCAGAGAGAGTTTTGGCCCAAAGCAACTATAGAAAGTTTTAGAGCCTTTGCCTGGGGTCAGACTACCGTTAATAGCTGATTTTAACGGCATGCGCTTAATACTTAGAATATTTTCCAGAAGCACATAGCATTAATGCTATGCGCTTTGGGAGAATGCTGCCCTTAGTAAACCCGATGTTTTCCATGGTTACCAACTACACACAAAGCTGCTCGTGGTGCGCTTTTGCTGATTACACAGAACAGCTTTGTGTGTGGTTGGTAACCATGGAACACATCGGGTTACCAAGGGCAACGTTCTCCCGAATCGCATAGCATTAACTCTATGTGCTTCTAGAAAATATTCTAAGTATTAAGCCCGTGACGTTAAAATCAGCTATTAACGGCAGTCTGACCCTAGCCTTTTTGAATTTTTTACTCTTTTTCCTAAAATAGCCGTGTTGGCCGAATTTTTGGGAAGTTGTTCGGATTTCTGTTCTCGAGTCAAATCTGCCATGTTTAGGCTGAATTTGAAATGAAGGTTTGCTCATCTCTAGTCCCGGGTGCCCTTGAGTCAGTGGGAGAGGCTAGGAGTAAAATATGATCAAGTGACAAAAAAAGGGTGACGAAGGAGTGTCAGGGTTATTAATGATTTCATAAACTTTTTCTACTATAGGTTTAATTCAATACTATGTCCAAATATTATAAAGGTTATTTAATAAATAGATATTATTTTTGGTGTTATATGTACCGTATATACTCGCGTATATACGTCATTGCCTGCGCCGACCACAGGAAGCCGGAAGACGATGAATGAAGATGGAGGATCGCGGTGTCGGAAGCGGCGGGGACGGTGGCGAGAGGACAGTGATAAGTATAATCATTTTACTTTACAGGTTTGCGGAGCATGGGGGGGGGGCCCTGTATACTGATGGGGCTGCTGCTGTATATACCCCTGGGGCTGGTGCTGTATATACCCCTGGGGCTGGTGCTGTTTATACCCATGGGGCTGCTGCTGTATATACCCCTGGGGCTGGTGCTGTATATACCCCTGGGGCTGGTGCTGTATATACCCCTGGGGCTGGTGCTGTATATACCCCTGGGGCTGGTGCTGTATATACCCCTGGGGCTGGTGCTGTATATACCTCTGGGGCTGCTGTAAACTACCACTGGGGCTGCTGCTGTATATACCACTAGGAAGGCTGCTGTAACACTGCTGGGGCCTGTATGCACCACTGGGGAGGCTGCTATATACCAGACTGGTGGGGCCTGTATACTACCAATGGGGAGGCCTGTATACCACTGGGGGGGCCTGTATACCACACTGCTGGGAGCTGTATACCTGTGCTGGGGTCCACCCTCGGCTTATACACGAGTCAATAGGTTTTCCCAGATTTTGGGGGCAAAAGTAGGGGGGTCGGCTTAAACACGGGTCGGCTTATACACGAGTATATACGGTATATGGATTTTTACATACTCTCTCTTTATACCATTTTTTATACTCGTCACTTTTCCGTTTGTGGTAAGTAGGTTTAAGAAATAATTACTGCAAGGTGTTGTTTTTAAACAAAAAAAAAGGCCATTCGGCTTAGCTGCTTTACATAACAATGGTTTTCTGGTACCAAAAATCGTGATTTGGTCAAAAAATAAATTGTTACAATACATGCAGTATAGTAGTTTTGAGATATGACATATTTCCCTAATCATGTAGTAATACTGTAGTTACCCCCCTTTATTATGAGTATTTTCTACATGTACTATAACATGATTTTAATGATTGTCTTTACTCTTAACTTACAATACCATTTGGCATAATTTGATAAAGTTGCCTTGTATAAATTAATCTGTTGCTGCTCTGAAATTTTGTCTAAAGATAGGGTTGCTAGTATGCAGTCTTTTTTATAGCTTGTAGAGGTGGTGATGACTTTATTATGCATAATTGTTGATGGTCAAGTCTACTTAAGGTGTCAAATGGCCACTTTGGTGAAGGGTTGCAGAAGGTGGAAGTTGCAGACAAGTTAAGGTGGTCTAATTTTAACTAATATAGGATGTAAAACTTCATGGTGGTGAACAGGTTTGGCTTTAGTGATCAGCTTGAAGGATGTCGTAATGGTAATGTTTTCATGGGCGGACAAGGGTGGTTAACAACAGAAGTGAGGATACTAGTGCTATTGGTGCCTTGAAAGTTTACTTGTTCTGCTTGAATGCCAGCTAGTATTTGTTCCCCACTTTTAAAGATGTCTTGATCTGTACTGTATGTCAGTCAGCTGGGGATATACCAATATTTGTGAATCACAATGCACTAGCTCTTCACCTGACTCCTTCTGTGATTGTTTAATTCTGTGATTTAAATAAAACTGTGGCCATTTTGACAACCAAAATAATGTGTATTGTGTATTTATTTCAGTGTCTAGGTTTACTGTGGATATGATTGTTGGAAGGTGGAGGGGTGGTCCATCCCATATCCAAAAGAGAAGACATCCCCAGAGCACTGAGTAAAGGAAAACATGATTTTGGGAGAGGGGGAATCAAAACTCCTGTAGCTTTGTTGTATAGTTATGTAGATTTTAGGCAAGAGTGATTCTGCTTACTGGGAGGGTGGCGCTATAGGGATGATATGTCTCTGTCCAATCTCTCTCTCTCACGAGAAGAACTGTAGGAAACATTATCCACCCACCAGCCCTTTCATAAACACTAACCTTAAACTTTTTTTTAACCATTACTTGTATAGTGATGAATGCCTTTTTTATGTGTTGAATTAGCCTTTCTTTATCTTGTAACATGTCCTATTCTACCATTGCTATTAAAAATTAATTTTGGCATTAACCTTCTAAGCCCAAGGAAAGGGATATCCTTTAGCCATGGTTCCCTGGAGGCTTCCTCCACAGTGTTTGGCTAGGGTCGCACATAAGCCCTGGATCTGTTATTTGCATTAGTTTTTCAACTTAGAATTTTGTGAAAAATTGATATGTTAATGGATACATAGGCTGCAATGCAAAAATCGCAGTGTCAAAAGTGCACTAAAAAATGCTATGAGTTTTTGAAACTGCATAAAAAACGCTGCTAGCAGCGTTTTTGGGTGCAGTAGAAAGAGCATGCGTTTTTTTAACATGGGGCCCTATGGGAAATGCATGCGTTAACGAATGGTACATATAGGTACCATGCGTTAACGCATGCATTAACGCATACCGTTTTTTAGTTGCAAAAATGGCATTTTCAAAAAATGGAATCACATTTTGGAAATGGAAAAAAACTGATTGGCATGTGTGACCGTGGCCTTTTTCCTCTCTTGAGTGCTGTAGGATGACTCTTTGTAATTCAGAGTTTTGTCAAGTTTAGTCCCTCTCTTAATGATTTTGCAGGGACAGCTTATACATTTTCCTAATTGAGATAAACATTTTTAAAAAATACAACTAAAAAAGTGTCACATGTGGCTTGGAATGTATAACCTATCAAAACTTTAGGGTATGAGTCAGGTGAAAGTTGCAGACGAGTTAAGGTGGACTAATTTTTACTAACCGAGGATGTAAAAGCTCATGGTGGTTATCAGACTCAGCTTTGGAGGCCAGCTTGAAGGATGACGTAATGATAATATCATCAGGGTGGGAAGGGTGGTTAAGCACAGAAGTGAGGATAATAGGGTCATTCATACCTTGAAAGCTTGCTAGCTCTGTTTGAATGCAAGCCAGAGCATGCCACCTCCCTTTATGGCTGTCTGGTGCTTTATGTCAGACAGCTGGAGATATCACAGTACTAGTGAATCCCAATGTACTAGCACTTCACCTGACTCCTAATATAATTGTTTAATCTTGTGATTTAAAAAAAAGCTGTGACCATTTTGACAACCAAAATAATATGTTTTGTATATTTAATTCAGTGTATAGGTGTACTGTGGATATGGTTGTTTGAAGGTGGAGTGTGGGGTCCAACCCATATCAAAAAGTCATAAAATTAATAAGAGCTGTTATGTAGTCCATGGCAGTGTTGATGAATCCACTGTTTACAGCTGTACTGTTTACATCCATCCACTACAGGAGCAGAAAGCAGTTATCGGTGGTTTGCCAGTATCAGATCCAAACAATCTGATCTTTATGAGGTAGCCTAAAAATAGGTCAACATTAGAGAAGGGGGAATAGATTTGTTGGAGTCTGGTCCATCAGCAAACTCAGTAGATTCTGGCTGCTGACTTGAAAGCTTGTGAATCTCTTACCTTCAGTAATCCCTAGAATGGCTTTTGTTTAGCAGGGCTGGTGTGGTATCCATCATTGCAGCCTGCAAAAGAAAAAACAAAGGTTGCGCCACGCTGCATTGGCGAATCTAGATTAGCGATATTCAGGATTTTCAGTCACCTTTACTAGTTGTACTATATCCGCACAACTAGATTGTAGATATGTGGTGAGTGAAGATTTATATTCACTGATCTTCCGATCTTTGGTGTATATCCGATCTAGTCTTCCCCTTCACCGTTTTTAATATAAGATTCCTGCCTTCTCCTTAGCTGGATCACGTGAAGGATAATATGCCGATTTTAGGGATGGATTAATGACGTGTAGCCAGGTCCTGCTCCAGAGCAGCACACAACACCACGCTCCCCGAAGGGAGATTGTGGATCAGCCGATGAATAAATGTGGTATAATAAAAGTAAGCGCTGAGAGCTAAGACAGGACACACAATGCTCTTAAATATATTACCTTTGAGTTTTATTCATTCAACAAATAAAAGCCCTCCTGCCACAACGCGTTTCGACGCTGACTGCGTCTTTCTCAACTGGATCCACTTGAGAAAGACGCAGTCAGCGTCGAAACGCGTTGTGGCAGGAGGGCTTTTATTTGTTGAATGAATAAAACTCAAAGGTAATATATTTAAGAGCATTGTGTATCCTGTCTTAGCTCTCAGCGCTTACTTTTATTATACCACATTTATTCATCATTGCAGCCTGACACGCAGATGATGTTGCACCAGCACAGCTAACCAATAACTGCTTTGTTGATACTAGATAGTAAGAAATTTGTGAACCTCTAATTTGTCATCCAGAGACTACTAACTTGGCAGCTGGACCATAGTCTCTTGAATTGATAGGTCCATCTCTTATCAATGCCTGTTCAACGTAGATGTAAATTGTGTGCGGAGCAGAAGACAGAAGCTCCATTACCCGATTAGTGGCTGTTATAAGGAACACTTTTTAGTGCCAGCTTTAGATGAATAGGAGATGATCATCAGTAGTCAAAGGCTACGTTCACACACCAGGTTTTTTTTCGCAGGCGTATTTTCAAGCGTTTTGCAACCTCGCTTTTGTAGCGCATTTAAAAAAACGCGGTGTGTCCGAAAGAATTATTAAAGAAATTAAAAACCTAGAGCTACAACTTGAAAAGTCCCCCAATGATAAAATCTATACAGATATTCTCCAACTGAGAATTCAACTAAAAAACTTATTAGCATCTGAATATGATAAATTCATACGCACCATAAAAAGCAATTTCCATAACTGTATGGACAAGCCCTCCAAACTCTTTGCCAACAAAATTAAAATTCAGAGACGCAAAACTAGAATCCTCCAAATAAAAAACAACAAAAACTTAATACATAAAAACCCAAAGGATATCTCGAATATCTTTGCCAGTTTTTATAGAAATCTGTATAATTTAAAGGAAGACCCAGCAGAACTTACTCCCTTAAAATCAGATATAGACAAATTTCTAGACTCCATTGTTCTTCCCTCTATTTCAAAAGAAGACTTGAATTTCCTTAATTCCCCTTTTAGTGAAACAGAAATTCTAGCGACAATTAACTCCCTAGCCAAATGCAAATCTCCCGACCCCGATGGCCTACAAAACGAATACTACTTAAACTTTAAAAACTCTCTTGCCCCATACCTCACAAAACTTATAAACTCTTCCACCACATCCCAAGACGCCTTCCCAGCGGAAATGCAGGGAGCAATCATTATGGTGATATCCAAAAATAAAGGAGACACCGAAAATGTCACCAATTACCGTCCTATTTCCCTCCTAAACTCGGACTTAAAAATCATTGCTAAAACTATCACTTTGAGACTTCAGAAAATCTCTCCTGGACTTCTCCATAAGGACTAAGTGGGATTTATTCCGAGTAGAGGAACCTCTGACGCCACTAGACGTGCCATTAATCTGCTATTCTACATTGAAAAAACTAAAACTCTCGCCCTGATGGTCGCTGTCGATGCTGAAAAGGCGTTTGATAGAGTCCATTGGGGCTTCCTCTTCCAAACCTTAAAAAAATTTGGTTTTGAGGGCAATATTTTAAACTCCATCACATCTCTCTACTCCACTCCCTCGGCAAAAGTCCTGACCAATAATGTTTTGTCAGACAAAATTGTTCTCACTAATGGCACAAGGCAAGGTTGCCCCCTTTCACCCACCCTTTTTGATTTCTATATAGAGCCCCTAGCCGAAAAGATTCGATCTAATCCCTTAATCTGCGGTATCCCGGCACACAAAAGACATTTTAAAATATCTTTATTTGCAGATGACATTCTTTTAACACTATCTACGCCACTTAAATCAATAAGGAACTTATTGGACACAATTAAAACATTCTCCAATATTTCATATTACAAAATAAACTTAACTAAAACGCAAGTTCTACATCTAAACCTAAATCCGCAAACGTTAGTTGCTCTTAAATCGGAGTTTAATCTGGCCTGGAAAAACGACCATATCAACTATCTTGGAATTAAACTTATTAAACCTCTAACATGTAGATACTAACCTAAAAACCATTTACAAAACTATACAGACCGATATTCTACATCTGGCAAAGATAGAAATTTCTTGGTTTGGCAGAATCAATGCATACAAGATGAGCCTTTTACCAAAACTTTTATATATTTTTAGATCTATCCCTTTAATAATTCCGAATAAGTGGTTACAAAAATTACAATCTCAGTTGGTTACATTCATTTGGGCAAAAAAGAAACTTAGGGTAGCGAGATTAATCCTAGAAAAGAACGAAAAACATGGAGGACTCGCCTTGCCCAATTTAACTGCCTACTACCATGCTACTCTAATTAAATTAAGCCAGAATTGGTGGGCAGGAGAAGATTGGCCGACTTGGTTAGATCTAGAGGAATCTATAAAACCTCAGGGCGATCTTGGCCTCAACACTCTCTCCTACCTATGTGACAAAACTAAGAAACTCCCTGAGGAAATTGCTGTGAGATCTGCAATCCTTTCTTGGAGAACTCTACTGAAACTATCTCACAAGTCTCACCCTACGGTGTCTCCAACGTGGATAAATATAGATATCTTGGAACTTATATCGTCCAGAATTAAACTAAACTCATGGAAGAAACTAGGTGTCAAATACATTGCAGACATAATAGATGAAAGTAAAAAACTCATTCCCTTCCAACTTCTTATGGAAAAATTTAATCGACATCCTAGAAGAGATGACATGGAAGAAGATTCAAAATCTCATCAACTCCCATAAACTAAACTTTTTTCTACCCCAGAACCTAGCTCAGATGTTCAGATATCCTCGAAGCCTTCTTTTCTGGAAAACTGGGCATATATATCAAAGCTTTAACCAAGACACTCATTTTCATACTCATCGAATGTAAAAGCATGGGAAAAAGAACTAAATGTAGAAATTACAACGGATGTCTGGCATCAAATTTTCAAATCTATCTACTCTTACATCCCCTGCTCATCCCTTGCAGAGACCCACTATAAGATTTACACACGCGGGTATTATACCCCTCTTAAACTTCATCAAATTCAAAACTCCAACTCCCCCCTCTGCTGGAGGAATTGTAATGCTATTGGTAGCTTGACTCACATTTTTTGGAGCTGTAGAGTTCTCAAATGCTTCTGGGACAGAGTTGAGGCTCTAATTAATAGCATCACTTGCTTGAAATTATACCTATCTTCTGAACTAGTACTTCTCCTTGTTGGCCTCGAATCCATCCCTCATAAACATAGACCTATCATTACGCAAATTCTACTCACAGCTAAAAGTAACATTTCTGCACTCTGGAGGGACCCTATTCCCCCTACGGTGGAAAACACAATAGAGAAAATAGCATGTCACAACACATACGAATACACATACGCCCTTAGAACCAACCTTTTAAAAAAATACTCAAAAAAATGGAAGGAGTGGAATAAAATTATGTCTCCTACAAATCAACCATAAAGAGCTCAACATTGTACAAGACCAGATCAATCTTCATACCCCAAACCAACTTATTTAGCATTACTATTTCAAGTAAATCATACCCAAGTTAATTCATAGCGGGCATTCTTATATACATACTCTTTGTACTTCCATGTATGTAAATAGTTAAGTTGCTGTTTAGCAACTCGCTATTCATTAAATAATCAAATTAATGGAATATGATTGATATTTATGTAAATCATTGACCGAGCGACTAAAGTCTTGAGTAGTGTTATATATTTCTGATTCATCCTCGGTCTATGAATATATAGATTGTACATCTTTCTTCATATTGTACTACCTAGATTACTAATCTCCTTTTATTGTACTTCATTGATTTCTGTATCATTTATGCTAATCATACTGTATGTTATATCGTTCTTTTATTTGCAAACCAATAAAAGTATTTGAACATAAAAAAACACGGTGTGTTTATACACCATTTTTTTTACGGGCGCTTTTTCTCCCCTAAAGTCACGTGACACATCAGCTGATCTCTCTGATTCAGGTCCCTGAAGCGATCTAATGTCTTCCCCTCGGGTCCTGGGACAGCCAGCGGAGAAGTCAGTATTTTTTTTATTTTTTTGTTTTTAATACCTTTTGTTCACTCATTTCACTTTTACCATGTATGTAGATACACTGCGAAAGCAAAACTACAGCCTCAGATGGGGGAAGGAACACAGGATATCATATCCTGCTATTTCTTCTGCACCCGCGCTTATAGGCGCTGGAATAGAGCATCGTGTGAACGGCGATGCTTGTTCCAGCACTTATAATGGGGCCTATGGGAGAAAGCGCGCGCTACTAAATGCAAAGAATTGACGTGTTCATTCTTTTCACGCACACATTCTCCTCCAAAAAACGCGGCTAAAAAATATGCAGCATCTGAAAAGCAAAAGTGAAAGTCCATTATCTTTGCCAGGAAACACAAATGCAGACGTGCTTTTGGGGAAAAGCACAGCGTAACAAATCACGTTATTTACGCTATGTGTGAACGTAGCCAAAGACAAAAGGAAAGGAAGTGGTGTAGAAAAATATTTTAGGTCATATTTGGGAAAAATAACAGGTCCATTTCAAATTTTACTATGGTGTCTCATCCCTTCTTCGTACGTTTTTCATAGAAGTGCTTTTGGGTGATAAGCTTCAACATCAACTGCTCACCCAATTGAATACAAACGTTTGATATTTTCTTCACATTGTTTATCTATTGATTTTTGGAATTCTATATTTAAATAGTTTTCAAGAATAGGGCTAAGAAGCTGTGACATTAACATCCTGTTTGGCCAATACTGGGAACATGAAGCCTTTTGGTCAAAGCAGTTAAAAGGCCAAGTTCTCCAATTCAAATCAGAAGCAGGTCAACGTGCTTTTTCATCAAAACTAAGAAGATCAAAATGGCAGAATGGCGGCTCAGTGGTTAGCATTGCAGTCTTGCAGCTCTGCAGTCCTGGGTTCAAATCCTGCTAAGGGTAACATCTGCTAGGAGTTTGTATGTTCTCCCTGTGTTTGTGTGAGTTTCCTCATCTTCTCTCCCTGCAACCTTCAGATGTTCGTCATCTACCACCCCTAGGATCTACCCCCACCTTTCTTGACCATTTCACCACTTGGCTTCTCCACTTCTATTCTTCCAACATCCCCACTATCATCATGGGTGACTTCAAAATCCTCATTGATAGCTCCCACCCTGCCGCCTCTAGACTCCTATCATTGACCACCTCCTTTAGGCTTTCCCAATGGTCCTCCTCAGCCACTCATAAGGATGGCCATACACTCGACCTTATCTTCACCCACCTCTGTTTCCTCACTGACCTCTCAAACTCACCCCTCCCCCTATCTGACCACAACCTGCTGACTTTCTCCCCCCCTACCATGCTCCCCGCTCTCTGGAATCTTAGTCATTCCCACAGAAACCTTAAACTTATCGACTTCCACTCATTCTCTGAGTCTCTTCTCCCTCTCACAGACCTAGCTTCCTCACTTGATGCTGACGCCGCTGCCACCCTCTATAACACCTCATTATCTACAGCCCTCGATCAAGCCGTCCCCCTCACACATACCAAAACCCGCACACACAGGCAACCCTGGCTCACCACCCTTACTAAAGAATTACATCGGGCGTCCAGAATGGCCGAGCTAAGATGGAAGAAATCGCACTCCGCGGTGCACTTCGCCACGTACAAACAGTCCGTCTCCAACTTCAAGACTGCACTCACCGCCGCAAAACAAACCTACTTCTCATCTTTAATAAACGCACTGTCACACAACCCCAAACAATTATTCAAAAATTTCAACTTTCTGCTCCGTCCCCCTGCACCTCCTCCCTCCACCCATATCTCTGCCGATGACTTTGCCGCCTTCATCAAACAGAAAATCGACAAAATCAGAGAAAGTTTTGACCCATTTTTCCCCTGGTCCCCCCCATCCCCGCCCGACCCTCTTTGTCCAAAGGAAGTTTTCCATCATGATAGAAGATCAAGCCTCCTCCCTTCTGTCACAATCATACCTCACCACATGTGCCCTTGACACGCTCCCCTCCCACCTCATCCCAAACCTCACCACAGTTCTCATCCCTACCTTAACCTATCTCTTCAATTGATCACTCACCATCGGCATCTTCCCCTCATCCTTCAAACATGCCTTGATCACACCCATCCTCAAAAAACCCTCCCTTGACCCAGCATCTGTTTCTAACTATTTCCCCATATCTCTTCTCCCCTTTACCTCAAAACTACCTGAACAACATGTCCATTCTGAACTGTCCTCCCACCTCTCCTCCTGCTCCCTCTTTGACCGCCTACAATCCAGTTAACGACCTCATCACTCCACCGAAACAGCCCTAACCAAAGTCATCAATGACCTACTGACCGCCAAGAACAAGCGACACTACTCAATCATCCTCCTCCTTAACCTATCTGCCACCTTCAACACAGTTGACCACTCCCTCCTACTTCAGATCCTGGAATCTCTTGGCATCACTGACCTAGGCCTCTCCTTGATCTCCTCATACCTAACGGACCAGACTTTCAGCGTCACCCACTCCCACACCACCTCCTCATTCTACCCCCTATCTGTCGGCGTCCCCCAGGACTCAGTTCTGGGACAACTACTTTTCTCCATTTACACCTTGGCCTAGGACCACTCATTGAGTCACATTGCCTTCAGTACCATCTCTACGCCGATGACACCCATACCTACCTCTCTGGACCTGACATCACCTCCCTACTATACAAAATGCCACAATGCCTGTCCGCCATCTCATCCTTCTTCTCTGCTTGCTTCCTCAAGCTAAACATGGACAAAACAGAGTTCATAGTCTTCACCCCAAGTAGCTCTCCCCCTATACCAGACCTATCCATCCTCGTCAATGACTGCTCACTCTACCCAGGCCCCCCAAACAAGTGTCTTGGGGTTACTCTCGACTCTTCCCTCTCCTTCAAGCCTCACATCCAAGCCCTCACCACATCCTGCCAACTCCAGCTCAAAAATATTTCCCGGATCTGCACTTTCCTTGACCACAACACTGCTAAAACAATTGTTCATGCTCTAATCATCTCCCGCCTAGACTACTGCAACCTACTGCTCACTACTCCACCTGTCTCCCCACGACTCCCCTGTCTCCTCCCTCTACCAAGCCTTTAACTGTCTCCCCATCTCTCAGAGATCCTGATTTAAAACCCTAACCATGACATACAAAGCCATACATCACCTGTTTCCCCCATACATCTCCGACATGGTTTCCCGATACATGCCCGCACGCAACCTGTGATCCTCTAACGAGCTTCTTCTCTAATCCCCTCTTATCTCCTACTCTCACAACCGCATACAAGACTTCTCCCATGCATCCGCCTTACTCTGGAACTCTCTCCACTAACATATCAGACACTCGCCTACCCTTGGTAACTTCAAAAGAAACCTGATGACTCACCTCTTCTGACAAGCCTACAACCTATAATGAGACCCGGTCGCCACACTATCCCACAATCGGTGTTTCCCCCTCCCACTGTTTCCTCGCCTGACCCTCGTAGACTGTGAGCCCTTGTGGACAGGGTCTTCTCTCCCCTCCTGTATCTGTATGACTTGATTTTCCATATGTACTTGTCGTCGTTCTCCCCTCTTCACATGTAAAGCTCCATGGAATCTAATGGCGCTATATAAACAAATAATAATAATAATCATCCATTGTTTAAGTACAGTGAATAAAACTTTTCCATATCGCAGTGGAGATTAGAGCTGATATAGGGCTGAAAATTCAACAATGAAGTTGCCATGAATTTTATGTAGACAAATAATGTATCCAGAGTATGGGTCTGTCAACATATTTATTACCAGACTAAACTCTTAGCTTGATCATAAGCCTGAGAAGACAGAACATCACATGTACGAGATTGAATAGACATATCTATATATCATCACTATCATAAAACTAATGGAAAGTGCCACCTGTAACTGCTCATCTAATCTAATAGTCTATAGTTTTTTATTTCATTTGGTCCTTTCAAAACTTTATTGTGAGCCTCAACACTTTTTATGTCCTTTAGTTTGGATAAACTAGTGTTATGTACCGGCATGCCTTGTGGGTAGTGATGGGCGAACCCACCGATGCTCGGGATCGGTGTACTCACACGGATATTTTTGTAAAGTAGGAGTTCGGGGCCTGACATAACTTGAACTTGCATCCAAACCTGAGCTTGGACTTTACAGTCATGGGATGCAACGGGAAGGCTGTAAAAAACATTATCATTATACTTACTGGGTCCCTCGGCACGCATCTTGCCATCTCACTCTTACAGCTGCATCTACTTTCTGTGCCGCTCATTAACTTCCAGGATTATTTACTGCACTGCTGAGAACTCGGCAGTTCTCTGCAATGTTCGTGGTGATGTCAAGGGTCATCCAAGTTCATGGCTCAGCTATGAACTTGATTGATCTCTGACTGTCACTGTCAGTCTCAGCTTGCTTGTCACTCTGGGAAGACGCTTGTCTATTCAGAGTGATGAAGCAGAGCTGACATTGGTCTGCCTGTGGACTATGTCAGACTGAGTGTTTTTTTTGTAATTAAAAACAGAGTCTCTAAATGTGTTTTTTGATTTATTTCTAATAAAAAAAAATTTGTCTGTGTGTTGTGGTTTTTTAGTGTTTACTAGAAATTCATGGTGGCCAGGTCTAATTTGGCTTGACACCATGAATATCGGGCTTGGTACCAGCTGAGAATACAAAGCTGGTATTAACCCATTATTACCCAGCGAGCCATTATTTATTTTTACATTACTATGATGTCAGTCAGTCTGTGAACGGCCCAACAGTCAATCATAGATGTTTCGTGATTGGCTTTTGGAATAACCTTGAATCCGCCCATACATTCTAGGTGCTAGAATGTATGGGCTGGCTTCAGATAAAGCGGAAAGCTACGGGCTGCCACCCCCTATTACCTGGCTTTTCCTTGACTGGCAATCAATATACAGGGCAGCCCAATATTTTTTCTTAATTATTTCAATTAATAACTTAAAAAATGCATGGGCTCCCACCATATTTTGATTGCCAGGCAGGTAAAACCAGACAGCTTGTGGCTGGGATTCTCAGCATTATTAGGCCCAAGTGTTCTGGGCCCCGGCGCTAAAAACTGCAGCCTGCAGCCGCCCCTGAAGATGGCGCATTCATCGTTGTACCATTTCCAGGTGCTTTACCATGACACGTCCAGTGGCCCTGGTAGGGGGTGGCACACTGTATAATAATGGGGTTAATACCAGCTTTGTATTCTCAGCTGGTGCTAAACTTGAAATTCAGGGTGTCAAGCCAAATTAAACCTGGCCACCATGAATTTCTAGTAAACATTTAAAAAAAAACCACAGAGACATTTTTTCATTAGAAATAAAGCAAAAAACATATTTAGGAACTCCATCTTTAATTACAAAAAAAATACTTCAGTCCGACGTAGTCCACATTCAGAGCAATGTCAGCTCTGCTTCATTGCTCTCAACAGACAAGTGTCTCTCCAGAGCGACAAGCAGGCTGAGAGTGACAGTGACAGTCAGAGGTCAATCGAGTTAATAGCTGAGCCATGAACTGAGGTGACCACTCACGTCACTACGAACATTCTCGAGAACTGAAAAGTTCTCAGCAGCGCAGTGAATATCCCTGGAAGTTATTGAGCAGCCCCCGGAAGTAGATACGGCTGGAACAGCAGGATGGCAGGATGCATGACGAGGGACCCTGTAAGTGTAATGATAATGTTTATTAACTATATGCTTTATTTTATAGTCCCCTGGACCCAAACTGTAACACAGATTTCCCAGAGAAACTAGTGTTCAGGATCTGTGCACGAACATTAGGTGTTCAGTACAGACCCTGAATTTTATTGTTCAGGTTCAATATCACTACTTGCTGGTCTTAAATATAGATTTTTTTCAATTTGATGCTGGTATGCCAAAATAGGTGGAGCTGAGAAGGAGTCAGTTGACACAGGGAGTTGCTAAGTTCATGCATCAAATTCTGCAAAAATGTCAATATTTAAAATGCCAAAAATACTACTTCATTCTATAACTGGAGTAGAATTTCTGTTAATGTCCAATGGAGTTGAACACCACTGATAAGATGCGTGGCTTCATTTTGTGGCGTGTCTCTGGATGACTTTGCTGCATCGCTCTCTAAGGCTACTTTCACATTAGTGTTCCCCTCCACAGCGTTCTGTGGAGGGGAGCCGCAATGTAAGCGCAGCACCGCAGGTCCCTATCTTTAGAATGGGAGCGCACGGTGCTGCGCTTGACTGCGCATGACCGTGCGCACCCATTCACTCCAATATGTGATCTGTGCGCAGGCGGATGCCCGCGCACAAATCACCCAGTCTCGTCCGCACAAGAAATGCAACATGTTGCATTTCTTGTACTGCGCATGACCGTGCGCACCCATTCACTCCAATATGTGATCTGTGCGCAGGCGGATGCCCGCGCACAAATCACCCAGTCTCGTCCGCACAAGAAATGCAACATGTTGCATTTCTTGTGCGGACGAGACTGGGTGATTTGTGCGCGGGCATCCGCCTGCGCACAGATCACATATTGGAGTGAATGGGTGCTCACGGTCAAGCGCAGTCAAGCGCAGCACCGTGTGCTCCCATTCTAAAGATAGGGACCTGCGGTGCTGCGCTTACATTGCGGCTCCCCTCCGCAGAACGCTGCGGAGGGGAACGCTAATGTGAAAGCACCCTAACAAGCCATTTATTAAAATTGGTGTATGAAAAAGCAATATTAATAAACTGCCCCATTGTATATGCAAATTAATAAATTTGCAGTTTTATTACAGAAATTTCTCAGAATAAAATCAGTTTGGTTAATCTAATTGTGTTGAATTGGCTGGGATTCTAATGTTTATCAATCTTGTATAGACATACCCTTAGGGTATGTGCACATGTTAATTTTTTGGTTAGTATTTTATGTTGGTATTTGTAAGCCAAAGCCAGGAGTGGGTGATATATACAGAAGTGGTGACGTGTTTCTATCATACTTTTATTATGATTCTTCTATTCTGGGTTTTGGTTTACAAATACTGATGTAGAAAACTCATCAAACATTCTACATGTGCACATACCCTTTAAGTTAAGTTGTATATAAAAGCTTACGAACATTTGTCCTATTTATATTCAGTATCTGTATGTTTTAATTTGTGCCACTTCTCAATACTACCATAATGCCTAGACATTTTGTTTCCATTAAGCTGCTTTCACCTCAGAGGATGGTTCCCGTAAAACCTTGTTAATTTTCAAATAGAGTCTTGCTTTCAAATTCACTATTAATGAGAACAGAAAGATTGACATATTTTATGGGTGCCACCCAAGAAAAATCTGGCTTCCAAAACATTTTTATTCTTTTTTAGAATTATTTCCATTTCATTACCCAATTATCCATCTACGAATATGCATTAATGCATTATTTATCAGTCTTACACAATTTGTAGTCAGTTTCACCAACTGTTATTCCATATGGATGAAAAGCCCCAAGACCTGAATCTGTTCGTCTTAATTATTTGTATTTAATCACATAGGTCCAGGGTTAACAAGACCTAGGCTTCATGTCTTTCTCTTCATTGTGTGTTTAGCAGATTAGCTTCCTATACAAGACTGTGTCAGGCTTAAAACTCACAGCTCTACCCACATTGAAAGGTTGCAGGAACATAAAAGTGCCAGCCTTGATTCTTTGCAGCAGTGATCTATGCAAAGCCTAATCCTTCAGATTTTAACTTGCCCCATGTCCTAAACAGATGTGAGTGCATTGAAAGTGAATGTATTAACTTGTCGCACAATCTGTAATGAAACCTGAAAATGAAGACTTTGGAGGTTACTAGTACTAAATTCACAGCTTGCAGCAATGTTTGTGATTATAATGAGTGGAGTCAAATTTCTAAAATGTATCACCTCTTCCTTCCTGCAGTGCGGAATGCCATGCGGTACTGAACTTCACAAATTGTCTAAAATAGGATGTCAGAAGTTAATTTTAAAGTGTAGAAGGAATATGCAAATAGAGCCGGCTGCACCATCATTTTCATAAACTTATTCAGGCTTTACACTTCAGGGAGAAAAATGGGTGCGAGGTCTAAATTCTCTATACTAAGCTATATATTTCCCACTGCCATTTCGCTGAATCATTTACACATTTATTTCTTTGAAATATGGATGTCCAGGAGTATAAAATATATGAAAATGTATGATGATAAACTGTGAATCAGGAGTAATAAAACACTCATTCTTATTCTCTACCTGGAATACTTACAATGTAAGACCTGAATATCAGTGGCACATTGGAAAAGTGATTGATAAGTGTCTCCTAATATTAATTGACTCTTCCAAAGTAATTGCCCTTTTACATGGATATACGTATATAGTTGATAAGTGACACAAAATTGACAGGTACATGAAGTTCAAACTAAATCTTAATGTGGTGACGCAGGAAATAAACCCAAACATGCCAGTTGCCCATATTATTGGAAAAATTCACTCTACTCCAAAAATGGTATTAAAAAAAATTCCAGACCTTTGTTAACCCTAGAACGCGCAATCTAGACTTTCACATACCTGGGGCCTTTTAGGCCTGTGTGCAAATAACATGGAATAACTCAAATAGAAATACTTATTAAAGTTTATTTGAGATGTGAATATTTCAAAAAATTATATATAATATAATATATATATAATAAAAGTAATTACACCGGCTTAAAGTGCCCAATATATGCACTCTATATAATTCTTTATATATATATCTAATATATAAAGCTGAATGTGTGTATGTATGTATGTGTGTGTGTATGTATATCCGGGATTGGCATCTACATCGTCGCCAGTACAGCCACAAAAGTTTGCACAGTCACACGTCTGGACCCCGAGAGCGTCATAGGCTATGTTGTGAGGCGAAATATTAACCCAGCGCGTTACAGTTCACCAAACAATTTTGCCCCTATCTACATAATGAGGAAAAAGTGACAGTTACCAGTTGACAGTTGTCAATGAGAGGGGCTTAATGATAGCGCCAAAGACTAACAGCACATACCAGCATATAGTCACTAAGGTGGGGCCCCAACATGAGATATTCACCACGCATGAGGACAAGTATACACACCACACGACACAAAGTGTAACAGCAAGTGTATAGTCGCTAAGGTGCAGCCCCAACATTGGATACTCACCACGCACCTGAACAAACATACACACACCACAAAGAGACACGCACAACACAGAGACACACCCCCACACCGCCACGGGGACACACACACACCCTATAGCGACACATGCACTCACCGCACAGGGACACACACATACACACCACGAAGAGACACACACAACAAAGATACACACCACACAGACCCCCCCACAGGGACACACACACATACACACCCTATAGGGACACATGCATTCACCCCACAGGGACACACACACCACAAAGAGACACACACAACAGAGACACACACCACACAGACCCCCCCACAGGGACACACACACATACACACCCTATAGGGACACATGCACTCACCCCACAGGGACACATACATACACACACCCCAGGGACGCACACACCACACAGACAGACACAGATGTGCACAAATAACCTCACACAACTCGCCTTATACATGTGCTATCTTTAATTTCCAAACATAAACATCTGATTAAAAACAGCCAATGTGCAATACATGTGAAATATAGGAATTAAGGCAGATGTCAGTCACATGAGCTGTCTATTATGTGTATGTGTGAGGTAACATATACTGCCCGACCAGGGGGAGGGTTTACTGTTAGCTGGAGATTTATTAGGCTGCCTATAGCAATCAATCACAGCTCAGCTTCTATTTTCTTATAGGTCATTAATATGACATATTCAAATTCTATTTTGTTATAGCTAACATCAGTTATTTATTAAGCCGGGCGTAGCCGGGTACTACAGCTAGTATATATATATATATATATATATATATATATATATAATGATTTTTTTGTCTAAATGTTTTTGATATAAAAGTTGTAGTA